>OZ007554.1:219958621-220319109 GCA_963931855.1 Philhelius festivus
ACTGAAGAAAGAAAATTGGAGGTAACGCTCTTAAAGTTGACGCCACCGACGCGGAATTTTAATAACAAATTTTAATGGTTTGTAAAAGTTGTTCCTTAGTGAACTTCGCCATGATGAAAATGTTATTTTTTACTGAATATTTTTACATTGTAAGGGTGTGTTCACAGAAAAAGTTCAAAGTTGTCAAGTCCCAATTGGTAAGTCCTTACATGAAGTTTAAATTTCACACACTTTTCGCAGTAAATCAGGCTGTAAATATTTAAACGACAACGTGTCGAGTGTTGCCTTGCAAGGGCGCAATTGTTTTTCATTTATCAGCGTAGAAATGCGCAGAGTAAACAATTGAGTGGTATCAATTCATACGAATGAGGTGCTTAGTTAACAGGTCCATTTTGGCAAATCAATCCTTCATCAAATTTCTTTCAGTAAATTAATTTTATGCCAACCAGATGTACCTACAGTCGTTTTGTTGAAACTACTTGTCTGCAACATTAATGCTTCCAATTATGATACGAAAAAAATGGTACCCATGTCTCTGTACCCCCGTATCGTTCTAACCGTCATTATTTTTGAAAACATAAGTAAATAGACCAATTATTCTAGCGGCTTGTAAAGAGCACCAAAAGGCAAATCTTTCTGAATTAAATGCTGTTTCAACAATTGCTTTTGGATCTGTCATCGCACAGTGGTTTTTCCCATAGGCCAAAAGTCAAAATTTCAAGGTTAATCAAACTAATTTTTTTTTTTTTTTTTTTTTTTTGTTTTATGCAATAACTATCTTTTGTTTTTCCCCTGTGCAGGGACGGGTTAGAATATTCCTGCAGCGCCTCCCCGCTTGTCGTAAAAGGCGACTAAAGGAGTAAATACATCTAGACCACAAACAGCAAGGTGAACCTAGCGACACGTAACACCTATAAACTTTCCCAAAAGTATGCATGCCAGTCCCTGGGTTGGTACGACTGGAGATCACCGGTGCCGTAAAAGAGAGATCAAATACAAAACTGGAGCATGCACACGTCGATACTTACAACGGATTTTGTGAATTCAAGCATTATGGAAGTACTCGTCCAAAATGACACTACCCCGCCAGGCACTACCATTGTTACACATGGTACTGATCCTGGACCGAGCAGCAATGCTCGGGTCAGAGCTAGACGGATTCCGGGGGCTAGCAAAGTAATGCCGCAGATTATACAAAATCTGAGAGTTGCGAGTTGGAACGTTGGCAGTATGACAGGTCGAAGCTTCGAGTTGGAAGAGATGATGAAAAGAAGGCGAGTGGACATCTTATGTGTTCAAGAAACAAAATGGCGAAACACGGGAAACAGGGCCCGTTTCTTGGATACGAGGACAAAAAACTATAAGATGTTCTACTATGGAACGGAAAAGGGTAAAAACGGAATCGGAATCATCCTTGCAAAACATCTATTAGGCAGCGTATTGACCATTTCGAAATCCAGCGACCGTTTGATGTCCCTTAAATTTGTAATTAAAGAAAAGTTGTGGAATATTGTCACTGCATATGCTCCCCAAATTGGATGTGAGCAGGTGGAAAAAGATGCATTTTGGCTAGACTTTCACAATCTACTTAAGGACATCCCAAAGGAAGAGTTTTTGTTCGTGGGCGGAGATTTGAACGGACATGTCGGCAAGACAAACGAAGACTATGAAGATTGCCATGGAGGCCTCGGATACGGCACCAGGAACCCTCCTGGTGAAGACATCCTGAGCATGTGCAAAACATACGGTCTTATCGTACTAAATACCATGTTCGTCAAACAAAGCCGACACCTGGTCACTTACAGCAGTGGTGGAAATGAAACCCAGATTGATTACCATTTGGTATCTAGTTTCATGAAACCCCGGGTAAAAGATTGCAAAGTGATACTAGGAGAAGCGATCGCCCACCAACACCGTCTCCTACTGACAGAATTTTTTATGGAGACAGTGAACGACAACAAACATACAAAAACTTTTGGGAAGATCAAATGGTATAATTTGGATAAGGAAAAAGGCGAAGCTTTCATTTCGAATATGCAAAACTTTCTGTATAACAACACCGATATAGTTCGAAATGAAGAGAGTACAGCACAAAGTATGTGGGATCTCCTACAGAGAACTTGCAAAGAAAAAGCCAAAACACTGTTAGGGGTTTCAAAAGGACACAACCAACAAGGCAAAGAAACATGGTGGTGGAATGATGAAGCTAAATCAGTTATAAGTAAAAAGAAAATGGCTTTTAAGGCTTGGTCGAAGTGCCCCTCTTATGATACAGAGCAAAAGTCACACCTCGAAGTGGAATATAGAAACTGCAAGAAAGAAGCGAAGAAGAAGTGCGCCCAAATTCAAGCAAAGAATACAGAAAACCTGTATCGGGAGCTGGATGAAATTTCTACCCCAACAGCTGGTGCTATTCAAGAGCTACGGCAAAACACGAATAAGGGCGCAACTATCTTCAAAATAGCCGCTCAAAGAAGAAGAAATGCCCAGGAGATTTGTTCGCCAAAGTTCATTAACAATGCTCAAGGCCAACTTCTTGTGGAAGACAACGAAATTCTTCACAGGTGGCGACAGTATTGTGACGGACTTCTAAACGAACAATTTCCAAGGCTGTACTTTCCAATAGCTTCACCTAACTTAAGCGAAGTATCCGACGTCACAGTCGAAGAAGTTAGTGAGGCGGTAAAATACTCCAAAAAGGGAAAAGCTGTTGGCCCAGACGAAATACCCTCAGAGTTTTGGAAAAAGATGGGAGACATCGGGTTTAGATGGCTCATGATTCTTGTCTCCAAACTTATACGAGGTGATCGCATGCCTAATCAATGGAGGGAAAGTTACCTTCTTCCAATTTATAAAGGAAAGGGTGATACTCGAAGCTGTGATAATTACCGTTCGATTAAGCTGATGTCACACACCATGAAGATCGTTGAGCGAGTCTTGGGTAGCCGACTGCGAAAAATAATTAGGCTATCTGATGACCATTGCGGGTTTGTCGGGGGTAAGTCAACCACGGATGCAATCCAGAGTATAAGAATAATTATGGAAAAACATCGGGATTCTTTGGAGGATTTGCATGTCGTATTGGTTGATTTTGAAAAAGCATTCGATCGGCAACCACGAGATCTAATATGGGTGGCCCTCAGGCAACCAGGAGTTCCAGAAACCTATGTGCGGATAATTATGGACATGTATGATGGAGCAGTTACTAAAGTAAGATGCGCAGCTGGAGTCACCGAAGAATTTGAAATCACAGTAGGTGTACACCAGGGAAGTGTCTTGAGTCCCCTGCTCTTTATTACAGTTCTTGATTACCTGCTTGAAGGCAAAGTGACGGATCCAAAAGTGCATCAGTTATTCTTTGCTGACGATGGAGCCATCATAAGTGAAGACCCGATATCCCTACAACGAGCACTTGACGTATGGGTGGATGTTCTAGAAGGAAGTGGGTACCGCATAAGCGCGAAAAAGACAGAATACCTATGCTGCCCATTTTCTGATCCACACAGGCCTATTCCAGATATTTATTTGAATGGAGTAGTGCTTCCCAAGTGTGAAAAGTTTAAATATCTGGGGTCTATGATAAATAACGAAGCTACTTGTGATGACGATATCAATCATCGCGTAAGCGTAGGGTGGATGAAGTGGCGGGAAAATTCTGCTATCTTCTGTGACCGAAAAATGCCCCCTAAGCTGAAAGGAAAGCTCTACACTTCAGTTGTGCGTCCAGCACTCACATACGGTTCACAATGTTGGACAATGTACAAAAAGTATGAGAGTAAGCTAACGGCAGCTGAGATGAATATTCTTCGTATGACAGCAGGAGTTACAAAGCTTGATCGAATTAGAAGTACGAAGATCCGAGGAAGCCTTCATGTTAAGAATACCATTTCCCAAAAAATTGAACACGACCGACTCAGTTGGTATTGCCATGTTCAAAGGAGAGATCCTGAGAACCCCGTCAAAAAGGCAATATCATACAACGTTCCAATTCGGAATAAAAAGAAAGGTAGGCCTAAACACTCCTGGTACAAACAAATGCAAAAACACCAGCATTCAGTTGGCCTCAGAAATGGAACAATACAAAACCGGGAGGCTTGCCGCCGATTTCTGAGGTCAACCCGGCGAACCCCACAGGCGGATCACTAGTGTGAAGCAGATACGTGGGAGAGTTATGATCCCCTCGACATCGAGATCATAACAGCGCCGAAACAAAGGAAGAAGAAGAAGAAGAACTATCTTTTGTTTTTATAATTTACTCGCGCTCAAGGGGTTATGATTACCCTTTAAATGTTTCAACACAGCGCGGGCGTGAAGTTACGGAAGAGAAAGAAGGATAGGAAAGATATGTGGCACGATGTTGAGACTGAAGGTGGTTGTCTCAGATTTTTGTATCTCCAGGGATGGCGGCTGAACTAAAGCGGAGAACTGCCGTGTCTTATTTCTATTTCCCTTATAATTCACATTATTTTTTATTCTTATTCATCCTTGTTGGGCATACTAGTTTAACTTAATCACATGTTGTTAGTGTTATGCCTAAACAACATGTAAAGAGTAAACCAGCAGAAGGTTTAATGGAATTAAAGAAGACATAGACGACGGCAGGGATCGAACCTGTGATAATGAGGTTGACAGGCGAGCACACAACCATCGCGCCACGGCCACCCCATCTATGATAACGGGACAATGAAATGGTAATAAGTTTTCTTCTCTATAATTAGTTGTTGGCAGTCAGTCGGGTCACGATGTTGAGTGTTTTTCTCAGTTTTATTAAAAACGTTAATCTGAAAATAAGACATTGCGGTTTCGCCATTTTTGGTCTGTTGTTTAAAGTTAATTTTAGAAAAAATAAAATAATATAATAAGGATAGCTTTTAAATAATTTTCTTAAAAAAATATAAATATTTTTTATTTGGCTCTCTATTGAAAATGGTACATAATTTATGTTTTTTCATATTTCGTGTTTTTTTTCTGTAAAGCCGAAACATCAAATTCCCATAAAATCCAACAATAATTTATATAGAATAATTAAAAGTTATCTTTCATTTTTAAGAATATTTATATGTTTTTTTTTTTTGCGCAAACTATCGCAAATCGTAAAATTTTTACCCCAAGCAAGACACTGTATCAAGCGCATTGACATTTTTCATATTTGGCATACGATGAAGAAAGTACGCAGTGTTGTGTTGGAAAAATTAATGAGACATGGACAATTTTTAAGGAGACTTATCAAATTGAAAGTTTAAACGCAGAGGAAAAGAAGTTCACATTTTTCCAAGCTATGCTAAGGTTATTTAAGCGAAAAAAGGTTTTTCCCGAAGCCTGAAATAATAACGATTTACGATTCATCCGCTGAAGTTTTTCTTCAATGTCTTTTAAACCATACAGCCCAAAGAATTGTAGAATCCCAAAGAGAAGTTTTTGAAAATTTCAAGATTGATTTAAGTAATACCATCAAATAAAAATCCTTTGCCAACAAAGCTTTCTGTTTCATTGTTGTTTTTTAATAAATCCGGAGGTTTTCGAAAGGTATTCCCAAGATACTGCACGTGAAATTGTCCAGGAATATTAGTGGAATCCAATGCCAGCTTCGGTACATAAAGTTCTGGTTCATGGAGGAAAAATAGCAAAACATGCAATTTTGCCTATAGACCAATTAACGGAAAAGGCAAAAAACAAGGATTTCAATTTTTTCAGATCACACAATACACGAAAAACATCTAGTCTTTAAAAATACCGATTTATTTAATAGATTGCTTTTAACATCAGATCTGTTGCTTTCCAACGAAAGAAATTAAAAAAAAAAACAAAGTAAAAACCAAAACCATCGCAAGATGTTTTAAATTTATCGCAATAAACTTAAATAAAATTAAAAAAAAAATAAAAATAAAGACTTTCTGTTGTGTTTTTTCTTTTATTTTCAATAATTTTAAATGAAAATTTCGGTTTTTTTGTCCATTCTTCTTAAAAACTATGAAAAAATGTCAATAATTTTTTGTTTCCAATCTCAATCTGTGTGCCAATTTTTATCAAAATCCGTTCAATAATTCATATTTCATTAATAAATCTTCAAATATCAAAATCCAGAAAATTTATAAAAATGTCAAAAACTTTTTTTTTTATCGTGTTTTCTTAACCAAATTTTTACCAAATATATAAAACGCCAATTTTAATATGTGTACAAAATTTCATTCAAATCCGTTCAGTAGTTTAGATTTTATAGGGTTTTGACCACTTCTCCCCTATACAAACGGAACCACTGTGCATCGGTTTAAATGCGCCAATCCTGTCTAATGAAATAGCCGTTTAACCAAAAAGGCCCTTGATAACTGAAAAAAATGTCCCCGATGAATTTTTCAAAATGTACCAAAATAAATTTGGAGAATCTCCAAACGTTACACTGGCGAGAACACGAGAACCGAGAAATGTCAAATCGGTTGTCACAAGAACAATGTTGCCAATTTAAAGTTTTCGGCTGTTCCCTCTTTTAACTCTGTAAATAGGTAACTTTTAAAACAATATAATAATGTCGTGTGAGATTAAGCATCATCTTGTTGAAACCACATTCATATCTTCGATTATTGGCCAAAATAATTGTCTTTCATTTTGACTACGTATAGTTTAATATAGTTTAATTATGACGCTTTTGGCGATGACAGCTACATCTACCGCATTATTTAAGAGGTGCTTGTTTAGACCAATGACACCACCAGGCCAAATAACACAACAAACATTGACTTTTTGTGGATGAAATAGGCATTTGACAATTGTATACACATGTAATTTCATCTCCCCACATGTGACAATTTTACCTTTTTTAAAGAGAAAAATGGGCTTCATGGCTGAAGAAAATGCAAATATTGATCATCAAAGCTGTGACCAATCGGCATTCTACGCATTTCCTGGTCAGATGACTGCAATTCTTGAACTACAATTCAAAATGTAAAATCTTCCATAATGTGCCGTAAAACAAGAAATCGTTAGACATGAAATGGTTTGACTTGTTCTTCAATACTAACGGCCTTCATATTTTCAATAAAGCGTGTATATCGATTATAGATAAGCCAAACTACGTCTGTAACAGAGCCAGTCTATTCGATTCTTTGTTATAGTCTTGCGCGAAACGTACTGTCTATAAACTACCCGTATTGTAAAATGGCAACCCTTAAACATAAAATCTCCGATGACATTTCGAATTGACATACATAATGTATGTGATTAAAACAGGGATGTCACATGGCCGGTTGGCTCTATGTTTACAAATTATTTAGCAATTTGGTTTTTTTTCAGTCTATTGTTCCAAGGCAAGATCTCAAACTACCAAGTTGTGTAACCCTAAATTTTAAAAACTTAGACAATTTGACAACCCTTTACGACACAATTCAAAGTCAACTTCGAATGAAGCCTTATACCTATTTCAATTCTTTTTTCCGAGCACAACTGTTCACTCTGTTATCCAACTAGCAGAATTGCAATAAATAAAGTTTTTGAAGCCACTGCCATCATTCATTTACTCTGGAGAACCAGTGCCGCATGAATTGAAATGCTGAGGGACAAATGGCTATATGAATAGAGGTTCCATCTTCTTTTTGCCCTTCCCTTGCTCCTTCTCCTAGATAGGTATACATTTTACAATCTACTCACTATACGTATTGTCGACGTCATCGTCATCGGCCTCGTCGGATACTAACAAGGTACCTTGTACCACCAGCACCACATCCTAACTATGCTCCAATGTTTCGTTGACAGAGGGAAAAGTTTTTAAATTGTCTTCCAGATGTGACAGAAGCTGGAACGTTCCGTTCGTAGCCTTTTTGTTGCTGCACTTGCAGCACTGAGCACTCTATAACAATTCCTCTAGCAAACAAAAATATTCCAAGCTTAAGAAGGAAATGGAAGGGGGAAAGGTTATTGGAATAGGAGGAACAAACTTCAGCTGTGTGGTTTTGAGCTCTTTAAAATAGTTTACGAAATTTAACCTCTCTGGTGGTTGAAATGGCAGTGGCACACGTCGTCGTCATCGTGCATGTCTTTTGCTTCGTTTAGGTTTCGGAAGCGTTGGCAACATTAATGTGGTTTCGAAGGACTTGGCTTTGGTGAATACAGTTAAGCTCATTATAATGATGACACATTCAACAAACATTATCCAAATGAGTGTGTATATACGAGTATGTGTTGGCAAAATTGTAACGAAAACAAGGGCTTATAAGAGCTTATAGAAGTAAGAGTATAGAAAATATAGATCAGAATATGCATTTAATGATTTATTAAGGGGTTTGAAAGCCTTTGAGACTTGACAAAAAGTGGTTTTTAGTTTTGCGAATACTCGTTGCTAATGGTTTGTAATTAAATGATGCTTTTTTTGTCTATAGCTGAGGTAGTTCAACAGGATCAAGGTTAGGCCACTACTAAAGTGATATAGAATCCCAGACGTAAGCTAAAGCGAGTGCACAATAAAGTTCGGATGGAGTCTCCAAACCAAAGCCGAAGGTAAGCCACAATGAAAATAGAATAAATTCCCCAATCCCATCAGCAGAACCTAAAGCAGAAATACTACGATGGTCTAAAACGGCCTTTGGTTATCGGCCTTTGACAGCACTGATGCATGTCCAGGGGTGTCATTCGGGTGTACATTTCAGATCTACAGGATTTTATTCTCAAACGGACCAAGCTTTATATCTCTAATTTTGGAAGTAGTAGCAGGAAAGTAGAAAGTAATAACCGGTCTAAGAAATCGTTTACAGAGAAGCAATTTAGTTTTCAGGTCGACTCAATTCCTTTTACGTATTCGGGAGTTACGTTACCACTACTCGAGTTTGGTACTTAGATATGATAAGATGATGTAGAAATACGGTCGTAGTTCTGATCCATGGGCAACTTCTGCTCTGATGCTTCTGGTTGTTGAGTTACTATTTTAAATCTGGACGGAGAACGATCTGGAATTGGGAGAATTAATTATATTTTGGATCAGTTTCCCTTTGAAAGTAAAAATGGTTAGTTTGTGTATCCAAATCAGTGTTGCCCCCCCCCCCCCCCCCCAACTGATTGAAAGTGTATTGTTTAGGAAAAAAAAGTGTAGTGAAAACGTAGTAAAAAAAAAAAACGAAATAATTTTGCAAATTTTTTAGTCCTTTAATTCACTTTTCAAAAATTCTCTCTACGTCTTTCGAGAGTTCTTTTGATTGAAATATTTAAATTATTTCTTAAATCAACCTCTATTATATTTCAACTTTAGAAAAACCTCTCTGCAGTTTCACTGCTTTGAGGCAAGCTGCACAAAGTAAGCATGTAACTGCATACATTTTCAAAAACTGGCTTTCCAAGAAAATTTTTGGCACTCAATTAATTGACCCAACATTTAACATTGTTTTCATTGAAATATTCTTTTAAGGTTTCTTGTGAACCTATAATGGAACCAAATTCGTCATGGTTTCATTTGCTCTTATATAAAATGGAAATTTTTTCAAGAGGGGCATTATAGTCGAAATGTTTCCTTTTGAAATTTCGATAGGGTCAAGAAGAGTTAAATGAATTGTTTTTTTTTTCATTATAAATTAAATCAAATCTTTCTAAAAGTTGTTCGCATAAGGCTACATAAAATTGGCATGACTTCGTTTGTCCTTTTTTTAAATATTATTTTTAAAGTCGTTTCTACAGCAAAATTTTCGAATTTAAATCCAAAATACATTGACGTATACGCAACGTGATGAACTTTGATTTTGAAATTTAAATTGATTGATATAAGATCAGGTTTGCAAACTTTTTTCATAACCTCTAACGAAAACTGTTTTATAGATTTGTATATCAAATGCACTTTGGTGTTTTTGCTTTGAAAAAAAGTGTAGTGTTTGGAGGAGCGTGCGTAGTGTGTGCTTTTGAAAAAAAAGTGTTGTAAAAACACTACGATTGTAGTAGGGGGGCAACGCTGATCCAAATGCGTTCTATATATCTTCGAAGTATCCAACAGCAACCTAGCAATTATTGTAGGAGCTATAACAACTTCATTCTAGAAACTTACGAGTTAATGAAAAGTGGGGTGTTTCTTCAAAACCAAAAGAACTTATCGGAAATGAAGTTGTTAGTGGTGCTGCCTTTTAAGATTTTTCTGGTGACGGTATGCAGAAACAGAGATCTTATCAACTTTCCTCGATATTGGTACCAATTTGTACCAATTTTGTTTTTTTCCACCCTATTCGTAAAATAGCAAATGTTGACACAGCTTTTTTTGAGGGGGGGGGGGGGGTAATATTTAGTCGGGTAAATCATCCAACATTCGTATAGTGTTGGTAAAGAAAGAATCCCTGAATTTAACAGTACGTCCGAAGTTTTGCTCAAGGGTAATCTTATGGGAATTCTCTGAAGCACGAGCATTACGGTTGAATTATTTAAGGGAAGGAATGCAACTGGCTATTTCACATAACTCATACACATATCGGTAAAATAATGAAAGAGAAGAAACATTTCTCGAAAGATGTAAATGTTGCTGTCATAGATCTGTCACCTATCATTTTTGGATCCTATCCAAGAGACTAAAGTGTTTTATTGGAGGACCTGCCCGAATTTAGGAATTGTTCACGAGCTTTAAACGAACATATTCTTTTAGAATACAGCTAGATCGAAAGGGGTGACCAATTTCTTGAAATGTCTAAGGCAACCTAAGCACTCTATGATGCACCTATCGAGAACAATATCGGCTTATGGGTTGGGTTCCACCTTAATGACAGAAGAAATTTTAATTTTTGCAGCAAAATTCTACACGATTTTTGGTTCCCCATTTGACAATGCTAATAGAGATTAGAAATTAATGAACTTGTCAAACGCTGCTGTTCTAAGCCAACATTCAAACGACTAGGACGCGAATCTGAAAATGAATATTATGACAAGCTGGGAGAACGTTCTTCAGCAAAATGGATTAGAAATTTCAGAAAAAAAAATTATTGACGAATATGAGAAAGAGAGTCAGAGAAAAAACGGATCCCTGTGGCATACCAGCAAATACCTACTTTATTAATTTCAGACTTATTCCTGGCCATCACAATTTGTATTGAGCATTTCGAAAGGTAGTTCTTAATCCAACGAAGAAGAAGCTCATCAGTACTAAACGCACGTATCTTCGACAAATGCCAAACTCTGTTATGAAAGTCTTTCTGCCGTACATTGAGAAGCATTCGTTCTTCATGGTATTTCCTAAAGAAAGAAGGGAATTTAAGTGCTTTTGGTCGGTCGCCTTTTTTAGGAATAGGCTTGATAAATGCTGCTTTCCATCGGGAAAAGAGAGCCTGGAAAAAGACTTGAAGAGCAGAAAAAATGAAAATGCTTACGTAATGGTTTTGGCAGCGTTAAGGATGACCCCTACAGAACGATGGTAGTGATATTATCCGGGACATCGGATTTGTTTATATCAAGATCCTTCAGTACTCTTGCATTTATACGATTGCGAAATAAAATGTGTCCCACAATATCGCTTTCGCTCTCAAGTACATTTGCAGTCAAGACAGTTTCTGGCAGAGTCGAATTATCAGAGAACTGTGCTTCAAGCAATTTTCCTTTTCTTGTGAGCGTTGGACGAAGTTGAAGTAGGATTTCGTACATTTTTTACGTGACAAAAAATGTTTGTTACCTTTGGGGCATTGTAGTATCATATATGCAAATATATTTGCACTGGGATCCATGTCCCTATCGAGCAAGTATAGTGACCAGCTAAAATACCTGAATAAATCTTTCACATCGTCAAAGTTGGCTTTCTCTTATTGCAAAACATTTAAAGAATAGAATTGTTGAGGAATAGCACCATGACTTTAGAAAACTTCTTAATGATAAAATTGAAAATCATGTCTTTGGTCCGGACAGTTTCTAATTCTTCGGGTTTGGTCAAGATTCCAGTCAGTTAGAGAACATTGACTGGAAAACAATCGATAGAAATGGGGATTCTAGTGTCTGTCTACTGCAGTACGACTTCAAGCCCTACTTCGTGTAAGTATCCAAAATAATTGGATGGGTTGGGCACGATATATAATATTCGGAAAACACTTTCTCCCAAATAGCTGTTAATTTCCTTGGTCTGGTACTGGATTTTTGTGTCGTTGTTTGTAAATGAGTACCTTCTGTGTGCTGGCTAAGTCCTGATCTTCTCCTCATAGAGATGTGAAGTCGGTGGAACTCCCAGTTGGATTTTCAGAGTATACTTCTTGAGTGCGGGTTGAACCTTAGCAACTCGTTGAATTTGGTACCTAGGTACTTGACGTTTCTTTTGGTTGCAATGGTGGATTAATCTCAAAGTTTCAGAACTAATTTTCTGCAGGTAGTTGTGGAGCGAAATCTGCATTCACGAGGGATCCTGAAGCAGACAAGCTCCGATTTGGCTATATTGATATTGATTCCCCATTTTATGTAAAAATCGAACAATCTGTTGATATGAGCCTCTACTTTCCTGACAGCGACTAGTAGCGACATTGAGGTTGCATACGTAAGCGAGTCATCAGCATATAGCAGGTTTTCATAACCGATTGGAATGGGTTGTTCTGATGTCATCAGACTGTAGAGGAAGGGGCCAAGTTTTGAACCTTGTGCCACTCCGGCTTTGACGTTCTTCATAGTTGAGGAGCAGTTTCCCAATTGCACAAAGAAGTTCCTGGAATAAAGAAAAGAAAAAAGAATTTTTATTAGTGGTGGCGGTAGATGCAGCAGATGTATCAGATTTATAAAAGCGTCTAACCATAAGCGTCCGACAGTTACACGATAACTGTTCAGGACTATAGTGGTGTCATGTTGGAACTTCAGGACAGGGCGTAGTGTAGAGTGCTTCTCCCTAAAGCCAAACAGCATGTCAGGTATTAAGTTGACTTCTCTGCAAAACTTTTTAAGTTTTCTTAGTATCAGCTCTTCCAAGATCTTGCTTAGGTTGCTGAGGAGTGATATTGGCCTTTAGTTAGAAATCATGTTTCTAATACCTTTCTTCGGGACCACCACGATCTTTACAGTTCTCAATTATTGAAGCAGTTGTTCAAGTTGATATAGTTAAAAAGATCAGTACTGTCTCTGGTTGGATATTCCATCTGGTCCGGTTGACTTCTTAGGCCTGCAGCTACAGATTATTTGAGGTATTTTTTTGGGGTGCTCAGGTTTTCCTGTTAACTGGGTCACTCGCTGGATTCGTGTCGCTGAATATCGCTCTGTCCGTGTTGGATGTCAGGGTTTGTTGGGTGGAATCCGTCACTTCATCAAGGAAGACCTAATGGAATCAGAACCTGCTCGATAAAGCTAACGAACATCAGTGATAGGGTGGCTTTCACTTTCTGAAGGTTCTCAACATCTCACCACCATGAAAATTGGAAACTAAGTCTACGACAAAGACGATTTCAAGATATTCGAAAACTCGTTTAACAAAAAAAAAACACCATCAATTTTTGTTTGTCAGTGGACTTCATACGCTAAAAATGTAGCAGTTGGTTACTATTGAATCTGGCATTTTAGATGGAATTATGAACATCAATGCTTGTCCTTAGACACATGTAGCATTCGCTGTTCCTATTAGTCGTGAAAATATTATCATCTCGAACGGTCCTAGCATTCTCAAACTTTGTTAAAGGCACAAAAGCTTTCCTTACCATCTCTTAAACCGGTTGTGTTTCGATCTTTTGCTGGTGGAGTAGCTTCATGTTGTTAACAACTGATTCAAAGTTTTCCTAAACTTGTCCACTTTTCTGATCTTTCACAGTTCGAGAGTTGTATGTAAAAAACTTTATTTTCGAAACTTCGCATCTGGCTTTTAATAAATGTTTATGCGGCCAGAATTTTGAAACGAACTTTTTAGTCATTATTTCTGACGTAAAAATATAGAAAATAGAGTGAATAATCTTCAATTGAATATTTTGCTAGATTTGCCTATTTTTTGCACATTTTTCGTGGACTAAATAACAAAACAAATGAAATTCACCTTCTGCAGTAAAACATGTGATGTTACCTCAGCTTCATCAGTATCAGTTTGAATCCCTTTAACTAGTACAAATATTACGTTACAAATAACAACCAAGGTAGCAATATGAAAACCGATTGTCAAAACCAAACGTCACTGTCAAACGTAATCATAACTAGCCATAGTCACAGGAATTACATAGATGACGTTAATCATCTTTGGTGTTCTGTGGGTGCTCTGATTCGGTTTGGAAATGTTGGTCCACAAAGCATCTCAATCACAATGATGGTTTCATGAGCCACACAAATGCATAAATGCTATACACATAAGCCTAGTTCGCATTAATTCAACTCCAATTACTATCACAAAGTAACACAGTTTGTAGTTGACTGGCAACTGGCAAATAGTGTGAGGTTTAGTTAAGGTTCCTTATGGCTTTTGATAATCAATGCCAATCAAGATATTATGCACATTGAATATACTAATAACCACTGCTGTTGTTGAGCACTTGAGGAGTCTTGTGGCGCTCACACTTTAACCAATCAACTGAAGTAGACCGGTATGTATGATTAAACGAGTATAATGCAAAGTGTGTGTTTCAAAAATGTCTAATTTAATTAAGTGCTTAGGATGCTTATGGTTAGTTCCGCAGTCGTAGAATTTATTTCTGAAATATTATTTTTTATTGCAAATTGAATAGTTCAAAATATTTTTGTACTGAACAACTATGGGATTTAATAATAACAGTAATCTGGGGCCTATTGCACCATCTTACAAAATTGTGATTACAAGCATTTTTTTTTACAAATTTGTAAGAAATCGAGTTTTTTTCATACGTAATTTTTATTAATCACAAATTTGTACTTGTAATTTGTAGTTGGTGCAATAGGCCCCTGGTGTCACGGTAAGATTTATCGCAGTAAAAATCGCTCTTTTAACTGTTTAAATGCTGGTTCCTACCTTTGCGAGAATATCCGCTGGGCCAACTTTTCTTATATAGAAGGATTTTTCAACAACGGGGGGTGGATTTGAAAAACCCATGTATATCATTATACATAGAATATAACAAACGGAAGCCTAGGCTTCTTACAGTGGCACAGATCCAAGTTGTCCAATTTTAAATAATTCTTCTGCATTTATGCAAGTTTGTTTCTTAACACAGCCAAAAATACGCCTCGTGGCTAAAAATGATTTTTCGGCCAAAATTGGGGTCTCCTTACAAACGCTTCAGAGCCCCGTCAGCGATCAAACGGCATTGTCTATGGTGATGAACTTTGATCTTTTGTGTCAGTTAAATTTTGTACCTGTGTAGGACTAAGTTCCGACGTAAAATTCGCCAAAGTTGGAGTCTGTGAAAGAACGAGTTCTTGTAAACGGTAAGGAATCGACTTCATCAGGTTCTGCTGTACACTTTCACGGACTGCAGCGATATTTTCGGGCGCGTTAATTTGACGTGAGAAATGCTGGCTGATTGATTACCGAGCCATTAGTTCCAAATTGGCCCACCAAACGTTTAAGATTCTACTATGAAGGGCCACCACGTCTACTGTAAAATGGGTGCAACCCACGCAACGTTTGCACTAACGAACACTAAATTTGATATTAAAGTTTTATCATTTGGACATTTGCTGTTCAAGCGTGTAACTCACCATAATCATTTGGCATCATTAGATGAATAATAAACAACAGATTTAGCAGACGTCACTCAAAACAACATGGCCACCAAAATTTACCCGCGTCATTTGAAAAACCTTTTATATATGTACATACATGGTGGCGCAAAATTCATCCAATTTTGTTTTTGAATGACTTTTTTACTAAATAAAAAAAATGATTGGGAGTGATGGAAATCTTTATTTAGACCTTTACAATTTTTTCTATGTCGTCATTGTTGATACACATTTGTGCCCGTTTAATCGAATTTTCCAATGTCTCCGCAAGGTCTCCGGTGATAGCTGTTCCCATATTCTCTATTAGGCCTGCTATTATCTGAGGCTTGTTGGTATTAACCAGCGACTTCAAGTACCTCCAAAGAAAGAAGTCTGGGATGGTTAAATCGGGCGATCTTGCTGGCCATGCTAAATCGCAAAAACGGAAGAGTACGCGATCAGCAAACGCTTCCTTCACAATATCCATTGTTACTTCGTGGTGTGTGGGCAGTGCATTGCATCGTATTGTTGAAACCATATTTTCTACATTCCAGCAGAAGAAATCATTTATCATGGCCCTGTAGCGTTCGCCAGTTGCAGTGACAGTTTCGCCGATGGCGTACTCAAAAAAATACGGCCCAATCACTCCTCCCTCGGATGTAAAGGCTCCTCATGCTTCACATACGAATTTTCAGCCACGCCCGGCATGGTCTCCTGTGATTTCAGTCTGTTCGAGTCCAGTAGCTAGGTGCCGGAATGTTTGTTGGCGCGACACGATTAGAAAATGTCGACATTTATAATATTATTAGTCAACAAAATAAACACAATTATTCCACGCTCTTGCGAAGTATATCCCGCCATTGCTTTTCTGTTTGTAAACTGAAAGTATCTGGTTCACAAATGTCAAATGAAGAAAGCACGAAACTTCAGAGTAGAAGGTCTTCAAATCTTATTACAAAATCTTTATTGAAAATAACTCTTATATCTATAACATACAAAATTCTGCTACTAGTGTTTCAATTAATTCTGATAGCAATCAAAAAAACTTCGAACTAAGACCCCTTACGATCGGTGGGAGAAGCTCCGAGAGAACAAAGAAA
The DNA here is from genome assembly GCA_963931855.1 of Philhelius festivus. NCBI lineage: Eukaryota > Metazoa > Arthropoda > Insecta > Diptera > Syrphidae > Philhelius > Philhelius festivus. The sequence goes on from OZ007554.1 coordinate 219,975,283, forward strand.
ACTAAAATGACCAGATCGCCTACACTTGTCTACGACTGGATTTCTAATGGTCAATAAAACCAATTTACTATATCGTCTGACTTGTATGATCGAAGGGGTACTTTTCGTTCATCCAAGTAGGTCCTTATGATGCTTTTTCAGTAAAGACTGAATGTGAACTATGTAAGTGGTGAATGAAAAATATTAATGTTGTTAATTTTTCTGTGACGTCATGCGTCCATGGTGCGGGTGAATCGAATTTAGTGAAGTAAATTTCTCCGTGGTAATACAAAAGTAGAATAAAGTGGAGTTGCAGTGCGATACTGGGACAACTAATTGTGCTCTCTGTAGACTCTGACAATTCCAGGTACAGAGTTGTAAAACTATACAATGTTTTGTGAATGCAATCTTTAAGAAGAATTCATTGAATTCAATTAAAAGACTGCATTTGTTTCACTTTGAGACTACGACTTCAAATTTTAAATCACCATTCAATTTACATTAAAAAGATTGTAATCACTTTTTTTCGCAATTTATTTTTCAATGAATTGCAAACTTTGAGAATTCCTGCATTCTTTCCAATGCTTTCAATTCTGTGCATTGTTTTTCTTTTTTGCATTCTTTTGCATTCATTCGAATCCTTTCCTTTGAATTTTAAGGAATGCAAATGAATGCAAAGAATACAAAAGAATGAAGAGAATGCATGCATTCTCAAAAGATTGCAATCAAGTTGTTGCTGGGTGATAGATGGTGCTTAAAGATTTGACATCACTGTTTATTGATTGAAGTCAATAAAGATTGCATTCACTAAAGATTGCATTCTTCTACAACTGTCCAGTTATACTTCGGCTTCTTCCGACGTCAATTTTTTTTCTGAGCTTTTCGTAGTTTTTTTTTTTCTTTCGATCGTTGAGCTCTAAATTTTACCGCGGCTAGAAACTCTAGAACAACTAGTCTACGAGTCAACGTTTCCCCCGGCAATGCTCATTATTGAAGATGTACACTTATGTATGAGGCTTTGGAAAGCTATCTTTATGTGTACTGTGCATGCATACGAACTGAATGAACTACTTCAGATCTAATCAATAAAAGATTTTGCATTTTCAAACTATGCTCTTGAAACAATCAATTCCGTAATAGTAGGTATTCAGTTGGAGTGGCCATACTTAGTTTCAGATTTTAGACCGATATAACTCTTAAGACAAGTTCTTTTCTTAATTTAAGTCCCGAGTTAAGTCTTCTGTTAAAAGTAAAAAAAAACATTTTTCTTGCATTCCTTTTAAAGCCAATCCCAATTTCAAGCCTTTAACTTTGATTGTAATAAAGTTCAATATCAATCGACTATATCATTCGTAAATTCTTGCGAGTTTTTTGTTCACACCCTTCATGCAACGAAATAAATTTAAAGGTGAATTAGCAAAAATTAAAAAAAAAAAACAAACGCAATGCTGGTCTGGATTCTGCCAACAGAGAAAAAACCTTGCGATACTTTAAAATTTAAATAAAAATTTAATTCAGTTAGTGCATTTGCAATGCTCAGTCACTCGTATGCTACTTTCACGAACCTTAGATACTTTTGTAGCTCGCTTTTTGTCGCTGGTAGATTGGATAAAATACAAACGAGGGTGCCAGCATTTTTCTGAATCCTGGCACTTGTTTGAAATTGCACCTTTTTCCACTTCTTTTTTTTTGTTTGCTTCTTTATTTGTGATGTAAAATTGCACAAAAGGTAAGTTCTTTCGGAATGGTGAAGGAGATCTTGAAGTTTTATGTATTTATTGAATTTTCTTTTTTTGAACATTCATTCTATGTGAGAATAAGGGCATTGCCTGGCAGGTGCGGATTCAGAAAACAAAATGGACGGGGAATGGAAGTTATAAAGTATGCTATTGATAAAATGAAAACATTAGGCTTGAAAGACACTTCCATATTCAATTAAAGTGACATGAGAAAAGGATATATGATTTTTGAATGTTGAAAATATTTATTTAATATTGAAAAAACTTTGCATCAGATATTAGCCGTATTATTATTATTTACATTATTTCAATAAAGTCGTAACTCGAGAGACTACTCAAAGCAGGTTCAAATGACTGCACCATAATACTAACCTTTTATCCAGTCAAATGTGAGTTGATTTACACAGTTTGGAATTAGCAAATCCATCGTCTTCATGAAAAGCGTTCAATCTGCAGAACCCACCCCTCGTGACGATATCAATGAGCGTCACTTGCAAAGCGGAAACTGATAAGCCTTCAGCTCTAGATAAGTATATCATAAACCAACTTTTATGGAATGAGCACATATTCGACATTGGCAAAAACGCTGTGAAGTGCTTAGGTTTTCCTCGAAGATGACAGAAATTTTTCACCTCCTCTGATCTGGCCGTTTTCGAAAACGTCAGGTGAACGTCAATTTGATCCTCAAGGGATCTTCATTTATTGACATAGATATTGCCATCGCAAAATATGCATTCGTGAAGCTTGCACAGAATCTGTTAAATCAACGTCAGTAAATTTTCTTGCCAACGCATTGGACGTTTATGAACGTAGGCCGTTTACGAAAATGTCATTTGCGTCAAAAATACAATTGCAAGCTGTTTTATTATTTTCGATAATGCAATTCGCTAAAGTGATATATTCGATATCATTATTTTCGGTGCAACTCTGCAGTAAATAAAAGGAGTTGTTGAGATAAATATTGAGAGTGTGGCCATTTTTGAAAACGTCAAATCAACGTCAATTAGATTTTACATTTACTGCACTTCCACACTGATTTTTTTTCGGAACGGTTATTTCCTTACTCTTACTTTTCAATAGAAGACAATCCTAATGAAATAATAATACCTGCGTTTTCATGGAAAACAAAAATTCTATATAGGAAATTTTTTGATCAACCTTCTCTGAATACGCCCGTGTAATATGGAGAAAAATAACAGCTACTAGATCCTTTGAATTATTACTGAATCGAAATGATGTACTTGCATAGCGAACAATTTTCAATACTTTTATAATTTAGGTTCCCCTTACAAATGTACACTAATTTGTTGTTATTTCAATGATTAAAGATAGGTCAGTTCTTCTCCGACAGACTCTTCTTTCTATCCCAACCTATAAGGTGATGGTTTAAATGCTCAACTGGGTCGCACGTACCTTATCTTATTTTCAAGAGGTTCAGAATTTTTAAAATTTTATGTAATAATCTGAATGTTATTTAAGTCAAATTTTGAAAAAGCATGAAATAATTTCTTTAATAATAATTTGAGCTTTAACATTGAAAGCCATTAAACTTCTTGGATATATAGATGCATGCAAATACAAATTTTAAAATTGTGAAAGTGTGTAAAAAAAACAAATTATTTTAGCATAAGACTTTTAAGGAAAAAAAATTGGTACCCCAATTTACAGTTTTTATTATTTTACAAAAACAAATAATAACTTAAACCGTTTTTTGAAATTTAAAATAAAAATTTTAGTTTTTAAAAACTTGTTAAGTACCCAAAATTTGGGAGTATGGTAAGTCCGTTGGACTGCCACGCAGAAGGTCGTGGGTTCGAATCTCAACCGCTACAAAAAAGTATTTCAGGGGTGTGCTGACTCTTCCTATATATTGGAAAATCGTCTAAGAGTTTTTTTTGTCATGAAAATTGCTGCTCATTTTAGCCGTTCAGAATCGGCAGAAAATTGAAGATCCATTTCTGGAACCATGCACACAGGAATGGTTGAGCATTATTTGTAAGTTAGTAGGTCCTGGTTCCCCTGGAGCTGTTACACCGCCAAATTCACAATTTTTTAATTTTTAACTGCCGAAATTAAAAGAAAGTGTATTTAGTTTCAAAAAAAATTATTATTATTTTTTTTAAATTTATCAAAAGCAGTAGACAAGACTGCTTTTGATAAAGCATTGAAAATAATTTTCGAAAACAAATTTTTGATAACAAGGCAACCTTAACTTTGAACAATTTACTTTATTTTTCATTTACAAGTTTGTAAAAAAATCTAACTCGAGATTTTGATCAAACGATATTTTGATACAACTATTATTATTTGTTAATTGTTGATTTGCTCGAAAATGGCCAATTTTAATTTTAATGATTTTTTTTGTTATTTTTTTAAAAATTTATATAAATAGTACAAAATAATTTTTGTAAAAACTCGTTCCATTGAATATTCAAATATTTGTTTTCAAAAATAAGATTTATTTATAACCCAGATGATAAGAATGGCTTCTTTGATAGCAACATTTCAAGAGAAGTTTGATAAATTTATTTCTAACTATCTCTATTTTAAACAATTTTTTCTTTGTAACATTTTATATTTATAACAGTTTTAAGTGCTTAAAAAATTGTTTAGTAAACTATTATTTATGTAGGTATAGGAGGCTCAAAATATAGGCTCACAAAACTTATTCATTTTTTTAAAATCACTTTAATAGGTTTATACTTTAAAACCATAGCGTTATGATATTCTTAAGAAAAATCACATGTGAGAGACGGGTTATTTATCCAGCAAACGGTATTATGTTTACACATATATGCATGCAGAGCTTGGGTATTTGAATCAGAATTTCGTCTATAGTAATATTGCAAAATTTCGGGTTGTATTTATTTTTTTTTTGGTTAAGAAAATCTTTAAATACCTACTTTTTGTAAAAAAATTTATTTTTATTTTTCAAAAAAAAAAATTGGAAATTCTAAGAATTTTTTTGTATATAAAAAATTAAATATTTCTGCGCATATAAACATAAATTTTGTTTAGAAACGAAAATATAAATATGTAGGTATAGATATACATATACATATGTACTGTACATACGTCAGAAATTTTTTAAAATTCATTGAAAATTACTAAGGCTCACCTTTTGATAAGAATGTTTTGCTAAAGATCCTAAAAAGTTTGAATAGTAGATATCTAAATTTTCTAAAACCTTTTGTTGGATTAAAAAAAAATTCAAATTTTTTTTTGACTTTGCAATTAATAGTTTTGTAATTATATGTATAAGAAGTCGAAAATATTCTTCTCTCATCTAAAAATAACTTTACCCACCATAAAAAATGTCAAAAAATGGTTTTTCCAAATATAAATTTTCTCAAGAACGGTGACTAGAATTTAAAAAAATGTTAATTTTATTTTGTTTAATTTTTACGATCTTTACAAAAAAATAAAAATATTTGGAGTTAAGACAATATTGATTCAAATGAAATTTTGCGTTTGCCTTTGGAAAAAAATTTAACTCTAACTCGAGATTTTGATCAAAGTTGACATAACGATGTTAGAGAAGGCGAGTGGGTCCGGTAATTCTTCCTGTCTGTTTGTATGTCTGTACCTCGACCAACAGTCTAAACCGGTATAGCGATTTTCTTCAAACTCGGTAATTAAGGGTCTTCGGTGATTCCCTAGAGGAAAAATTGATTCTTTTTAACCAAAAATAAAGGTACCTGCCATACAGCCGTTATGCAAAATCTTTTCATCTCAATCCTACTATAGGCATGGACTAAATTTTAATACGCAAAATTTAAGGAAAAAATGTTATTAGTTATTATCATATAACCGATATTTATTTGATTTTCGACTTTCTCATTGACGACTCTAATGATTTTAATTATTTTAATAATATTATTTATAAAACTATTCGAAAACATACTTTTGAAAAAAAAAATCCATTTTTTTTTTGAAAAATCAGTATCATGAAAACGTGTGACCGATTAGTTTTTGAAATAATTTTTTTAAAATCTATATTTTTAAAAATTTGAAATTGCCATACCATTTTTTTTTTTCTAGAAAAATTCTACAGACATTTCTTGTATAAAAAATTAATTTAATAATAAAACGATTTTTAAACTTTGTTTGGATAAATTCATACTTTAATAGAAATCATAGCGCAATGTTATGCATATATTTTTTTCTAATAAAATCCATGCTTTTATATGTATAAGCAATTTAAATTCCAGAGGTCTTTTGAATAGGACCAAGTACGTGCGATCCAATCGGCCGTTTATTTTAAATTCGACATCTCAAAAACGGATGCATTTTTTTTTTAAATTTTTTTTAAAAACTTCAAATTAGCGTTCCAAAATTTTATACATATATTTTTTATAGATTTTGTTCTTACATAAATTATATTTTCTTGGCATTGTTGGAGTTTTTTTTAGCAATTTAAAACATGAATTTTATGCTTAAAGCGCGGAACAGATTGAACCAGCAACAGCACCGTCAACAGCAACAGCGGCATCCATTAATTTAGAGCCAATGTATTTCAGTTGTTCAACACACATAAGAACAGCAACAGCAACGCCAACAGCGTCGTTAGGCAAAAGTCCTAAATTTGCTGTTGCTGGTGCAGTGTTGTCAACTTTTCCACTGCAATATTCAGTGGCACCACAATGAAAAACTTCTTTTCGATATGAAATGTCCAACAGATGAAATGTGTTGTGGTGGCAATGTGTTTCAGGAATGTTTGCTGGTCAGCGTGCTGTTTGCTGTTGCTGGTTTAATCTGTTTCGCTCATAAGAGCATTTTTCATACAATCGATTTTTTATATTTTAAATCTTTTTAACATAACACCAAGTTCGTGTTATTCAGTTTTGCATTTTATTTGTTCAGAGCTTCGATTTTGTAATTGGCATATAATCATGGTAAAAATAATCAACAACCATTTTGACGCAATCAATCAGGGGGTTTTGGCACCAATCAGTCCCCTATTAAAAAATAGGAAATATTTCCATACAACCTATTATCCCGTTTTCATGAAAAAAAAAACTTATAACAAATTTATATTATTTGTTGTTTTGCTCGGGGCAAGGGTTTTTCTTCCAAATTCTTCTTTTTCCGTTCAAAACAAAACAGTGTTTTTTATATAATATACTTTAGTTGAAAATCTTTATTTGTTCGTATTCGTATTTAAATGTCTATGTATGTATAAGTATAATAGCAGTACGAGTGAAAATAGAATATTGTTTTATCCTCCACCGCAGGATATGCGAAACGACGCAGTACCCCGCTGAATGGGCGATAGCACAATGATTTTAAAAAAAACTAAAAAATTTTTATCAAACCAATGAGAGAGTTAACTCCGTCAATGGGATTTAATTTAATTTAGCGTTAGATAGTCAGTCCTCTTTTTGTACAAGCTTGACAAAATCAAGCACAAACAGAAGTGATTCACATTTGTTTTGCTCGGCCTTTTATACTCTCTGCTTGGGAAGTTAATTATATTGTATAGAATTGAATTATTTGTTTAGAATTTAATTATTTGTATAGAATACTTGTTTAGAATGAATGAAAAGGAAAATACAATATTGTTTGCAAGTATTTTACAGTATTTTACAGTATGTCTTAAAAGTAAATTCATTATTTAATTGAAAATGAGTAAAAAATTAATTAAAAAAATATAAATATAAAATGTTGATAGATGATGTTGTTAATTGTTGTTGATGTTACAAACTTTTTTAAGAGAAAAATCTTGTAAATTTATGAAAATTGATTAGTTATATCGTCTTTGGAAAATTAGCCCCTATACTTATTTACATTATATGAGAATATTAGTTTTAACATTTTTCGAAATGTTGTATTCCAATAATAATTTAGTTAAAAAATAACATTAGACATTTTTGCAGAAAATGTCATTTTTTATAGTGTCAACTTGCTTTGAAGTGTATATTTTTTTATATATTTCATTCCTGCCAGCTCTACTCACAGCGAAAAAAAAAAAATCATACTTTCATACTAACTCGAAACCACCTAACATCCCTGTATTTAGATTCGTCTTTTTCTACCGACAATTACCGAACCACTTCCTTACGAACTAAAAAATTGTAAGTTCACAACCCAACTCAGCACTCCGAACAATAAATCTATAGGCGCTACTGTCGATCAACACCATGTTAAGAATATTGATTATAAAGGGTGTCCGGTAATTCGTGTGCCATGCTTTGGGATGTGAATCTTGTTGAGGTCAATTTTTTTTCAAAAAATGCGTAATAAACATAAAGTATTCTTCTTTCTTCTTCATACTATGAAAATCAGACTTTACTGTAGAACAATTTTTTTCTTAGAATAATGACCAAGAGTCGCATCTCAAAGTATGGCACACGAATTACCGGACAGCCTCTATATACAAAAGTTCAATTAAAAAAGTGCCAAAAAATCCAAATGCACTTAAAACTCTCAACCGTTCATGTGTGCGTGTTGCCACAAAGAATAGAAGGAACCTACAATATCAATATTTTGGTGAATCCAAACGTCTAAAGTAAGAAGCTATTTTCATTGCTAGAGATATTTTTGGAGGATTTGTCACTTCCTCCCAAGAAGCAGCACCCTTACATTGGAAAATACGCGGTGTAATGTGCAACAAGGGAATATTACATCCTAGCTGTACTTTCCCAAAAAGGAATAGTGTTATAGCTATGAGATACGCTATTATCTGACTTCCTCAATCTTCTCGCTCAGATCATATGTACCATAGGTGGCACTATTTTCAATAAATCTGTCAAACTATTGGGTTACGCTAACCATATCGACATTATAAACCGCTTACAATATTCCGTAAAAGAGTCTTTCACGAGTGAAATACAAGCGTAATTTGTTGATCTTGTGTCAACAAACAAGCAAGCATCTGTCCAAATCTTGCCCAAAGAAAAACGTCACTTTCGATAGCAACAAGATAAAGGAAATAAAGATCATCTACTTCGGTGTAAATATATAAAACACGCAGGACAGCATAGTGGAGTTCCAAGGAGTTCTAGGAAACTGCGCCTTGTGTTTGGCGAAACCAATTGGTTCAAAATTCCTACAAACCCTTATTTCTACATTTACCTCGCTGAGTGTTGTCTGAATGAGCTGTGACATTTGAAAAACTTTTCGAAGTTGTTTAGAACTGTTTAGTAAGAAAATTTTTTCAACGGACATTTCGTTCTTTGTGCGAGGAAGGTAAATGAAGACGAAGACGCAATCGCTAACTTAAAGATCTTGTCCAAGATTGGATCTAATCTTTCGGGCACATTGAACGAGTAGTCAACAATGCTCCAGTCAAGAAAGTTTTCCAATCCCAGCCATACATCAAGGTGTCAAGGAGGACCGAGCAGCTGTTGATTCGAAGCAGAGTGCTCCGGATCGTAGAAAATGGAAAGCCACCGTCTCTCAGGCAGAAACCCTTGATGGATATGGAGTCAGTTAAAAAAGTACATAAGTATTTTAGAATAACTGGGAATCTGGATAAACTAACAAAACATCCCTTCTCGTTCAAGCTACTTAGTCATCCCGAAAGAACTATGTACGTTTTATAAAACAGTAGCCAAAAAAGGGAAAAACGCCCTTAAATAATGTTTATTTAATTTCTTAAATAATGCGTAGGTATCCATATGATGCCCAAATAAATATAAATTTTTTGCAAATAAAATTCAAACAGAATTAAAACCATCTCCGGGGACCATTTCATCATCAACAACTCTTAATCCACGGATAAACTGATTTAATTTCGCAGGAATATCATACACATCTATCCGAAATCCAAACACTGGCATAAAAACGCCCCATCCCCCAACAGCAAAGTGCCATTCCAAAAAAAATATATAAAAACGAAATGATGTGTCAGGGGGAAACTCAAAACATTAATGGATCTCAACTTCCGGTCGGTTGTAAAACTCTCGTATTCGTCTCACAGCAGAGAGACAAAACGACAGTAAAGAAAAATCTTATTATATCTGTTTGCAGATTTTATTTCACTCCTAACGACTTCATTCGAGTCAATGGGTGTTACAAGGGCTGCGATATGGGGCTTTAATGGGCGAGGGGAAGGATGTGTCGAGCGATTAATTACCTGAGGAAAATAATTTTCACTCTGTTCTTTTAAGTACTAAAATAAATCCCTATTAACACTTAGTCCGGCCGTAGGAGTGTATTAAAACATTTTTCGACATTAATTTCGTTTTTTTATTGTTCTCTTTATTTCGTTTATTCTGCCTGCGGAGTGTGAAGGCTATAAGTGGGTGACAATTTTGGCAAAAAGGCAAAGAATATTCTCTTTATGTCTGGCAATCAACACCACAGGTTTATTAAGCGAGGAATTCAATGGAGTTTTTGACATGAGGACATTTGGCGGGAGATTGATAATATTTTATTTCGACTCGGAATTTAAAGAGTTCTGCTTGAACTCGATGATTTTTCTAGCCCAATTTGTAGCCGAGTGTTGTGTTCCGGGATTAAAAACACGACAAACAATTTATATGTTTTAAATATCTAATTTATTTATTCTTAATTAAATAATTATAACTAATTACGTAGAGAAAAGCAATCGACTTGGCTAGCGGAAGGTTATGTCAAGAAGACCTGTTTAGTAACTTCCTCAAGTCTTGTTCGTTTTAGTACAAGTTTAGTAGTCTGGATAAGGGTATTGCCAACATCCCCCCTGTTATGTTAGACGTAGTCTTGGGTGTAATTTTCGTGCCAACCAGGTGGACGTCGAACTCTTGTGGATTTGCGAGAAGAGGACCCTGTTGAAATGGGGTGCTGCTGACTTCTATCTGGTCTGACTAGTTGAGGAGAGCATATATTTCTTCCTTGAAGATCGTCATGTTCTTCCGTTGAGTCTTGACTCGGTTGAGGTGGAGATGAAGGTGGAACTGGATTGGGACTACATGGTGATGGTGACTTAACTCTCGGTTGTGATGCTGGTGAAACTGTATTTTGATTACTTGCATCCGGTGTGACAGAATTGTACCTGTCAAGAAGATCAAAATATTCATTAAACGCATATGTGTTTTTGTTACCCATTCTGTTTTCAGCGTAACGAAAACGAAGTTGATTAGTGTGCATTCGCCTTAAGCATGTTCGACCATCTGACTGCAGGCTTACATCGTAGTTGACATTTCCTTTTTTGTTGACAACAACAGCTGGAATCCAAAAACTTTTGTTTCTTTTGAAAACTTTTGCGTAAACTGGATCTCCTTTACAGAAACTGCGATGTTTTGCTTTGTTGCTTCGGTTAAACTGCTCTTCCATCTGTGTGTTGCGGCTGGATAAATGTTCCTCGGGTTTCTTTAAAAGATCGATGTTGGTTCTCATCTTCCTTCCGATGAAACATTCAGCTGGTGACTTGGCATCTGGAGCATTTCGGTTCGGCGTTGATCGGTAGGCTAAAAGAAATTCCTGAAGATGTTCGCTATCCGTCCCTCCGTCTTTGTTTTTGGATAGTGCTCTCTTCAGCGTATCAACGAAACGCTCTGCTTGCCCGTTGGATTGAGGGTGATACGGAGCTGTACGAGTGTGTTTGATACCTCTGGATTTGCAGAAAAGTTCGAATGTAGCACTCACAAACTGAGTGCCATTGTCGGATACTATTTCTTGTGGCTGACCAAAAAGCGAAAAAAAATTGTGTTAGCTTTTCGATGACTGTAGCAGAAGTGATGTTTTCTGTTTGGTAAATCTCTGGATATTTGGAGAAAGCATCTACGATTACCAAATAATATGTAGAGTTGATTGGGCCTGCGATGTCAATGTGTATACGTTGCATGGGTGACGTCGGTATTGGCCATGATGATAGCAGGGTTTTTACTGGAGTTCGAGCTGCTGTTGCACAACTGTGACACTGGCGAACCCAAGTTGTTATGTCCGCATCTATTGTGGGCCAATATACAAATGATCGCGCGATTTCTTTCATGCGAACTATCCCTTGATGCCCTTTGTGGAGTTGAGTTAGAACTCGCTTGTAGAAGATAGATGGAATGACGATGCGTTCGCCATATAACAGGCAATTGTCCACAATTGACATTGCATCTTTTCGGTTGAAAAATGCTGATAGGGTTTTGTCTTCAAGTTTGTGAGGCCACCCATTGCGGATATAGTGCTTGACCTGTTGCAAAATTTTATCTTTTTGTGTAGCTTGACTTACCATGTGAAAATTGATTGGTAGTGATTGAACATTGTACTGTAGAACTGTCTGGACCTCTAATTCAAGTCTAGCGCTGGCCACAACAAAATCTTCTTCGGGTTTTCTCTGATTGCTGATAAGGCGAGAGAGAACGTCAACGTATCCGAAATCGTGTGTTGATGTGTACTGTATGTTGAAATCATAAGACATTAAAGTTAATGCCCAACGTTGAAGTCTGTTCGCCGTGTGCGTTGGTATCCCCTTTTTTGATCCGAAAATCGAAAGCAGTGGTTTGTGGTCGGTGCGAAGGATGAATGTTCTTCCGTATATCATTCGGTGGAACTTTGTGACTGCGAAAATTAAAGCCAGTGCTTCCTTCTCAATTTGGCTGTAACCTTTTTCAGCTTCTGTGAGTGAGCGAGAAGCGTGGTAAATAGCCTTTTCTGTTCCATCCGTCATGACGTGAGAAATACGGGCACCGATTCCAACAATTGATGCGTCTGCAGCTACGACTATCGGGAGTGCTGGATTGTAGTGGGTGACAACCAATTCTGATGATAGAAGAGATTTGAACTTCGCGAAACTTCGCTTGCATTCTTCTGTCCATAACCATTTTTTGTTATTTTTGAGAAGCTCGTCCAAGGGTGCTCGTAGAGAACGCATCTCATTGATGAATTTGCCGTAATAGTTTACGGCTCCTAGAAACGATCGAAGTTCACTGATATTTGTTGGTGGCGGTAATTGCTTGATGGCGGTAAGTTTCTGTGGATCGGGTCGAAGTCCTTCATGACTGATAATGTGTCCTAAATATTTGCACTCTTGAGAGAAGAATTTGCATTTGTCCCAATTGACTGTGAGACCGTATTCTGCAAATCTTCTAAGTACTTCTTCTACTGCCGTGATGTTTTCGCTTACCGTCTCTGTTGCTACCAAAATGTCGTCGATATACGTTGATGCTTCTTGAATTCCGGCAAGAATGGTGTCCATTGCTTTTTGAAAAGCGCCGGGGGCTGCTTTGACTCCTGGTGCGAGCCTGTTAAACGTGAAAAGGCCGCGATGTGTGTGTATGGTAAGTATTTTCTTAGTCTCGTCGTCGACTTCCATTTGCAGATAGGCATCTGATAAATCTATGCGCGTAAAACATTTGCAATTTGACATTTTTGCAAAAATGTCTTGAGGCAGTGGCAGCGGATGACTGTGGGGTTCCACGCAGGCATTCAACCCTGTTGAATAATCTGCGCAGATGCGGATGGCCCCATTTGCTCGTTTAACAACGACTATAGGAGCTGCCCAAGATGAGTAGTTAATGGGTGTGATTATGCCAGCATCCTGAAGTCGGTTGAGCTCCTTGTCTATTGATGGCAAGGCGGAATAAGCTACCTGTCTTTTAGGAATAAAGACTGGTTTCACATTATCTTTGATTTGTATGTTTATTTTGAATTTTGTACAGTGACCGGGACCATCACGGAAAACTTCTGGGAATTTGTTCTTGATTGACTTTATGATAGAACCTCTCTGGGCGGTGTTTATTGTTTTGCAAAAAACACTAATTGGTTTCTCCCAAAGGTGAAGTTTTTCCATTAAATCTACTCCAAATATGTTGAGATTGCTGAGTTTGGAAACGTAGACTGTGCTGAGATGACGACTTTCTTCGAATGTGATTTGAGCTTCGAATTCACCGATGATTGGAATTTGATTCGATGAAGCGTCTCTGGCTGTGTGATGAGTGTTGATGATGACTGGGGACCCGATTGATGACCACGTTGATTTTGAGATGATCGTGATGTCTGAACCCGTGTCAATTTGAAGTCTCACACTGCTGCCATTTATGTTGATGTTGATATACTTCCGATTTTGTGCCAAAATGTGTTGATTGACAGCAAAAACACGATTGCTTTTTGTTGAAGGTACTCTTGAAAACCTGGTGTGCTGCTTCTTGGATATATTGGTTTTATTGATCTCTTGCTTTAGTTGCTTGCTAGAGCAAGGACAATAACCGTCTTTGTGGCCAATTTTGTTGCATTCTCGACACTTGTGCTGCAAGTAAGTGCAATCCCTCGAGAAATGCATGCTGCCACAATTCCAACATGGTGTTCTGGGTTTTGTGCTATTAACCTCGTGGCTGTTTTTTCTCTTGGCTCGGCTAGATGGACTATGGTTGCGTTGAGTCTGTTTAGCAGCGATGTGTTGAACTTTTGAGTTCCCAGACTCAATCATGTATGTGTCTTTTTGCAGGTTCTTGCAACGAAGAATTTCGGAAACTAGATTGTCGACTGTGATGTCTTTCTCCTTGTCCAAAAGAGGAAGAAGTTTGATGCGTATGTCAGCATCCGTTGGTGACTTGAGTCCCATCACATAAACTATACATTTGAGTTGATTCATAGTAAATTTATCTAGTTCGAAATTTTCGCAACATCGATTAACCTTTGCTGCAAAAGTCACATAATCGTCAACATCGCTTTTTGCCATTTGAAGACATCTGAATCTAGCGGCGAAAACTGATTCGGTGCGACCAAACAATTTTGAGAATTTGTTCACCGTTTCTGCAAAACTCAATTCTTTGGGTAGCTTTGGTAGAATGTAGTCTACATACTTGTCATGTGCTATAGGATGAATCTTGCGAAGTAACAATCTTACCTTGCTTGCATCGTCGAATTCTTTGGCGTCTTCTGCAAAAAGATCCTCGTAGCGCCTGTACCACACTGGAAATGTTTGTCCGTTCTCTGGATCATGGTGAAATTCATTGATGTTCTTTGCTAATGCATCCATTTTCAACTCTGTTGCTGTAGTTCCCATCGACATATTAATTATTTTCTCAAGCAGGGCACTGTTTTGAGAGATAATCTGAACCAGAATGGGGTCCATGGCTGTCGGCTGAATTGATTGGCTGGCTGGAGGTTAAACTGGCGGATTTGGTTGATCATTCGGCATGATGGAATGAGGTTAGTTTGCGGAGAACAAATGTGATCTTTAAAAATCTTTGCAATCTTTGCAAAATCCTCGTCGCCACTTTTTTGTGTTCCGGGATTAAAAACACAACAAACAATTTATATGTTTTAAATATCTAATTTATTTATTCTTAATTAAATAATTATAACTAATTACGTAGAGAAAAGCAATCGACTTAGCTAGCGGAAGGTTATGTCAAGAAGACCTGTTTAGTAACTTCCTCAAGTCTTGTTCGTTTTAGTACAAGTTTAGTAGTCTGGATAAGGGTATTGCCAACACCGAGAAAGCTTACCATTCATTCTGAAAAAGGCAATGTATGGCTGAATATGTTTGGTACTGCCATCTTGCGGGGAAGTGCCAAATCTTTCTAGAGAACCTCCTGTCATATGAAAATTGCTTCACATCTGTTCGAACTTGACAGTCCGTTTCCGTTCCGTTCTTGTTAACAACGCGCACGGATGACTGGCTGAGAGTTGTTTCTTTTTTGTTTTTATTTGACATAACTGAGAAAAACTACGTTTATAGCCAGTATCGATGTGAGCTTGAATAACACTTTTGTAGTATTTTGAGTACTTCCAGAAGAGATGGTTAACTCTCTTCTATCTGGAGATGTCCCAGATGCATTACAGCGACCTTATATATGTTCCAGTATTTCTTCATGAACATTTCAGATTCTGCTTGTAGCACTGCTCACCAGGTGACGTGTCGTCTCAGCTAATAGTGACCAGTGATGAGAATAGTTTATGTTCTGAGAATTTTCCTGTGTAGTCTGTTACAGAATGTATAACGATTTTGGTTGAATTTGACATGTGTCAGATTGTGGAGTTCTGCCCGTAATTTTATTTTTATGGGCTCCTTTTCTGCTTCGATCTTATGCTTTTAAGTCACCTTTTGTGATGTACACATGCACCCAAGATGACACAAGTGTGTCCACCTCTGCCTTCCAAATCTTACTCTCAACTCCTCGCTAAGAAATCATCCCTCCTCCAGGCCCGTAGGGGCATGTGGCTTCTGGCAACCTATGGTAGATGAGTTTGATAGGTCAGTGTTTGGTGTATAATTATGTCCGTTTGTTTGTAAAGTAACTCAATTGAATATTGGGTCCCAAGCTTTTGTGGAAGGTTGGTGGCGGCAGCATACGAGATAGGGACCAGGACCTCAAGGTTGGAGGGTTACCCCAGGGGGTGACTTCCAGGCCACATAAAATAATTTAGAGGTTAGGTAACTTAAAACGACACGTGGAGCCGAACAATAAGGAGAAACTGTTAATTGCTCCAAGAGGTTATGTCATTAAAATTGTTCTAGGAGATTTTAACGCCAAACTGGAAAGAGAAGACTTCTTTTGTGGAATGGGTGATAATAGCCTGCATGATACTACCTCCGATAATGGATTTAGACTGATTTAGTCTGGTAGCTAGTTTATAGTTCAAACAACTAGATATTCACAAAGGGACATGGAGATCTCCTGATCAATTAATCGTTAACCAGATTGACCAAATTGTGATCAACGCAGGGCTCTTCTACAGCTTAGAAGATGTTTGCCGGTTCAGATGGTCCAACATCGTTGGATGTTGAAGTCAAAGTACGGCTACACATATCTCGTCCCAATCCAAAATAAGAGTGTAATGTGAGAAAGTTTGACGTTAAATAGCTTCAACTGCAAGCTTCCCTTGAGCCTCTAACAACCTCTTAAGAAGATTTTTACTGCCATCATTAGGTATTGAGATCAAGTAAAAAAACAATATTGCCGAGCAGCCATCAGAGATTTTGCTTCTGACGTGCAGAATTTAAAGCGACTTCTACAACGAAAACTCTGGTTTGACAATGAGTGCCAAAAAGCTAAACCGGCGCTCCATAGAACGCCCAGAGTTGCTCACAAGCTCTGCGAGTAGAAGAAGAGAGAGGAATTCAGAAAGAAAAAGAAGGAACATGAAAAACGCTCGAACGAGGGATACTATAGCAAAATTGAGGTTCGGAACTCTTATTAAAAGCTAAACAAAACATCTCAAGGATGCAAACCCCGAGCAGAAGGCTGCATGATCAATCAAGGGAACATCATGGTAGAACCACAGTCAATGCTGATAATATGGAAAGGGCATTTCTTCAAACTGTAAAACGCCGATAAAGAAGAGAATTACGCTGCTAGGGAGAAAGTACCATTTGACAAAGGCTACGCAGATCAACAAAACCGCCTATTTGAGTTGGACGAAGTGAAGATAGTTTTATTGAATCTAAAGTCCAACTAAACTGCCGGAGCTGATGGCCTTGCTGCCGAAATGTTCAAATCAGCAGGCAATGACTTGGTTGGGAGGATACACCATCTACAAAATATGTTTGGAAGAAAGCATGCCTGATTAATGGAACCTCAGCATTGCTTGTCCGATCCTCAACAAAGGATATCCTCTGAACGCAATATCATTTCTACATTTCTACCGTATTACGTGTATGTGAATGTTTGAAGCCTTTCGTCAAAAACGTAAAAGGTCCATATTACTGTCAATTTGGACCAGGAAATTTTGCCATCGACCAAATATTCACATAACGGCAGATCTTTAGAAAACCCAGGAACTTCAAATCAACACCTAGCACTTTTTCATCGATGATAGCATATAGGGACGAACTTTATAGAGTGATGTCTCGTTTTGGCATCCCTGGAAAAGTTATCAATTTGTACAGGATGACGATAGAGAACGCATGGCTGGAAAAGATCTCAACGATTCATTTGTTGTCAAAGAGGTTTTAGACATGGAATCGTTCTGTAAACAATAGTGCAAAACTCTCTCATCAAGACTAAAGGCACTGTCTTCTTCGGATATGCCGACGATATTGACATAAATTAAAGATTAAAGACTAAAGCGTGGTGTTAGTAGCTGAGCATTCAGACTAAAGCGTCATCAATAAAGGACAAAACACCGACGCGACGTCTTGGAGAAAACGTTACCATTAGGTAGCTATAATTTTGAGGTAGTTAAGGACTTTTGTCTATTTAGGTGCCGCTATTAATTCGGACAATAACACCAGGGCTGAAATCAAACGCAGCATACGAGTAACTCCTACCAATTTCTGCTCCTTTAGACTGAGAAGACAATTGAGCAACTTATTTCTCATGTCGATTATTGTAAATGGTATCGAAACATGGACCTTGTGAGATGGATGAGAATGATTTAGGATGTTTCGAGAGGAAAATTCTGCATCAGATGATTTAGAAGATATTACCACAAACTGTACGGGCTGTAGAATAAAATCAACCTAGTCAAACGGATTCAAGTCCAATGACTTTGAGTTTAATCCCGAGGGACAGCGTAGAAAAGGAACACCGCGGCTCAGGTCAGGAGAGAGCTTCAACCAACTTGGCGTGCGAAATTGGAGACAGTTAGCTAGAATCTAACATGGCTAGAGAAGCTGGTTGGTTTAAAACCTGATTCATCCCGGAGATTCTTTAAGTTACTTTAAGTAACCTTTAGTTAAATTGAGTAAGCTGGTAACATTTCCACTTATTCCACAATAGGTTTGATATCTCGTTGAATGCATTGATGCTTATATTTTCACAAGAGGCTTCCTGTTCACCTAATGAAGTGTAACAACATTTTAAAGCCGTCCTAAACAATTTCATACCCGCTTTAAACTAAATGTATAGGCTTTTTTTGCCTTGAGTGTGACTTGACATTCCGAGATGATGACAAAATGGGTTGGAATAGACAGGATTAATACCCACCTTTGAGTCGCTTTGAGTGAGTAGTACCTTAGGGTTTTTCTACAGAGACGCTACAAAAGTAGAGCGACACGGACAGCAAACGACGCCATATTTCTTGCCGCTCTTTTGACATTTCTCTTCCGTAAGGTTTGCCATTTCATGATGGAAAGATATACGAGCCAGCAACGAGTCGAAATTATTAAAATTTACTACCGAAATTCGGAGTCAGTGGCCTCAAAGTTAAGAGCGCTATGTCCAATTTATGGTCGTCATAATCGTCCTAGCAGATCAACAATTGAGTGTCTAGTGGAAAAATTTCAATCCACAGGCACAGTACAAAATGTTCCCGTACCAGTGAGACAAAAAATTTCCAGTAGTGTCGAGAATATTGCTGCCGCTTAGGCCTCAGTTGCAGAAAGCCCAAATGTGTCTCTCACACGTCGTTCTCAAGCGTTGGGCATCTCTGTGACGTCGTTGTGGCGAATTTTGCGAAAAGATCTTGGCCTACATCCTTACAAGATTAAATTGACGCAAGAACTGAAGCCGCTTGACCACCAGAAGCGTCGTATGTTCGTGAATTGGGCTGAGCAACAACTTGAAAATGATTCGGATTTTCATCGAAAAATCATCTTCAGTGATGAGGCTCATTTCTGGCTGAATGGCTTCGTCAATAAACAAAATATGCGGTATTGGTCAGGCAGTAATCCACACGTACTCCATGAGTCATCATTGCATCCCGAAAAAATTACGGTTTGGTGTGGCTTATGGGGCGGCGGCGTCATTGGGCCGTACTTCTTCCGTGATGATCAAGACCGGCACGTTACTGTGAATGGGGATCGCTACCGTTCAATGATAACCGAATATTTTTGGCCCCAATTGAATGATATGGACTTGGAGGACATGTGGTTCTAACAGGACGGCGCCACAAGCCACACAGCGAATGTCACAATCAATGTATTGGAAACCAAGTTTGGAGAACGTGTTATCTCACGAAATGGTCCAGTCGCTTGGCCGCCTCGGTCGTGCGATTTGACGCCGTTAGACTATTTCCTGTGGGGCTACGTCAAGTCTATATGGTCTATGCCAACAAGCCAGCGACGATTGATGAACTTCGTACGAATATCTAACGTGAAATTGCAGCAGTATCGGCCGATTTATGCTTGAAAACCGTCGAAAATTAGGTTCAGCGTCTGGACTTCTGCAAGCGTGTCCGTGGTGGCCATGCAAAAGAAATCGAGTTTCATACATAATGGCATTGAACGTACTTTCACAGGAATAAAGAATTTCATTGATATCCAAAACCGTTTTTGTTTTATTTAAAAAAACTTTTGTAGGGCTCTTATTGAAATAGCCGATAGATAGTGTGTTCGACTGGTAAAAGGTCTGAGTTCGATTCCCAGCCGCTATCTTCTGAGGAAGTGCTCCTAGAGTGCTTCTCATCTTAAAGAATGTACAGTTGGGACTCAACTGACACAAGAATGGTTGGCCATACCATTTCTTGTGTTTGCAAGAAGACTTAATAATGTCGATCTGGAGATACTCGTAAGTCTTTTCTCTTTTACTCTGAGACCTCTATACACGTTCCTGCCTTAGATTCCTCACTGACGAATCTCATAAGGGCTTCATTATTACAGTATAACACGCTTATAAGAAAGTCTGAAAAGCCCGGACATTTCTTTCTTTTATCCGAGTTTTTCTTATATGCAAACAACGGATATAAGAAAGAAAATTTCTTATATAAGCAACACGGATATAAGAAAAAAAATTCTTATAAAGAACAACGGATTTAAGAAAAAAAAACAATGCAAAAAGTTTTTGAAAATTATGACCTCAAAAAAAAAACAACTTAAAGTTTTTATTTTCAAACGTGAGAATATTTAATATAACAAAAATAAAATAAATAAAAATAAGTCTTTTCTTCAATAAGCAAAATATTGCATACCTGCACAATGAAACTGTTTATATGTCAGTAATATTTAAAAAATACGAGTAGTCTTCGATTTTTTTCTGAATGAATTCCTTATAAATATCTTTGAAAAGAAGTTTTTCAATGGAATCCAAACTCTGTTCTTTGTCACTATCAAAAAACAGCTTTAGGAGAAAGAACGCTTCAATTGCTTCGGTCCTAGTTGGTCGTTGTAGTAACTGTAAGCCGCCCATCTGCCATCATTTGCATTTCATTTATGAGATCTCTTTCGTTTATTTCTCCGAAACATTCTTCATTTTCAAAGCTTTCAAGGTAATGGAATTCATCATCAAATTCATTTAAATTCTCTTCATCAAAACAGATTACTTCAGCATCCATTTCAATTTGAGAAAACCCGGCTTTCTTGAATTCTTTGAATTGTTTGAGGTGTAACCAGCCACCAAGATCTTTTTACAATGTTTAAAGCTTTGAGAATGGTCATATCTTTTAAAAATGTTTTGATGCAGTTGCCTTCAATTGCAAGAACCTGTTTTCTGACTAAATTCTTCCTATAATGCGCCTTAAATGATTGAATGATCCCTACAGAAAAAGTAAGCGACCTGAATTAAATTTACAAAAATTTTATTAAATTTAATTTTACCCTGGTCAAGAGGCTGTATGAGACTTGTAGTGTTGGCAGGAAGGAAATCAATTTCAATATTGATGGGTGTATAGCTAAGCTTATGACAAGACGCATTATCCACCAGCAGCAAGATTTTCTTTTTTTTCTTGGACATTTTATCATCCATCTCTTTAATTATTTCGGTCCAAAGTGTTGTCGTCAAGCCTTTTTATTCCATTTGTAGGGAACTGGAATCGTTTTTCCTCGGAAACAACGGGGTTGCTTAAATTTGCCAATAGAAAACATAAATTTTTCGGACCCAGTTGCATTACAAAGCAGAAGTAATGTTATCCTGTCCTTTGGAATTTTTTGTCCGCTAACTGTTTGGTTTCCTGAAACATTTATGTTCCATCGGGCAATGCTTTATACAGCAAACCAGTCTCGTCAGCATTGAACACATCTTCAAGTGCATATTTTTCTAAGAGCTTGGGAATAACAAGTTCCTTGAAATTATTTGCTGCTTTTTCATTAGCAGAAACAGGTTCACCGTGCAGCCTCTTAAAACGAATGTTCTTGTTTTTTTTTTCCAACGATGAAGCCAACCTAAATTTGCTTCAAAATCAGGGATATCCAATTCGTTCGCAAATTGTTGAGCCTTTTCAAGCAATATGGGTCCCGTGAGCTTAGCATTTTTTTCCGACATTTGTTCAAACCATTTGGTCATAGTTTTGTTTAAAAATTCATGTTTCGGTTTTCTATCCCTTTTTTTGTCCAAATTTTTACAAGTAAACTTTTTGTCTTCAATTTCATTTGCGTTCTTTATAATTTAACACAATGTGCTTTCAGAAATCTGAAATTTTTTTGCCACCTCTTTTCTTGTTTTCCCCGATTTTATTTCTTCTAAAATTTTTCTAAGCATTTTAAACACACAACATAAAAACAAAACAGGAAAGTTAAAAGAAAACGAAAACAAAAACAAACAATCAAATATAAAATCAAACTGTCACAATTTATAGACCACGGAGTATTCACGCTCTTGTCAATCTGACGTTGTCATTTTTATTGGAAAACTAGAAGTTGTCATTAAAGGTGGAAACATATTGGTGCTTATGTGTAAACAAGTTTTTATTTCAATCAAAGTAAAGTTGAAGTTAGTTTCTTATATGCGTACTGTTTTGTTCTTGAAAATTTGTATTGTGCATTAAAAGGTATTTCTTATAAACGTGTTTTTCTTATGTGCGAGTTTCTTATATACGTTCAATTTAAGAAAAAGACATGGTGTTTTAGGTTGCGTTTCTTATAAGCGAGTTTTTCTTATATGAGTGTTTCTTATATCCGTAAAATACTGTATCACGCTCAATAACACATCCCATTTTAGGTATTATATCTGCAGCTTTTTAAAATTCCATTAAACTAAACTAAACCCCCAACTCATGAAAATTCAATTCAGTCAAGCTTAAAGGGTAAAAACCAACCAACAACTCGAGGAAAAACACCATTCTCAGATTTATTTCGGCTACAAGATACTTTGTGTGACTTTCTTATTGTCAGCCATTAATCAGAAGTCAGTGCCATGTTTACGTGAAAACAGAATAAAATAAATAAGTTCCATTCCATGCCAAGTTCTTAAGAACTTAAGATGGTTTTTTTTATATCAAAAAGTTAAGGGGAGTGTTTGTTTATGTTCATAAAGCCGAAAAACAAGATGGCTAACCACGATCCACGACCTCTCATCTCGAGCAACACCTTTTTACCTGTACTCTTCTATAAAATCTGGCGTCACGTGGCGTGGCATCGAAGAAGTAAGAGGAACAAATAATGGCTTGAAGTTATACATTCTTTTTGTCAGAAAGTCTTAAGAAGCTGAATAAATTTGTGTCCTGGAAATTGGTATATAAACTTTAGCTATAAAAAAAACAAGGGGGGAATAGCAAATGAAGTTATTTTTATTATAACACAAAAGTGTTGCGACACCGGAAAAACCCTAAGACACCTCTTATTCCTTTTGATTTTGCGGAATTTCGTGTCGGTCTAGGTATTGGTTTTCGGTATGTACATGTGGCGAGAAGGCAGAAAAGAAGTTTTTTTTTTTTTTTCCATAAAGTCGGTGTCCTACTTCCATGTGTATAACGACTTACAGCTCAAATGTATTTGTTGTAAATTAATTCGCTGGAGGAAATCAGCATTTTATTTTTTTTAAATATATTCGGCTCGACTGATTTTGATTACCCTCGTAAAGTTATGCTCAAAATAACTGTAACGAAACCATTTTTAGGCTTTTACCTTAAACTTTACATAATAGAAACATAGTTTTGATGTGTTTTTTTGGTAATTCTCTTTAACGACTTAAACGATTTTGCTCAAATTTTTGTCTTGATCTCTATGGTTCTCTATTTCTGACAATTTCACTAACTACTCGTACATATATAAAAATAATATTTGTACATCAATTACCGAACATTTTCAACGCCATAAGCACTTCATAGCTATAAAATCTAAAAGCAATTACAAGCGACACAGTTGCTCATGTTAGCTTTGTATGAGCTTTGGAATTTGTAGAATAAGTGAATGGAAAATTTGATTATTGTTGTTAGCTTTTTGTTTTGATGACATTTATAAGAGAGCTTATCTATTTTTTTGAAAGAACCAGCTTAAATATTGTGCGGTTTCAAAAATATATAATTAACTTTCAAAGAAATAGTCCTTATACAAGGAAGAAATTTGTAAAATCTATGATGGCAAGGAGATGGGCGATAATTGGATTTGCTTTGAGGCACTTTTCTAAGAAAAGAAACTGCGGCAAAAGTTCTTTGCTAGGGGAATAAAGTTAATAAGGATTCACTTAACCAGTGGACGGTTTTGTGAAAATTGCAAATTAAGTTAATATAGCCTTTGGGTTGAACTAAAATTAGGAATTATAATAACACTTAATGCTTTTGAATGCGTATTAGGCCCCAATACAAATACAATATAATATATATATAACTTATGCTAGGGCAGACCAAGTTTTCAAAGATATTTATTTAATATACGCCGTCGCTTGGGTAAATGTTTGTCGTATGTTAAATTTGGCTACTTTTGGAAAAACGACATCAAAGTTTAGAATTTTTTTTCTCAAAAACCCTACGTCAGATTTTCTTGAAAATTGTATGACTTATGTAAAACAAAATTGTTAGTCCAATAACGCTAAAATAAAATTGAAATATTTGTTAAGGAACAATTTAGAGCCAATTTTGGTCAGAATGCCCTTGTCGTATGTGACTACTTCACCAAGTCTCCTAGTTTCCCAAACACATACGACATGCGAGAAAGATTTATCAAACGTTTGAATGGAATAGTCTTCTTCATACGACAAAACGACATTTATGAAGTAAAATAAAAAAAAAACTTTTTTTAATTCATTTATTTTTATTAACAAAAACTTAATTCTTAACATTTAAATAAAAAAAATAAATAAATACATCTATTTATAAAAACAAAACCTTACTTCTAATAAATTAAATACAAAAAATAGATAAATAAATAAATTGTTTTTGAACTTAAATTCGCTTTTTTTCACAGCACATCGTTTAATTGATAATTATAAGAAAAACATAAGAAAAAAATGTATTCGTTTTTTTGAAAATAAAAATAAACTTAAATTTACTTATAGATGTTTCGTTTAACTTCAAAATGGCTCGATAAAAACTTTTATCCTCGGCATTTTCAGGGTAGGGTATCATGCCTTTTAAATCGTTTTTCTTATTCACATCTATATTTTTGATTGAATTTATTCGAAGTGCTTCATTCCATAGATTTGTTTTTGTAGAATTTTTTAAACGGGGTTTTATCACTAATTTAACGTTATTATAGCAAGACAAAAGTAATTAAAACATAAATTTATTGCATGCATTATCATAGTCATTACGCATAAATTTCTTCCGACAAACTCGGAGCAGAAGACTCGTCGTCGTCGTCCGATACCTGAGACATCATATCATGATTGCAACTGAGCCAGAAAAATTACACACGGCTGTGTTAATTGTTATGGGACATACGACAAACGCATACTAAGACTTCAGTAAATTATTGTCGTATGTGTTCAAAGAAAAGGCATATACGACAATTATTTTCCGAATCGACGCAAAACCGGTTTTGCATGGGAAAAATTGTCTTATGTTTAAAATTTGTCGTATCTCGTATGTGTCAAAAAAAGCTACACATACGACAAATTTAAAAAAAATGACTCAAATCGGTAGTGACCTTGGATATACGACAAAAGCACACTGATTATCTCGGGAACTAAAATAGATTAAAAAAAACGGATTTCACAGAATTGTAGACAAAAAATCTATTACCAAAACTGCATTTAAACCTCAAAACCTCAATTTTTCACATACAACAAATGTTTATCCAAGCGACGACGCGACAATTCACACTATGAAAGTTGTTCATGCGTTTGGCGTGACACTCCGTGTTTAATCCGCAGTGTGCTGTCCGCACTTGGTTGGAATGCAGAGGCCGACAATAAAAGTGTGCATGGACGCGCCTAACCCGGTTTTATTAATACCTCCATGTTTGAACGCATCCCAATTGGTGTCTTCAACAGTATTGCCACCTTGAAACAAATTTGTGTTGATCAATGATCATTCAATCAAAAAAAAATGGGTTGGATTTGACCTTTCCGCAGTAGATTTTTCATTTAAATAAAAATACAATGTTATTCGATTTGAACAGTATTAACAATGTTTTTGAAAAAAACAGGCTTACAAGCTTTAACAATCCTAAATTTATCATTTGAATTTGTCATATAAACTCGTCATCCGTAAATTTAAGGTTTTTGAGGTACACCAAGACCATGGGAGAGTTAAATGGTGTCCAACAACCGTTGCTGATGTTATTAATTTCCTAACAACGAATAAAATTTTGAAGAGCATTCACACCTTATTTATTTAGCTAGTCGTAGTTTGATCATTGTTAGTTAGTTAAATACTCATTTGTTTTATAAAACAGAGAATCGAAACAAAAACACAAACTTTTTATGAATGAAAGCATTGAACTAATTTCGTTTGTCATTTGTTCATAACAAAGTGGCTGCGTTCAAAGAAAATGTACAGCGTAGTATTTTCTGAAAGATTTTATTATACGAGTACCAATTTAAGAGAAGGTATTTTGAATGAAATTGTTGTAGATTTGCTTTTGTGGTAGTAGATTTATTTGTGCTGTAGATCTACTACAATTGCATTAAAGTAGAACCATTGGTCTTCAACCATGTGGGATATTTTATTATGCATTATCATTTTTGCTTTTGCCAAAGTAGGCCCTTGGCCGCCCAAAATATAATTGTGTAAATAAAAGAAAAAAAATATTTGTATAAAATAAATGAATAAAAGTAAGAAATAAAATAAAACTAACGATAACGAGTTGTTGCTGATTTATTCACATGTTTTGGTTAATTTAAGTTAATTTTGGTTAAATAAAGTCGAGACATATTAGGTGATTTGAACGCCAGATTCGGAAAGTACGGCCTGTACGACACTTACTCGCATAACGAACTCAGATCGATCAACTTTCCCCCGGGAATAGCTAAAACCTCTTTGCAAATCGCAACATTCATTAGGACACACGAAGATTTCTTGATTAACTACGGAAGGTACTCCCCCAGTTTTGAGAATGTTCGACCCATCGAACATTTTTAACTTCTCATCCACACCAAGAGTTTAGAAAAAATATTTTGTGACACTGTGCCACCGGTAAGGCTTTTTAAATTTTTGATTTAGACTTTAGAAAAACCTCATCCTTGGATTGTGCGTCGACTTTTTGAGTAGATACGAATATACACATGATAGCACAAAAAGACAGAAACGAACTAAACACTAAACATTGAAATTCTACGTCTGAACTAAAAATTTTGAATTCCAAGTCCTTTTATAGTTTATATTACTCATACCTGTCATTGATTTTCCAATTAAAACTTGACAACTGTGAACTTTCTCTGTGAACGTACCTTTAAACCGATCATCAAACTGTCAAAACATTTAATAAAAATAACATTTTCAACATGCTGAAGTTAACGAACGAAAAACGTTTACAAATAACTAAATTTTATTACCGATTCAATGACAGAAACTTTAAGAGCCTTAAAGCAAGAGCGAGTGTGATATTCGATTAATTGAAAACTCAATTCGATGAACGTGTTAAGAAATGCCCATGTTGATTGGCCGCATTGATCGTGCTATTTAACACCTCTAGACTTTCTATATGGGGCTATGTTAAGTTATTGATCTATGCAAACAAATCATCTTTATTACTACGTTTATATGAGGTATTGGAGCGAGCTTGAAGCTCGCTTCGACCCTTTGTAAACGGGTATTGAGTTGAAATGAGCTTCGTTCGACTCGATCTCACTCGCTCGGCGGTGTCGAGTCGAAATATGAGACGAAAAACCTGGGTCGAGGAGTTGGCTTAACAAAATGTTTCAGAATCGCTCAACACCATTTCAACTCAACTCCAAATCGAGCTTTCAACTCAAATGACGAAAAACCTGGGTCCAAAATCGGACCCTAATCCAACTCGATCTTTCGATACTGCATATAAACGTAGTATATGTTAGGGGAGTTCAGAGCCAATAAATATTGAGCGAGTGTGGCCGAGTCATCGAAAATTGGGTTTAACGAATGTAGCGCTGAAGCATGCCCGTGGTGGATATATGAAAGACTTCGTACTACAAACTAAATAAAATAACTAAATAAATAAATAAATAAATTATTTGATTGTACTTCAAAGTTTAAGCCAATCATAAAAATTTGAGATATCATTTATATATGGTTAGCGTTCAATTTAAATATAATTGTCGAATTCTTATTGAAAAACATGATTGGTAATAATAATAAAATAAAGTCTGTTCTATTGGTTCTGTATAAGAAAGACTCATAAGCCGTTTGGATTCGGCAGAAAATTGTATGTCTCCTCCAACAGGAATGGTTGAGAGTTGTAAGTCAATATTTTAAGGCTCTCCGTGAGACGTGATCGCCTCTATTTTTGTATTCTTATTTCTTGACCAACTCTTTAAATTGAAAGCAAAACGGTAAAGAAGTTTATGGCACTAAGTAGCCCATTGGATGTGATAACTAGTAGTTTTAACTCCCAGAATGAAATGACATCATTACCAATGAAGATAGAAAGTAATTTTTGTTTAAGTGGAGTGATTGAATTAAAAGCTCAAGTGACCTAAACGCCAAGGTGCGTTTGTGCAGGTACGAAAATAAATATTGTTAATAAAAGTATATGAAAACCATGTTATGAATAAGAAGCCTCGAAATAAATTAATTGAAAGTTTCGGAGTATAAAAAAAACATTATTTCATTCGGAGCTTTATACCCTCCAAGCCCAAGTTTGTTGCTTCTTTGGGAAGAACCCTGGACACCGACGAGTTTTACCTTAGCCACGAAGAAAAAGCATCACAAAAGTAATTTATGTTAAAGTCGAGTGATTAAATTCAAGTGCGCCTCAAAAAAAAATAAAATTCACAGTCTATTACTAAAGCTGTAAATTTTATAAGAGTCGGTAAACATCGAGCAATATTTGCGTCTTAGAAGGGTACGGCAGCATCTAACTGATGAGCCCACTGTCGTACCTGGGCGAAACGCACCTTGGAGTTGAGGTAACTTGAGCTTTTAATTGAATTTGATATCATTACCAACAGAAAGTGGAAAAAGAATCAGCGAGAAAATTCACTTGGAATCCATTGCAACGAATCGACATTCTGTATTATGAATATCGCCGCTTTTCCAGCAGACTGCAACAACTCGAAATTTGTAAATTTCCAGGAGAGCCTTTTAAAGTTTTTGTCACATTAAAAAAAATCGTTGTTCATAAAAAAACGAAACTCGAATGTTGAATACATGAAAAAATTGTATTTTTGTTTGTAAAGTTTTATAGAAAACGAAATATTTAAAAAAAAACAAAAATTGATTTATACCGTTTTTCGAAAATACATAGAAAATGACAGGGATGTTTGTGAAAATTGACAGCGGCGCTTTTTCACAACTCGGAAACTAGAAGAAGTAGGTTAATGCCGATTACACAGAAAAATTGTGTTTTTATTTTTTTTTTTCAGTTCACTTCTGTATTCTAAACTAAAAAACGACAAATTTTGACTTATGCCACTCTGCCATAGGTTAAATTTTGGTTTATTTTACACCTATAGTTTATTATTTATATATTGTGTTGGGGTACAAATTTTGAAGAAAGTAGTTTATTCCCGCATGTATAGGTACATATGTAGTAGATTTCTTGGCAATCTTTAAAAATATAACAGGTGTCGAATGCGGGAGCATAACTTCACCCGAAAGAAGTAGTCTATAATCACCCAGAAAAAAATTCGCTTAAGCTTATATGGGGCCCGATATTCCAATTTTTTCTGAATTCTCGTTAATGGATTGCTATTAATTAAACTGTAATCAAGATTTGCCTTGAGCGAGAACAGTCATTCCAACTTCATCACGTCACGACTCATGTATTGAAGAGGTTAAAATATAGTTCACAGAAATAATTAACTGAATTTCATTGTAAACAAGGGTTCAGTTGGAAAACTCATCATACAAAGAAGTGTTGTGCTTCATATTCTGTCCAGTCTTACCAGGAAATAAAAATACAATTAAATATTTTCCAACTCCTTACAGTTAAGTTTAATATTTATCTCTGTCAAAACTCTCAAAAATGCCAAGAAAAGCAAAATACAAAGATCTTTTCTTTTTTTTTCATGAAATCTTAAATATTCGTTTCAATTCCAATGTTGCTTGTTTTTGTTTTGTACAATTTTGAGTGTGATTTTGATTTGTGCTTTGGACTGTCATGCTAAAAGTATCCATGATTCCAAGTCACTGTCACCTAAAAAAAACTTTTTTTTCAAGGGTTACTGCTTCACGCGAGCAATTGAATAATCCTCCAAGAATTTCTCTTTTTCATTTACGTTTTCAAAAATTTAACTTAAATATTACAAACATCAAAAGTTCAATTTCGTATCACCTGCTCCTGCAGTGACCACAAAACAGATATGAGCCTTTTTTCATGAGAAATCTAAACAGAATTTTTATGTGTCGAACAAAGTCTATGGCATAATCAATTACCTCCCAGAAGAAAATTCACAAAGAATAAAAGGACCGACAACTGTTACGAGTATAGTCTCCTTCTTCTGGTGTCAAAATCACATGAAATACTTTTTCAGAAGTCAGTTTGCGGGAAGGAGATCCAAGGAATCGATTAGTAACTTTAGTTTAGTGCTATATCAGCGAAGCGATACACCACAAGGCCAACGGTGCGTGTGAAATAAACGAAGCTTCAAAGGCAGCAATATGAGTAAGCTCGATGAGATATAAATAACGAGACGACATCGGTGTTCGATGTCCTTTGGCATCACGAATATCGATTACCTACTCCATTATAGGTCACTCAAGACTCAAGTTTCTGGAGAAAAGGGAGTTCCCCTTTTGGGTCGTTGGTTGAACTGATTCCATAAGAACGGACAAGAGAGTCTATAAGTGCCATTTTAAATTAGTGTTCGTATTTTTTTTTTTATTTCGTGTGGGAAAAATAATGGGTTCATACTTTTTGACAGTTTAAGTGCTGGGAAAGAAATTTTATGTTGACAAATGAGTGATTGGAATCAGTGGCGTAGCGTGCCATCTCGGCGCCCGGGGCGGGAGACAAATTTTGCCGCCCCCATTCAATACTAAAATAAAATTAAATTTCGACAATCAATTTGATTTAAATTTCGAGTTTCGAGACATCATTTCACAGGCAATGAGGTATCTTTTATTGAAGTTAAAATAGGATCAGCGGTTTCATAAACGGATTCTACGGGCCTTACGAATGAGGATCGTGAGACAAAGCTGCATCTGCGGATTCATCGCCATGCATGCGTTTTTTCTTGCGATTTCTTCTCGTTTCGAGTTCGATTTTCCAAGTTTTTCACAGAGAGTCTTAGAAAAATCGATTGCGGCTTAGATAAAACGGTCTCTGCTCTCCATTAAGAGAGCTTTTAAAGCGCAGAGTTTCTGAGCACACTTATCCACACTCAGTCCACTTTGCAGCAGGTAAATCTGTACTTCATCTTTTTCAGGTAGCTCTGCAGCTCAAAAGCCAAGAAAAGTGAGGAAGCTGAATGACTGCATGACTGTCAGAAGAAGTCTGGCTCCCGATCCGTCAATTCTTCCAGTACCTCAAGAACTTGCACAAACTTATTCTTAAGCGTCTTTACAGCTTCATATCTTTGGCAAGACGAGGTTCACTTCTTCTGCAGGCTTGTGGCTAGATGCTTGAGGTACTTCTGCTGAGTCGACTGCGTCTTGACCCTGCTCTGTGGTGGGACCAGAACGACTTCCAACTTCGACGGCAGGCACGTCTTCTTCTTCTGCCTGTAAAATAAGTCATGCATTCCCATGAATATTGGCCGGAGGACAATTCTAGGCCACTCACGATTGTAGATGAAGGAATCATACTTACATTGGAATCACTTCCGCTGCTGCTGGATGCCGCCGAAGACGTTAACGTAGCTTTCGAACCAGAACTAGAACTGAAATATTTCAGTAATGCACCTGAAGACTTCTTCGCATCTGCTCCTTTCTTAGCCTTTTTCTTGTGGTATTTCGCACCGCTTGCTTCAACTCTTTTCATTTCCAAAATCTAGTTCAAAGGTTGAGTGAAGTACTAAGTGTTTAGTTTAAGAAGATTCAACAGTATTTAAACTATAAACAACACAATCGAAATAACTTTCGGTGATGCGGGAGGGAGCAAAAACATTGAGCTGGCTGAGACTTGAATAACGTTTCCGTCGAATCCTAGTTATCTTATCATATCTCTCATATGCATATCATATGTTTCGGAACGCTCCCTTTCGGTTTCGAGAGAGCTTCGGAACGTTTTGTTTTTAGTTTCGCGCGACAATACGAAATGCACTCTTATGGCCCTACTCACCGTTTACGAATTCACGGAAATCAGCCGAGAGCGTCAACGACGAACCACAGATAGGGTGGCAAATTTCAAATTTACATTATTGTTGTTTGTTGACTTGTCAAACGATTTGTCATGAAACATATGATTTCTACTCTACCCGCATCACCGGCGACATTTTGCCGCCCCCCTAGGCCTGCCGCCCGGGGCGGACCGACCCCCCGCCCCCCCTACGCTACGCCACTGATTGGAATATTGTGAAGGTTACAATTGGAAGTAAAATTTATTGAATCAAAATGATGATTTAAGTGAGACACGTTTTTATCGTAGGATCGCGGTTAGTGACGTAGGCTCATACTTTGGTCTTATGGAGATTGCTTTTGTGAATAAGGAAAATTGGCGTTTCTTGTATTATCAAATAAGCAAAGACCGCAAGACACTCAGGCGAAATTCCTTTACACATATCTTGCAGAAATTTAACCAAGCAAACAGTTGCAAAATGCAAACAAAAGAATCCCTGCTTAGCAGAGCATCCCAAAATGCAGTATCGGTGCTCTTTTATTGTGAAAACGGAGGGAGATTTTTGCAAACGTTAAAACTATGTTGTGCAATTTGTTTTTTTTCACAAGAATTTCGCTTCGGAATTTCGGCCTTCACCCGTACAAGATCCAAATTACCCTAAAGATCAAAATTTATGATTATAGACAACGCCGTTTATTCGCTGACTGCGCTTCGGAGCTTTTGGAGGAGGGCTCCAATTTTTGCCGAAAAATCATCTTAAGCGATAAGCCGTATTTATGGATAAATTGCTGTGTTAAGAAGGAATTGCGGAGCGTATATGCGACGATACCAACCCACACTAGGTTCACCAGGTGACAATAATTCATCCTCAAGAAGTTACCGTTTGGTTTGCATTTCAGGCCGGCTGCGTCATTGGTCCGTACTTCTTTGAAAACAACATTAGTGAAGCGGTCACCAATAACGGTGGTGATAACCAATTTTTTGTTACACAAATTTAACCATATTGATCTAGACGACATGGCTGTTATCTTTTGCAGAGGTGGCGAAAATTGGCCACCAAGATCATGCGATTCAACCCCGCTAGACTTATTTTGTGGAACTTTCTGAAATCTATGCGAATAAACCACAATCGGTCGATGCCCTTAAGGTGAAAATATCATAGGATATCGCTCAAATTCAGACGCATCTATGCGGAAGAGTCATTGAAAATCGGACCACTTGGAACTTGGATCCATACCCTTGTAAGAAGCAGAGGAAGGCATTTGAACTATGTCATATTTCATACATAATGGTATACATGTGCCTTTTAAGCAGATCAAGAACTTTTTTAATAGCTCACACACAGATTGTTATATTTTATTTCAACATCTACTCGCCCTTAATAAAAGACTCTATACAAGCGATTCTTAAGCTAAGTGTACACGATTGGTAGATCTTACAATATTGTCAGATCTGTCAGTGAAAAAAATGCTTACAATGTCTTACAACCGTGTAGTCTTACAATTAATTGTCAGAAAATTTGTCTGACAATTAATTGTTAGATCATTGTCTGACAATTAATTGTAAGAAATCTGACAATCATGTGTACGCTAGCTGACAATCGTGTAATCTTCCAATTAATTGTCAGAAAATGTATCTGACAATTAATTGTAGGACGGTAAATTGTAAGGTATTTCATAATCGTGTACACACACAATTTATTGTCAGGCCTTCCAATTTTTATCGTTGTCTGACGTTTCAGACAATGAAGAAATTGTAAGATGTTCTTTTTTTAGCATAATACAATTTTTTCATTGTCAGAAAATTTGCAGCCAAGGTTTAATTGTCAGTTTCCATAACCAACAAAAACTGACAATTAATTGTGTGTGTACACGGTTGGTAGAAATACCAATCTCTTACAATTAATTGGTAGGTATTAAGCCGGCTATCTGAAAATGAATTGTCAGCCAACTTCTGACAATTAATTGTAAGAGATTGGTAGATTTTGTATCAACCGTGTACACACACAACTTATTTGTCAGCTCATTGGTAGATAATTGTCAGACATTGTAAGATCTTACAATATTGTAAGATCTACCAATCGTGTACACTTAGCTTTACTCATCGATGTTATGTTGACAGTGAGAGTACTGGTCTTTTTGGCATTATGGTCGTTTTTTTGGGACACGCAGCAGCCTAGTTTTTATATTTCTCAGGTTGCAACTATTGAACACCTGTCAAAATAATTCAAAAAAAAAAAAAAATACAAATAAAAAAGTTTAAAAATTAAATTCAACCAAAAACTTATTTTTACTTGATAACCAGAAAATTTCAAGAAAGTTAAATTTTATAAAAAAAAGTTAATTTGTTATTTACAGGCTTTGCGTGATTGTGCGAGACTAGTGACAGTGAAAATGAGTTCGTATCCATTTTTTTGCAGCACTCACAATCAACATCAAAATTTAAACACACTGAAAGATAGGGGTTTGTTCAATAATTATGGTCAAAGTCAAATGTCGTCGATTATTACTCCGTTTATATGCTGAAAGCTTGAGTTGAATTAGGGGTCGAATTTTCGACTCAATCGAATTGAAATAGCTTTGAGATTACAGCAGGAGAAATGGGGTGAATGTATTCTTTTCACTTCTAAAAAAAAAAACAAATAAATTCTACAAAATCCAAACACACAAGAAAAGTCCAAAAATGCACTTTCTGTGAAATCGATTCCTGGAACTAGTTTTTTTTACAAGTTTCGTCTATTTTTGGATGCAAATAGATACATACGAGTAGATACTGACACATTTCGTGAATTATTTGTGAAATGCGAGATCACCATTTTGAACCTGTCGATAAAAGCTTTGTCAACAGACAAATTTTTGTTGTCGTTCTGAATATTTCACGTTGGCTAACCTTTAGCCAAAAAGATAAAAAAATAAACTGATTTAAAATATTAAAAAGGTTATAATTGTTCAGAGTACAAATCAAAAATGGTTTTAAGTTTATAGTTGTAAGCACTCGGTTTAACTTTAATTCAGTGGCCTTGCAATTTATTTTAATTCACCAATTTTGGCGGATTATCTATGGTTCAACGATGATTCAAGCATGTAATTGGTTATTTTCACATACTTAAACCATCGTTGAACCTCAGTTAATTCCCCGAAATCGTTTGTAAGAGTGACCCTTTACTCTGCTTTTACATTGGGATCTTAGAGCCATAACTTTTTTTCGAAATTAAATTCGCACTCATGACTCAAAAGTCGTTGTGTAATATCACACTTAGTAATCGATTGATTATTATCAATGAAACTAGTCAAATTTTATTGAAAATAAATTGGATGGCAATGTCTTTAAAAATATAAAATTTCAATTCAAATGCAAATCGTGAAAGTATCCTCAAATAAATGCATTCGATACTCGAATAAACGCGAAAAGCGAAATCTTTATTGGCAGCAGGATTTCAGTTTACCTTTTATCGGCAACGATTCTGCTGCCAATGTTGTTATTGTAATTAATATAAAATTCCACTGTCCTACGGACACACACCTATTGGCAAATTTATAAAACTCACAGTAAAAAGCCTAACAAGGACAAATGGCCCGATCGTGGCAGGCAGCTCACGTCTCCTTATCCTTGGATAATCATGACCACAAATCTTTTCTTGCCGAATATGAATTGTGGAATAGGGTGTGTGGCACGGACCCAAAGAAATCGGTCATCATCGACAGATAGAGCCCTTCGTGTATAGTAATGACGTTTTTGAATAAGTCCAAACCACAATGCAAGACCAAACAGTGTCTTTCTGCGGGTTGATTAAAAATTCTCAGATTCAGCAATTTTGCTAATTGATGTATTACTAGGTTCGTTAAATAAAACTTATTACTCTTTTTAGTATTTCTTCTTTATTTACACTTTCCAAATCAAATCGATAAATCTCAATTTATAATCAACTCAAATACTTTTATTCAAATTTAAATTACACTTGTTTAATAACACTTTCCACAATTTAATAAGCAAACTTTTGTACACTTTCATAATCAAAAATCAACTGTGTCCCGCTCACCGTGAACACTCCCTTATATACTCAAATTCGTTGTTTTCGAAACTAAATCGAGAAGGTTCTCGGTCTTAGAATGTTCTAGTTGCTTGGAATAAGGGGAAATTCATATGACATTGGAAAAGAGCTTTTTGTTCCTTCCATAAAGTAGATATGCTATTTTCCAACAGATGGCGCTGTATAAAGCTCTGTGTCGGTGTTGTGCGTAACAATATCTTTTTTTAAGTGCCAGTTCTTTAGTCAGTTCACACTGAATTAGCTCTTTTTACTTGCGACTTATAGGAACTATAAGGCAAGTATGCATTCGGAAAAAAAAAATCGAACTCGAGATTTTGATCAAAGTTGACATTACGATGATAGCGAAGACCAAAAAAGTGGGTCTCGCAATTCTGTCTGTCTGTCTGTCTGTCCGTTCGATTGCAGCTAAACGGCTCGGCCAATTTTCTTCAAACTTGGTAGATATGGGTTTTAATTTTTTCCCCCCGGATGTTTTTTGATTTGATTTTTAAGACCAAAAATAACGGGACCTGCCATACGATTTTTTTTTTCAAAATTTTATAAATATTTTTTTTTTCTCAAAAACTGTTCGACAGATTAAAGAAATAAAAACACAAACAAATTTCATTTAGTTAAAGCTAGGTAATGGTTGAAAAATGTTTATTGGGAAAGCATGGAAGCATTTTTTTTGTTTTTGATTTTCTCAAAAATGGTTTATCCGATTTTGATAATTTTTTTTTTGCTAAGGCTCCCCGAAAATATAAATAGAATTGTGTATTAAAATTTTCAAAAACTTCAAAATTTTTTTTTCAAAACTCAATATTTTGAAAACCCCATGCTAGATTTTTTTTAAACTTGATTAATAAAAGTTTCTTAATATAATCTACAAGATGTGAGAAAAAAAATTTATTTTACCTAAAACTAAAGGTACCCATCATACAAATGTTAAAAATTTATAAAAAAAATGGTTTTCAAAAATCGTATTTTTCTCGAAAACGGCACCTAGAATTTTGATAAAATTTTTTTTCCTTCAATTAATTTAATAATCTTTAATTTAATAAAAAAAATTTTTGAAATTAAGATATTACAGCTTGTACCTACCATAGAACCATTTTTTCGAATTTTGAATTTCTCATTATCCACATAACGGATCTTAATGAAATTTTTTATAGAGAAGCTTTTAAAAAGTCTAAAAGACATTGCATTTCAAAACTTTAAAATAAATATTTTTTTGAATTTTTGAAAAAAAAAAATCTATTTTTTCATTCACCCCGATTACCGATGTCGTAAACGACAGCGAAATATACGACCTGACACGATCTGCATTCCATAAGTCGTTTCCAACTTTTGTCACTCGTTTTGTTGTCGTCTGTAAATGTCAAACGTCGTTGAACACTTTCTTTCTGCATTCTGTAAGACGAAAAAATACGACGACTAAGAAAAAAAACCACGATATCTCTCGTTCAGAAATTTACACACGACAGAGACATAGAAGGTCGCAAAACTGCAAGTATTCTTGTTAAATAATTTATTTTATCGAATTTTTTTACGATAAATAAAACAAGTACATATTTGTCTAAATTTGTTGTACTATACTATGTATATACTTAAATGTTGTAATTAACAAATGAAAACCAATTCCAGACGCTAGTAGATTTGAGGAAGAAGACGAGCAGACGACTGCTAGGAGAGACACAACACATCTTAAGATCCAATAGGAAACACTTGTAATTTATAAACATGGGATGGAAAGAAAAGAAACTAATAAATGTAATACATTTCAACACTTATCATTTTAATTACTTATTTATTTTCTAATAATTAAAAAAAAACTGCATTTGTTCATTAATTGAACATCGAGCAATAATATTGTATGTAGACCAGTGTTGGGACTTCTACCACTTAAGTGGTATTTCTATCACTTTTTGCTGTTCATGAAAACCTACCAGCTACCACCTAAAAATCTAATTCTACCACTTTTTGCAACTCAGATTTCACCTACTCGTATATTTCTACTTTACCATATATGTATGTACCATACGACCAAAATCACTCCTAAAATTTATCCCAAATATTAATCCTAATATTTTAACGATTGCATGTCATAATTTAAGTTTGTGCTCCGCTTATGCTGCTAAATGTATACCGTGGCAAACAGAAAAATCATTAAACGACATATAAATATGTATTTCTATTTTTGCCACAGCTAGAAAAAAAAAAAAACAAAAAGATTTCATTACTTTCCTAAAAGCACTTTGCGCTAATGAGCATCAAATTTTAAAGGTTTGCCAAACTCCTTCGCTTAAAAAGAATCATAGAGCAGTGGAATCCCTTGTTTGATTTTTAAATATATACTGCACTCGTTTGAAGAACCTACTTCTAAGGCTTCACAAATTTCTCATTCTTTTTAAAATAAAGGCAATTAAGTTTCTTGGAAATTTTTTGAGTTAAACAGAATATTTCAATCTGAGAACTCAAAAATACACTTTTTGATCGAAAGTATGAATACTTAAAAAACAAAATATAAGGAAAAATTT
The DNA here is from genome assembly GCA_963931855.1 of Philhelius festivus. Classification (NCBI taxonomy): domain Eukaryota; kingdom Metazoa; phylum Arthropoda; class Insecta; order Diptera; family Syrphidae; genus Philhelius; species Philhelius festivus. The sequence goes on from OZ007554.1 coordinate 220,013,818, forward strand.
GGTAAAGTCAGAAAATCTTAATATAAACACAAATGTAAGAAACCCTGAAAACTATTTACCATTTTCTCATTTGTATTTTGGCCTTTACTTTGAAAGGTACTCATTAGAAAATGGCATTTAAGTTTTTGGTTTGGAACGAGTTTAAAATGAAATTGTATAAAATGTATGTATGTGACTTTCTTCCAGATAATAATGTGATCTTTGAAACATAAAGAACCGAAATATTATTTCTTTTATTTTTGTATTTGAATTATTTTCAATAAATTTATTTTCAATATACAATTTGCTTTTAATTTCTACCACTTTTTTGACAACCTTTCTACCACTCTTTAGCTTCTGCGAAGTCCCAACACTGATCTAGACTTTCCTTTGAATTTGACAGATGTTTGTTACTTTTTCATCGTTTTTAAATCTGTTACAAAATCATTGCGTCGAAGAAGTTATGGAATGCCATTTAAAAAACGAGAAGACAGAGAAAACGAGAGACGTCGAAAAAACGAGACGACATAGGTAATTGGGGTGATTTTTTGAAAATTCGATATCTGAGAAACGGCTCAATATTTTTTTTTTATAAATTTAATTTTTATTCGAACAATAATAAAAACCTTAAATTGGTGTACCAAAATTTTTTCTTAAAAATCTTTTAAAAATTTAGTAGATTTCTATATAAAAGCTTTTTTTTAAGAAACCACTAAAACGACTTAAAATTTTTGTGCTTGTATAAATTCATATTTGCATAGCATTCTGTTTTTGTCTCTTACTACTAAAAGAATTTAAAAAATTAATTTTATCCTTATGAACAGTTTTCTCTAATAACATTCGTTTTTAAAATTCCTAGTCTATTACATAGGAGCAAGTTCGTGCGACCCAGTCGTGCATTTTATTTTAATTTCTTCGGTGTCAAGTCATAGATTTATAGCCATCATTACAAATTTCCTTGGATAAGAAAAACGTAAAATTGCATACTTTTCATAAGGCAAACGGGTACTGGGGAGTCCCATTGACGCACCCGGGTATCAGAAAATAGAAAAACATACAATGATAATATTTATGTATACCAAAAATGTATTAATAAAATATAAAATGATAATACAATTTATTGTGAGATTATAAATGGGATATTGCCCTCAATATATATTATTCTAAGCGAGTTCAACTGTACATAATACGAATAAATATCTACAGATACCTTTCGAGCTATTCTTCTATCCCATCACATTAACCCTCTTGATCATGCGAGCATCTGTTAAACTCTCTCACAAATCCAATCTTGTGGAGCTATGCACTTTGCACGAACTTCAGTCGTTTTTTTTTGTGCGGGGAAAGTTTTCCATTTACCCGATTATAGAGTTTCCATTGCAGCCCTAAATATATCGTATACCTACTAGGGTTGATCGTGGTCTGCCAACTAACTTCAACTTTCCATTTACGGTGGGTGGCATTCTGGGTTAAAAGTTTCTACTTTTTTTTTTGCTAGAATAATTTTGATACAGCATTAAGGGTGGACGCAGTGGGATAGGTCGATAGGATTCAAGTGTTTACTTGTTGACTTAGGGTAAACTTCTTAAATTTTATCCAAAGACGATGGCTACGAGTCTAATTTATACAGGGGTGCATTCTGGATGAAAATGATATTTGTGTGAAATAGTTTAGTAGGAAATCAAAGGTAGTACACTTTAAGTTGTGCACATTGAATTGATTTCAATTCAAATATATGTATGAAGGTTACATAAGGATTATTTGTGCTCATTGGAATTATCAAAGTACACATTTGTACTCGTACACCTATAAGTGGTTAATAGATTGTTGAATAAGGAGAATACTAGATTTTTCCTGTTAAAAATTTTTTGAATATGAAGTTTGGGGTAAATTTTCATGAAAATTAATTTCTTCAAATACACTGAGCGTCAAAAGTGAGTAAACACCTAAATGATTTCTTGAGTTACATGGAATTGAAACCAAAAAATAAACAAAAATTGAATTCCAATAATACAAAATAAATTTTTTATTTAATAGCAATAAATCAAAACCAAAATAAAAATTCAAAAAACCAACTAATGCATTTTTACCCAATAAAAACTAAATATAGTAAACACTTGTTATATCTTAAAATTATTTATAAATATAGTACTTCAAGTAAAAAACTGGGTATTTCATTTGATCACCTTTAGACTTCATAACATCTCTTAGTCAGCGTGACATGGAAATAAGAATGTTATTTCTAACATCGGAGGATATTTGGGACAGTTCTTCAATTAAAGCCTTGAAAGGTCATCTTTGTTCTTGATGACCCGTTTGTGAAATTTTCCGGTACAAATGATCCCATAAATAAAATAGGGCTTAGGTCCGGCGATTGGGGAGGGTGGTGGAGGTGCTTTGAAGTCCTATAAAGTATTCATTCTTTAAGGAACTGCGAGGTATGCTTAGGATCATTGTCTTGCTAAGAGATCCAATTGCTAAGCATCCCTAATTTGCGTAAGGTCGGTTGAAGGTTATTGCTTAGGATGTTTAGATAGTCTTGAATATTGATTGTACTGATTGTAATGAAAACAAGATTCCCGATCGAATATGCTGCCATACATCCCCACACCATCATGTCTTACTGTGCTCCTTATGTTCTGTTTATTATGTTTTCTCACTTCTGACGCGATAATATGTAGTATGTTTAGTTTTTATTAGGACAAATTGTAAGAAGCTATATTTTGAATTTTTATTTGTGTTTTGATTTATTTTTATTGATTTATATTATTAGGATCCATTGTTTATTTATTTGTTCAAATCCATGTAAAACCAGAAATCATATTGGTGTTTACTCACTTTTCACCCTCACTGTATATTTATATTCCATTTAAAATTTATGAAAAATTACTACTTGATAAAGTTTAATTGAAATTAAGTTACTTTTTGTTCATGTCTATGATAATGAACATTAAACTGATGAAATTAAACCACATAACTAAAGAGTTTTCCAAGAGGGATTCTACATGTTGTTGAATCTTAATCTGTCAAATTAGCTGTCATTTGTCAAGTCTGTCTTGCAAAATGTACTTATATTTAGCTTTAACATTCAACAATGTATGCAAATGATTAAAGCATTTATTAAAGTTGATCTTTTGTTTAAGCAACATCTCGCGCAGTTCGCCCATGCCAATAAAAGATCAATACCCTGGTCAAATTTGGCCTGATTTATGCCCCAGAGTTATGAAAAATTGGACCTCAATTTTCAAATAGTAGGCATTTTCGAAGAAGGCATGATGGCGACAGACCTTCAAGAAAACAACATTACTATATGTATGTTCTCTTAGAACTGCTGTATATGTGGATCGAATAGTATAATTGTATTAAAATAAGAGTCTTGCTGAAATGACGAAGATAAACCCCTTTACTTGAACCTTTTAGGCAGAAAATACAGACGGTAATGTGAACTAACTGCAGTTTAATACCTTTTCTATTATTTTGATTTCCATTAATATATGTAAGAGTGGCCTTGGCGTAACAAGAGAGTTCACATTATTCTCGTACTACCTAGTACACGAAAATTATCTTTGCTTAAAAGGTACCGTTATTTTTGGTTGTAAGAATAGTTTTCTTCAATTTTTTAGATAGTTTTTCAACAAACAAAAATTTCATCAAATCCAGTTTAACCATTTTTGAAAGAATAAAACATACGGGTGGGCCATCTTGTTGTTTCTTGAGACTAAGTCAGTGAAAGGGAGTGCTGTGTAGCCCAAACAGTCCGTTTTTTGAAAAGAAGTTTTCGCCAAAATGAAGGACCAACCGCGCTTGCTGTACGCAAGTTTGTTCAAAAATTTCGGGAGACTGGTATATGCCAGTGAAGAACACTAATGATGCCCGTCGTCGTACGGTGCGCTCAGAGAATGTGGCTGCTGTAGCCGAGAGTGTGAGACTCAATCCACGAAGCACGAACATCAACTCCCCATCTAACTCAACAACTCAACATTTCACGCACTAGCCTGAGGATGATTATGATCTCGGTTTATTCGCTTACAAGGTCCAATTGACTCCAGCCGAGGCAGCTACTTGAACGACGTTGTACTCCATAATTAATGGCAATGTTCGGTCTTACTAATAAAGAAATAATACCTGGAAAGAATTGAATTTTGTTCATTATATTGCATTTTGAAAAAGAAACTTGTATTTGACCTGTTGTTATCTCGAATAATGCAGTTAAATGCTAGTTTAAATTTTGCCTTGCAAAGAACGATTGGCAAGAACGATTCTTAAATTTATTGGAGTAAATTGCTGGAGAGTCTAAAAAGTTCTAAGAACTCAATAGGCTTTCCCCACTATTGAATTGATGTATGTATGTAGGTAGTTATTTCACGTCAGAGTTCTATTAACACCATGTCTTAATTTTTTGATGGAATCCGTTCAGCATAATCGATGGGTAATATGATTAATCTAATAATTTAGCTGATAAAACTAAACATTTACATTTATTTGGGTTGACGCAGGGCTGCCGATTCGAATTTTCGCTGAGGAGCATTACAAATGTTTTGAGAGGAGTATTTCACGCTCGATTTGGTGTTTGCCGATAGTTTTTTAATAATTGATGGAAGCACTTCAGTTGAAATCTCTGTGTATTTAATAAGGAACCTACATAATATTTATGCGTTTCAGATAATACATTTATTATTCATTTAATAAACTTACTTTCCCATTTTATTTTATTGCGTCTTGATTTGAAATTTCATGTTTGACAGCAACTGTTGTCAGTCACATTGACAGTGGTATAGGTAAGGGTAAAAGAATTGAACGCATTTGGAGCATTTATTGATGAAATCGTTCAGAATGATTAAGACCACATAATGAAAACATAGAATTAGATAAAAAAATTAAAACTTAAATAAAATAAAAATGCAAAAATACAATAAATTTTGTAATATTTTACAGGGGAGTATAATTGTAGAGATGGTGGTATGAGAGTGCTGTGAACGCAAGGGGAGTACAAATACTCCCTAAGTAGCAATTTCGGCAGCCCTAGTTGAGATTCAGTCTATTACTTGTTACCCAATTGAAGATCCGCTAAAGATCACCATTAATTGAAGACACATTTTTCGATTTTTCCCAGAGGGCAGTTTATGTAAATCTGTATATCGTCAACATATATAGATGTGTTTGTATGCTTTCAAAATTATTGAGTACATTTCTTTGATATACAGAGAAAACAAAAGTGAAGCTAGAAACGATCGCTGGGGGACACCTCGTAGTATTTTAAGAAACTCAGAAAATCTATTTTCATTGTATACGGCTTGCTTTTTGCTGCTTAAATTACCATATCAAGTGCTCATGACCTTATGAGAAATCTAGTAGAACTAAATGAAGAAGCTGAAGAAACCAAGGGTAGGTCATTCAAACTATCACTCCCTCCCGGTGGAGCAGCTCTAAGATTTGACAAGAATTTCTTATTCAATTCGTTCCGGTCGATATTTGTCAGTAAAAGAGTTTATTGCTTCCCCTTAGTTTCCGAAGACTTTTCCATGTCTTACGACCATAAAAGACATAACATTTAAACGTTTAGCCAATGAACTCTATTTTCGCAGTTCTTACTTTTTCAATGACTCTGTTTCGCAATATTTTATAGGCTATATTAATCTCTATCACTCGAGTAATTTTCAAGCGTCGATAAGCAAAATATCGTTTTTTCAAGAGTTCTCACTTCTCATCTTTTGTCTTGATTTGTACAGGGGTATGGAAAAGATTAGTAATGCTTTCATTCAAAAACATAACTTGATAATTTTAATTTGATAAGTTTTTGTATGCTAAAGCTCTCCAAAATTTAGGACAATATTATGTATTCAAATTTTCAAATAATTTTTATTTTTGGATTTTTAAAAAAATCCAATTTGTTTTTCAAAGCTCAATATTTCGAAAACCCCATTCTCCATCTTTTTAAAACTTGACATTTAAAACTTTCTTAATACAAACTACAAGATGAGGGAAAAAATTGAATTTTATCTAAAAATAACGGTACCGACCATACAAATGTTAAGAAATAGTTTTCGAAAATCGTGTTTTTCTGAAAAACGTCGCCTAGAATTTTGATACATTTTTTTTCTTTCGATTAATTTTTACAATCTATAATTGAATAATAAAAATCATAGAACCATTTTGAATTTCTCATCATCGGCATAACGGATTTTAATGAATAAAAAATAAACAATTTTTTTGAATTTTTGGTAGCGGTGTATTTTATATTTGTATATAAATTCCTAATTGTGATGTGAATTATTTAGAGGTTAAATAACTTCAGTTAAGGGTCAAGAAATGTTTTTAAACTTAAAGAAAAATGTGCATTGCTGGAAAATTAAAAAAACAGGAATTTCCTATGGAAACATTTAAAAAAAAAGTACACTCTGGCGAAAGATCTACTTTCGAAAGAAAAATAGCCATGGACCGTTTAACATTTTTGGTATGCATGAACAGTACTGTATGTTGAGAAGTTCTTGAACAAATTAACCTTGCGTGACGTAACATTTCTAAAATCTCTGCAAGGGTCTTCGAACAAACCCACTCTGGAAGTTGTAACGGAAGTGTGCAGACATTTTTTGCATCTTAACCTGGTTCAAGGGATGAAGAAGAAGATGTCCTCCTTGCTTACTGCAGCAATGAATGTTATCGGAGGAAATAATCTAGATTTCAACAACAGCACTTAATATTCTTCAAGAAGTTTTTTTGGATGTAAGTCCTTAATTTTTAGTTTATTTTAATAGTGGTCAACATTTGAATTTCTTTTAAGTGTTCAATGAACTTATGATGATGAATGAGAATGGAATAAAGATGTAGTCCACCTGCCTTTTGAAGCTGAAGACGAACTTGCCTCTTCAGTATAAAGTGTCGATAGTCAAGATTGTCGATTTAATAAGACCAGCAGAGGCCATTTCAACCGCCAGCACCTGCTTGAAGTTTAAGGCAAAATGTGGTGCCAATATTTCTATACTTTTTAATTTAAGGAAGTTCCATGATAAGGCATTGGAAGACAACTTTCTTTAGGGCTACAAACTCCCAAACACGGCTTGTTTTATATAAGTTATATATCACAAGGCAATACTGTGGAAAAAGATTGTTTTAAGCTAAATATTCAAGTTGCACTATTAATGAAAATTGAACCCCTTGAAACTGAGACACACACAAAAAGTCTTAGTTCTTCAGAACAGAAACAGAAACTAAAACTGAAATTGGAGGATCTCATCAAGGAAACAGGTGGCGCTTCCTCCAACACAAAAATATCCTTTTACCATAATTTCAAATTCGCACTTTCACTGAAGTGGGAGATTATTTGATAAAAAATCAAACACGAACACGAAGTGTGCTTCTGATGGCATCGTCTCTATTATCATCTCTCACCCAGCATAATCCTTTTTTCCGTTAACTCCGGAATTCTGAAGGATGAAAAAGGAAACACGAGAGTTCAAAGAGGAGCAAAATGAAGAACAATTTTTCATACCAAGAAGCATCATTTGTAGAGTCTTCCATTACTATTACTTCGAATGCATCCGGACATCTGGGCATCAAGTCCTGGTAGTATGGATGTAGGATGTAGGTATATGCTGGAATCTGAAGATACATTATCCATTTTCAAATGAATCCGTGCCATTTCAATCCCATTTCAAATCTCAGATCGACACAAAAAAAAGTGTTATGTCTATTGAGATTGCATTTCCTGCTTTTGATGTAGCACTATCCTGCGATGGTGCGCTGCTGTTACGGGTGTGCATTAGAGGGACTTTTCCTCTGATGGAAAATATTTGTTTCGATATTCAGAATACTCCTTTTACCGTTTCTTTGATGTGGCATCTTCGTCGTCGTTCATGGCACAGCGTCTTTTACTATCTGTTCTCCCTGTCTTTTCACCTGGTCCTCATCCTTTCAACATTACTTACTCTGGCTCCGAGATATCTGCGAAGGATCTGAATCAAAATGTCTTTAACTGAACTCCGTGCAATCGGCTGCCTGCATGAAAGGATAATTTTTCAGGAATTGAAATGTAGAACAGCACACATTTAGCGTGTGGACTGTGTAGTGTGTAGAGGTGTTAGAGGTTGCTGTTTGTTTAAGGGTTAGTATGCTTTTCGGTGGCGTAAGAAAGTCCCTTCTAAATAGATCCGTATTCTTGAAATCAACGGCACTTATTCACCTTTTGTTTTGGGTAACGGTTGGGTGCAAATCGCATTCTTCACAGCGGATGCGGTATGCGGATGTTGAGAGATGATAAACTCTTCTTTGCCATTTGCCCTACAAAGAGTTCTTGATTTATTGCAAGAACGGCGGAAGCAACGGTGCCGGCACTGTGGTTCTTTTAAAAGGAACGAGTGGGTCTTGCTGTGGAATACTAAAAAGGATTGCGATTGGTGAATGCAATCAGATTGCTTTACCAAGCAATATATTTTTTGTTTTATTTTTATTTTATTTTTCTCGAACAGCTTACAAGACGGACAAAGAACAGGAGCAAAGTTGTTTTGTGCAGTTAAGGATATTCATGGAAAAAAAATAATGTAGTGTAAATAGTGAACTACCCATGCAGAATTGCAAGCACTCAAATTGTGTTTTTTATTATGGTTTCTGAGATTATAATCAATCATGTCTCTATGGCAGATTCTGCTTTTGTTTTATAGTGTGAAAGTACCTATGTTCGGTGGGATGTGGGTTTCGCAATAGCTCTCAAACGACGGAACAGCTTTGAATGAAAATTGATGAGGATTATGTGGTGGTAAAGGCAATAAAAAATCAATTAGAATACATAAAATGTACTTATTTTAAGTTACTTGGAATTTCAAGAATTGCTTTTTTTTTTCCATTTTTTAGTAAAATATGTATAGAATATCTAGCTAAAACCATTTGTCGGAATACTTTTTTTTTTTTTTTTTATTTATAGAACAAAAACGAGACCTACCTTTTCGTCTCGAAAATTGACATTTAGCGGTATTTTGAGCGTAGCATGTTTTACATAAATTTTTTTGAATTTGGCGCCTACATATCCATACATAAGCAGAGGTACCATATGGGCCACCAGGTGCCGACACATGAGCCATGACTCGAAAAAAAAAACATTAAACGCGTTTTTCTCGAAACCACGTTTTTCAAACTGTTTTGGCCACGATTACTTTAAAACTACTTGACCGATTGTCATAATCTTTTTTTTGTTTTAAAGCTTATTAAATTCATTGGAGTCTGGAACAAAATCGGGCTGATAATCAAAAAAATTTTTTTGCACAGCGCTCAGAAGAGCAAAAAAAGTGGAAAAAACGAACACAAAAATTCAAGCGTCCGCCATTTTTTTTTAATTTTTGACTTTGGGCAATTATTTTGGTCCAGACTCCAACCACACTCTCTCATTTTATAAAAAATTTTGATTTTTTAATTTTCGATCACGCTCATTTTTGCAGGTGCTAGATTGGTCAACAGCGAACAACTTTTTTTGGAGGTGGTCTCGTTCCGAGGCACATTGCTTATTAACAGCCCGGTATTTTTTGATGAAAAAATAATTTTTTGTTCTTAATATGATAATAAACCAGTAAAAAAAAAATTGAATTGATTATAATCATTCCTTCCATGAAAAAAAAAATCATGAAAAAGTGTCATTTTTGACACTGAAAAGGGAGAACCTCCCCTTAAATATTAAAACAAGAAATCCACTTTTTAAAGTAATAATAGCACTCCTAAAATAGTTCAAGCTCAAAGACCAGAATGCCGTCTGATAAGATCTGAAAATAGAACCCTTTTCTACCATTAATGTGCAACTTTCTACGCAAGCAACGCAAAACTAAAAACAAAAAGCAATCAGAGTGAATATAAACTTAATCTAAGTTGTTGAAATGTTGAGAGTTTAGATGGCGCTTAGTTCAATTACAGTAAAATGTGAAATGTGGTATAAAAAGCACCGATTTTGACGTCGAATATCATCAAGGGGCACGGTAATGCCCAGCCAAGTTCTGGCACTACACCATTTTTACAGGAACAAACTCAGGCGATTTTTGACCCCCCCCCCTATCTTCGGTACCAATGAAGTAAAAAACTTAAAATTCCGAATACTTGCTAAGCTAGTCAGGCAAAGGCCCCTCACAAAAAAAAACAACCGTAACTGACTGTCTCACAGATCATCAAAATTATGGAGCACTTCCCGACATCGTAGAATCTTGTAATTTTGCACAACGGTAGGTGTTGTCATGCAAGCAGAGGAAAAATCGAAAATTTGAAGTTTTCCTTTCAGGGGGCGTGGTATCCGCCTACTTTCTCCGAATTGGTGTTGGTTGAATGGAGCACTTCCGACTGCTGTAAAATGTTGAAATTTAGTAAAGTGGCAGGGCTTAAATTGCATACTAAGAAAAAATATAAAATTTGAGGTTTTCCATTCAGGGGCGTGGTATCCGCCCACTTCCTCAGAACTGATGTAAATTATATATGGCACACTTCCGATTGCAATAGAACAATGAAATTTGGTAGAACGGTAGAGCTCAAATTGCCTGTAAAGGAATAAAAATAAAAATTTATGTTTTCCATTCGGGAGGCGTGGTATCCGCCCACTTTCTCCGAATTGGTATTGGTTGAATGGCGCACTTCCGACCGTTGTAAAACGATTAAGTTTGGTACAATGGTAGGGCTTAAATTGCATTCAAAGAAAAAATATAAAATTAGCGTTTTTCCGTTCAGGGACGTGGTATCCGCCCACTTCCTCAGAACTGATGTAAATTTTATATGGCGCACTTCCGATTGCAGTAGAACAATGAAATTTGGTAAAACGGTAGAGCTCAAATTGCATATAAAGGAACAAAAATAAAAATTGAGGTTTTCCATTCAGGGGGCGTGGTATCCGCCCACTTTATGAGAAAATGTTTAATTTATATGGAGCACACTAGAGAAGAGGGTACGATGTGTTTTGTGAGGGTTAAAACACAGTCCATACTGATTGGCCCAGGTTGTTAGCTTATTTGAAGAAAATTGTAAGAGATCTTTATGCATATTGGAATGATTTCATGATACCGAAATAGCATCATCTGCATAGGCAATCATTCTATAGCTCTCCGTTTTTAGATATCTCAACAGTTCATTCACTATCAAGTTCTAAAGAAGGGGAGATAGGACACCGCCTTGCGTCGTCTCTCTACTAACAGTTCATCTTGCAGAAAACCTGTCCAGCTTTGAATTAATAATTCTGCTAGTTAGCATATGATTGATCAGTTCTCCAAGATGACAGTGCAGACGCGATTGTAAATGTTTTAACAACAAAAACTTTCATCTATAAAAAAAATATTTAGCCTTTTCACATTGAAAAGGCTGTTCTTAAAATCTTTCACAACACCCTATAACAAAAAGGTTTTATAGTAGGTACTTTCAGTAATGTCTTGTCTTTAATTTGTTTATTTTTTATTTTTTTCAGAAAAAAAAGAGATTTCTTCTATTTGTTAACATTTGTACCGTTATTTACCACTTGTATTTTTGCACCTGGAAACGCAACCTCCAGTTCCCACATCCTTATTAATTGTCTTAAGTATTTAAAGCAATCCTCAAATTAAATAAAAGGACCTACCAGTGTGAAAGTTTGTTGAATTTGAATTTTAAAACACATCCACAATCGCCTCCGCTATCATAGCTTATGAAAATATCATAGATACAAAATTGTATTCGTCGCTTAAAATACACTTTATTCCTTTTTCTGAAAAAAAAAAAAAATGCAAAAGAGCATCAGACTAGAGGTGTTAGTGCACACAAATCATCTTGTTTCCATAAGCAACCTCCTTTTATTTTGAGTTTGAACTTGTGTATTTTATGAACATCCCTTTCAATTAGATTGCCACGGTATGTTCCCCAATACACATCGGAACAACAACAGAAACTACATTTCCACTACAACCGGCAAACTATCACAGTTATAAAATATTACACAGCATAATGGTGGTATCCTGTTGGCAGGTGTTTTGTGGCGCCCATACCTAGTTCGAGGGAGGCAAATTGCAATTCTCTAGAAGAGGGAGGTTTTCATTTTCAAATTTAAACCCACTCGCCGGCTGAATTAGAATTCGTAAATATGTTTTTGAGTGCACTCGTTGCGCTTCAAGAAGGAAATTTAATATTAAATTGTCACTCTGTCTGAACGCTGAATTGCAGGTGGGGCAGCATTAGGAAAAAATAATAAAAAAAAAAGTTTACCAATTGGATTCAGGGGGAAACACTGAGATAAATATTTTTTTTTTCGAGAACTGTTACATTTAACGTTATTGGCATAATATTATTTTATGGAATAAGTACGCTAAAATCTTTTCCGGAACTAGGGGAAAGTCATAGTTAAGACAATGTGTAAGTACACAACTATTCACCTATTGAACCTATGTCGCCGCATCCTTTAGAAAATCAAAATACAAGGACATAATCGCGCGAGGAAAGACAATTTAATTTTGGGAGTGAATTTGATCTTTTTATTATTATTAATGATCCTGAAAAGGAAGACGAAGAAAAACTAACTTTATTACGGAATTTTGAGCAGTAGGTAATGGACTGCCTTCTTATGCCTTTGGGCTTAAATATATTTGAAGAGAATGTTAATCAATATGGAATCATCATTGTTTATACGACGGCGACGTAGCCAAAAATGCTAGATCTCAAAAGATACAAGAATATCTTCCCTCATTTGATCTGGCTACAATCTGTAAGGTAACTAAAGTAAAACTAAAGTATACGACAAGTGCTGACAGGTGCTGTTAGATATAATCTTGAGCAGAGCCCTTTAACTTTTAGGAGTCCTATGTGTATCGACATACCCTATTAAGTGTTCTCCACTTTACGTAAATTTTCGTACTGTGTTACACCATAACATTATAAGGGCAGGCATTTAAGGGTGTGTCAATTTTATTAAAAACACCAAATGCACGACTAGCGCGAAAGAACTTGAGACTTGATATTGTTCTGGAAAAGTGTTCAGAAGCACAAAGTTCATTCTTTAAAAGGTTAAATCAAGCTTTTTTGTAGTTGCAGCTAAAAACAAAATGTCATGTTTTTTTTTTTTTAATATTGAATTTTCAAAAAAAAAAAATTGATTTTTTTTCAATTTAAAATATGTTTTTTTTTTAAGTTTTGAAATACAAATATTTTCAAACTACTTATTAAGAAGCTTCTTAATAAAAAATTTGATTTAGATCCGGTATGCAGATAATGAGAAATTCAAAATTCGAGATTTTTTCCCCCCAGACGTTTTTTTCTCTTTTTAAGACCAAAAATAACGGTACCTACTATACGTTTTTTTTGCGAAATTTTATAAATATTTTTTTTTCTCAAAAACTGTCCCACAGAATTCTTAAACAAAAATCATAAAAATTTCATTTAGTTAAAACTAGGTAATGGTTGAAAAAAAAATTTCCAAAAAATTGTTATTTTTGGTAGCCCCCCTGGGTCCATTTTTTTTGTTTTTGATTTTCTAGAAAACGGTACTACCGATTTAAACCATTTTTTTTATGCTAAAGCTCCTCCAAAGTTTAAATATTATTACATATTCAAATTTTCAATTTTTAATTTTTTGGATTTTTAAAAAAATTTTCAAAATTTTTTTTGGAAACTCAATATTTCGAAAACCCCATGGTCAATTTTTTTTAAACTTGACAAATAAAAGTTTCCTAATTTATCTAAAACTAATGGTACCTTCCATACAAATGTTAAAAAATGGTTTTCGAAAATCGTATTTTTCTCGAAAACGGTTCCGAGAATCTTGCTAAAATTTTTTTCTTTTGATTAATTTTTACGATCTATAATTTAATAAAAAACAAATTTGAAATCTAGATATTATTGACTGTACGTACCATAGAACGATTTTTTCGAATTTTGAATTTCTCATTATCGGATTAACGGATTTTGATGAAATTTCGTGCGACCCAGTCGTGTATTTTATTTTTTAAAGAAACGTGTAGGTGGAAAAAATTAAAAATGCTGTCTATCAACTTTAAAGAAAATCCACCGAGCGATTTAACCTGTAGTCAAACAGAAAGCCAGATTTGCGAGACCCACATCTAACTTAGGCAAATTCTGCATTTGAACAAAAAATTGAATTCAAGATATTAATGAAAGTTGACGTTAAGATGATAGCGAAGAGGAAATAAAATGCATGACTGTATCGCATGGATTTGCTCTTATGTAAAAGTACTTTGGAATTTAAAAATTGTTTAAAAATAAATATAAAACATGAATTAAATGATATAAAAATGTTCAAATGCAAACAATGTTGTCAACAAAAAATTTTGATAAGCCCGATGATGGAATAAAATTCCGAAACACATCGCTTTCTACGCTTGAATTATTCTTATATGTTGTTAAAATTTGTAAAAATAAAAATAGTTAAAATTGTTTATATAAAAAACTAAAATTTATTTCTTTTACTTAAATTAAAAATTATAAATATACAACATGGAGACAAAACCACTTACACATTTTTTAAATAAGAAATTTCTTTAAAATATTTCAAGATAAAAATTTGGGATGCCAATTTAAAGTATTTCAAAATTAAGGTCTTAGGATATAATTTCTAAAAATAAAATCGTTCACAAGTTTTGAAGATATCTACTCATTTTTCAAAACAAAAAATTGGAATTATTTTGTTTTTGTTCGAATATTTTTATATACAAAATTATTGTAAATTTGAAGGAGCTCGTGTACACAAATTTTGATCAAAATCGTTATAGACGTTAATAAGAATGTCGAAAATAAAAAACCGTTCCATGACAGGTACAGTTAATATTTTTTCGCAAAATTTGTTTTGACCAAAATGTAGTCCAAGTCCATAATAGTATACTCATGGCAGGTACCGTTTGTTTTCGAGCTAAGCAAAAATTTCAATTTCTCGTCTAGAGAATCATCGAAGAACCCTTTAGCACCGAATTTGAAGAAAATTCCTTTAGTAGGGAGAGGTACAGACATACTGAAATATGGTTTTATTTACTAAAATTTCCTTTTTTTTGTATAAAAAAAATTATATGTAAGTTGTTATTATTTATAATAATGTATTCCGTGCACTCGTCAAGATATTGAACTGACAAAAAAAAATTTAGATTATTTTTGTTTTTTTAAACAAAAACTTTTTTTCGAAAATTTTTATAAACAATATTTTTTTTTTTCAAATGGTAAAGGAACACCTGTGTAAAATTTTTGGTTAAGATCGTTATACCTGTAATGAGAAAGTCGAAAACCAAAAAAACCGTCCTATGACAGGTACCGTTAATAACATTTTTTCTTCAATTTTTTTTTGATCGAAATGTAGTCTATGTTTAATTATTGCACGCTCAATTTTTCTTATCAAAATCTTTGAGCCGTTTTTGAGATAAATAAGATTTTGAAGAAAGACTGTATGGCAGGTACTTTTGTGCTCTTTATGCCCCTATTTGTATATTTGTTTAATATTGTTATTTATAGCACACAGACTCACCTTACGCCAATATATTTTTACAGTTACATAATATATCACTTGTAAACAATTTTTTCGAACGCTAAATTTAAAAATATAAGTCTTTGCCTACAAATAAAAATAATAGATAAGTAAAGATGACTGTGGCACCACAGAAAACCCAAGATGGCAACATGGGTGTATCTAATGAGCATGTATTTTATTTCTGTTTAGCATTATCATTCCACAGACTACGTACAAGTAGGAATCAAATAAGGAACTGTCACTTTGTCTTTTTATATTCCTCAGCAATTCACCACAGTGCGTAAATCAAGCATGAACAAATTGAATTCCAGAAAATCTTTGATTAAATTAAACTAATCAAGCAAATGCTAATGAAGTTAGTGATTGCTCCAATTATCTGCTCAAATCATGGATTGCTTGATTGATATTTTAGTGAATGAATGCATTTCAATCCTTGATTAAAGATGATCAAGTGTGAGTGGCCCTTAGACCCATCGTAAATAAACTCTGTCTCAAACCAACCACTTTAAAGAGTTTCTCAATTGGCGATGCTATATTTTGGTGGCCTTTGTTATATCTATTGTTTATCATTTAGTTATACTGGTGCCAAATCACAAATAAAACTTTACTGTCAAAATGAATTTGAGAGTAAACATTCGTACTTCTAAGGAACTCCAGATCGACCAAGAATATTGCCGCAGCCTTGACGGGCATAAGAACTCAGCCCTTCGCGGATTTCAACATGTCGAATTTTGCGTCGGAAATTTGGCCATTATCCGTACAAAATCCAACCGGCACAGGAGCTCAGAGTTCATGATCATCGACAAGGCCGTTTGTTTGCTAACTTGGTATCGGTGCTTACGGAAGAAGACCCCAAAATTGCAGTACATGGGATGACACCAACATAAACGAAGTTCACCAGGTGACTATGTATTTTAAAAAAGGTACTGGTTGGTGAGGCGGTCATATGGTCCTTGGCGAGCGCTACAGAATGATGATAACCAATATCTTTTGGCCCAAAAGAATCTAGATAGCATGTGGTTCCAGCAGGATGGCGCTATGTTCAATACATAAATGCCTCATTGGGCATTCTGCATGAATGATTTAAGAGTAAGGTTATCTCTCGCGGAGGCCACGAAGGTCATGAAATTTGACCCCGCTACACTTTGTCCTGAAGTCACAGGTCTATGCAAATATATCACAATCGACCGATGCCCTTAAGGTGACCATAACAAATGCCATCGCTCAAATTAAGCCGGATCTATGCGGAAGAGTCATTGAAAATTGGACCGCTCGAATCAGTGCCACTGTAAGAAGTGGAGACGGGTATTTGAACAATGTCATATTCCAAACATAATGGCATACATGGTTCTTTCAAATAAAAAAATAAATTATGTTAATACCTCACACACAGCTTTTTATGTTCCATTTCAACATCTGCCCACCATTATTGAAAAACTCTACAATTTTGAAGCAAATAACAGAAGACCATGATATTTCATAAATACCTCAAATCTCTTCTTCAATATTCTATTTTCTCGATATTTGCAAGCAAAAGCTTAGGTATACCAAATTTACCATAAATAATCAATTTTTCATTCAGAAACAATTCACTTTTTCTTAAAGCATTCCCTTTTAACGATAGGGTATTATAACAGTATCTATAATGAGGAGAAACTCGAAACTTTTGTTCGCCGCACTACCCACAGAAGTATCACAACCGTCGTCGTCGTATTAATCATTTTATTTCCGTCATCACGTGCCGTCACTATCACTACCTTTTTTGAGCACTACACCTTTAAGAACAATATTCAATTTGATATTCTTTGGACTGTGTTCATAAATCCTGTGATTGTAACTTAACAATAAATTATAATTCATATAACACTTTGCGTGCTATGAAGACGTTTTGTTGGTTTTGAAAGTAAATATTTTGTATATCGTATGCCCAGGGTTTGGCTTCGAGTTTTCCCTGAAAGGGTAACAATTTACTTTCGAGCTTAAGTCCTTCGTTAACGTTTTTGTTATTCAAATCGTTTAAGTATTCCATTGTATGTCTCCATTTAAAGGGAATAATGGAAGTTTTGGTTTATGTTCATTTATCACGGTGAATGATGAAGTACTTGGTTCTAACAGGAAAGTAAAATGTTAACACTTTTGATTTGTTTTCAAGATACCAAAAGCCAAGATTCTGCTATGAGTTAATATAGTCCAGTCGGAAGGTCTAATTGCGTTGCGATTGCTGGAGTAGTGGAGAAGTCTGCTGAACAAAAAATTGTTGGACTTTTGTTCAAGGATGAAGGCATCATCTTCATTGTTATTTATTTTGGTTTTCAAAAACAAAATATTATTATTTAATCATTTATTCATTTAAATGTTCATTTATTTCATTAAGTACTTTTAGAACACAAGAGCTCATAGTTGTGCTATTATTGGAATTAGGGACGAAATCTTGAGAGTCCTGGAAACTTCAAAGTAAGCATTTCCTTTAGTATCTTCATTTACAAAGCTGAATACAAAACAAATTCCTAGAAATGCTATAAGTAGACTCTCACATCTAATATTTGGAAGGCTCCTGGTCCTGACATCTAATGATGAACAAAAAAGTAACTAAAAAGTTAAAACCTCAAATTAATTAAAAACTTGCGAGTCCTTAAAACAACCTTTGGTTGTAATTGCAAGTGACACGATTAAATGTCCACAACAACTAAGAAAACCAAAACGGAAAAAAATTTATTTCTGTGGACATTCCTTTTTTTTTTGTACCTGACGTCCCCACGTTTCTGGAATTAATGAGAACATGGTTTTTTTTTTTAAGTTTTATACTCAACTCATTAAGAAAAGGGTTAAGTGAATTTTTGGTTTGGTAGGATGAAATTCCTTAAATAGCTATCTTTGCAGGTGTTTTACACAGTGAATTAAATAGAAATTCCTTTGGATTGTGTGAAAAGAAATTGGTAAAAGTGGATAGGCAATTAAGACATTCGGGTAATTTAATTTAAGGGTATCTTTGCTTTTAAGGATGTCTTTTTTATTAACTCTCTTAAATGCTTTTGTGTAAAAATTTATGTTTTGTTAAAGGTCCGTCGAGTAAGCGATTAAAATGGGTTTGTAGAAAAATTTACTGTTTCTGGCTATGGAAACATTTTTGACTTCTTTGGAAATAGTGATTATTCGACTAAGATGCAATCTGGGGTAGAGTTTCGAAATTTGATATTTGTATGCAAATAAATTACATCGGATGAGACTGAAAGCTGTGTAGATTCGCAAGAGAAAGCATCAAATTGGCGGCAGGAGTTAAAGCCAAAAGCAGATGGTGGGAAAACGGGATCAGAATTTAAGAAAAATTATTTGAGTCCGTTATGCCGATAATGAGAACTTCTAAAAATTAAAAAATTGTTTTAATTCAAGAATAGTTATGGTGTTCAAAACAAGTGGTGGCAAACCATGCTGAAACGAATAATGGTACTTCAATCAAGACATCCTACAAGTTTTAAAAGAGTATAAGTACTTGGGACTTGGGTATATAAAAATGGTGGGCCAAATACAAGTTTCTTTTTAAAAATGCAATTAAATGAACAAAATTTATTTTTGTACATGTATTATAGCCTTATTAGTAAGAACAAACATTTCCATTAATTATAAAACACAACTTCGTTCAAGAGGCTAATTTGGCTGGCTTCTAAGTAGCGCATTCTGTCACTCGAATTTTCTAAGACCTTGTTAATGGTTTCGGGCTCTTTCTCACGGATTGCCCCTATGATATTGGCCTTATATGCTTGAACCGTTTCTAGATTGTTGGCATAATATCGATCCTTCACGGTTCCCTACAAAACCAAAGTCCAAAAGGATCAAATCGCAGCTCCTGACCAAATGACATCACCAAGACGGATGATAACACGATTTGGGAATCTGGCGCGCAAAAGACCGATTATGGCATGGGCGTTGTGGCATAGCGCACTATTCTGCATGAACCAGAGGTCGTCTAAATTCATGTCTTCAATGTCAATAAAAAAACGTCGGCTAACAAGGCTCTGTAACGCCCACCGTTTACCGAAACGTTGTTCCCAGCCTCATTTTCGAAGAAAAATGGTACAATGATGCCACTACTCCACAATCCGCAAAAACTGCCACTCTCTATGAATGAATTGGCATCGAGCCCCAGATACGGCACATTTTTGATAGATATGACACATTTTCCTTAGGGGGTGCCATTTTAGGCCACCTTCCCCTACTAACCGCGCACAATGTGATTTTACTGATCGATGGGAAGCGAAGCTTTTATCAAAGCCAAGGCCGTTGACAAAAAAAAAAAAAAAGTTCAATAAATTTCATTTAGGTTGAAAAGAAAATATTCAAATTTGTATGCTTAAACTCCCTTAAAGTCTGCTTAGTAATGTGTATTAAAATTTAAAAAAAATTTTGTTTTTTTCAAACTCAATATCTACATACTCTGACTGACAAAATTCATCGTACGATATGCTAAGTTCTTATATCATCTCTGCGTTTAAAATAAATGAATTTGTTTTAGTGTCTTCATAACACTTTCTCAATGACATAGAATCACCGTTATATTTTTTCTCATTCCATATTTTACTACTCATGTTATAAATAAAAAGAGTAAAATGTGGTCCAGTTAAAGAGACAAAAATCATCGTACGATAATTATTCCCGTTAGTTTTAATGCTATTGTATGTTATAATGAGTGCGAAAATTGCGTCATTCGTTAGTCAGTGCTTGTCGAGTTACAATCCATACTTTAAATAGGGATAATGTCAGCTGCAAGACAGAGAAAAGAAACAACTGAAGATTTTCGCCAAGTGGTTGTAAATTTGCATACCAAAGAAGGTAAATCATTGGCAGAAGTTGGACGCATCGTTGAAAAATCCAAATCTACAATACAACACATCATCGAAACGTACAAAAAAACCAAAAGTGTCAAATACTCGCGAAGAACAGGTCGCCCACGCAAACTTAACGAAAGGGATGAAAGGTTGATAATTAATACTATCCGGAAAAACCCAAAAACTAACTGTCCCACCATTCAAGAAATAGTCTCGGAGAGATGCAGCACAAGCGTCTGCGTGCGAACAATTGGAAGAACTCTGAACAGACATGGATATTTTGCAAGAATTCCAAGAAAAAACCCTTTAATTAGTGAACCAAACAAAGAAAAACGTATAGGGTTTGCCACTTTACGCAAAGACGAAGACTTAGAGTTCTGGAAAAAAGTCTTATTCACTGATGAGAGCAAATATAATATTTTTGGTCACGACGGTACTTCAAAAGTTTGGCGAAAAAATGGCACCGCAATAGAGGCTCAAAATCTTCGAAAAACTGTGAAACACGGTGGAGGACACGTTATGGTGTGGGGCAGTATGGCTTGGTCAGGCGTATAGGAAAACTAGTGTTTATCGATGGAAACATGGACCAGTACATGTATCTGGACATACTAAAGCAGAACTTGCAACCTTCAGTTCAAATTTTGAAACTGGGTCCCAGCTGGATTTTTCAACAGGACAATGATCCTAAACACACCGCGCGAAAAGTAAAGGGCTGGATGTTGTACTATGCTCCCAGACAATTATATTCTCCACCACAAAGCCCAGACTTGAACCCGATCGAGCATTTGTGGGATTATCTGGAAAAGCAATTAAAAAAACATTCAATAACGTCAAAAACTGCTTTAATATCAAGCTCTTCAAATAGAATGGGATCGTATACCTGTTGAGTACACCCAGAAGCTTGTCTCTTCTATGCCGCGTCGACTAGAAGCTGTCTTACGATCTAATGGAGGCCCTACAAATTATTAAATCCTCGTTTTATTTGAATTGCAGCAGTCAAAAATGATTCGTACGATGAATTTTGTCGTTTTGTAAAATCACATTATTTCTGTTTTTGCAATTATTGAAAAAAATAAAACAATTATTTTTGTATTTTAATATCTAAACATTGTTTTTCTATATGTTGTTTCTTAAATTAAAGTTGTTTCTTTTGCAAACTGAATATACATGATAAAAACTAGTTTTTAAGTGTCGTACGATGAATTGTGTCGGTCTTGTATTTCGAAAATCTTATGCTCGATTTTTCTTAAACTTGACAGTCAAAAGTTTTTTATTACAATCTATAAGATTTGAGAGAAAAATTTTATTTTATTTCAAAATAACGGTAGGTACCCACCATATAAATGTTTAAAAATGGTTTTTGAAAATCATAATTTTTCGCGAAAACGGCGCCTAGAATTTTGATAAAACTATTTTTCTTTCAATTGTTTTTAACGATATATATACCTAATTCAATACAAAAATTTTGAAATTAAGATATTACGGACTGTACCTACCTTATTTCATTTTTTTTTTTCTATTTTAGTGGGACTTAACCCCCATTTATTGAGCTTAGTTGAAGCTATAAAATTATCTTCAAAACCAACTTAAATCTAAACTTATGACTAGAAAAGGGGGTGCGACAAAAGGAGTTTGAGGTTGTAAGTGCTGATATTGAAGAGTTTATATGTAAAATCATTTCTTAAAATTCTCACGCCCAGTTTCACAGTTCAGTTAAGTTGACCTGGACCTGAAATGGAGTTTAAATTTGAAGTTCAATTCGTCCGGTTTCACAGTCTAATATATGAACTTCAGTTCTACTGAACGTAGTTTAAGTAAATTCTTTTCTCTTTCTATTTGAATCAAAGAAAAAAAACAATCAAGAAAACGGCAGAATAGTGCCATTTAACTTAAACTATAAATTGAACTCTGTTCAAGGTTTAAATGAAACTGTGAAACCAAATGTGTTATTGAACTGAAGTTAAAACAAAAAGTAGAGTTTAAACTCCCACTGTGAAACTGGGGGTTAGTCTATTACATAAGAACAATTTGATTTGTAGAACAGTTTGCAAAATGGTTAAGCTGTCGCGCAGAGAGTCTTGGGTTCGATTACCGTTAATGCATTGCAACAGTGTTTCCTTTTTTTAAGGGCGTACTTGCGAAGGAGTGACAAATCCTCCAAGAGTATATTTTGTGATGATCATTAGAAGATCTGTAGAAAATTATAGGTTCCCTACATTCCTTGTCAGACGCACAAGAGAATGGTAAGGAGTCATAAGTCAATAGGACAAAGCTTTCCACAAGCCGTAATAGTCTCAAATTTATTTCAAAATTTTTACACCGAGTTTTATAATTTTAAGTCATTTAAATATAAGAGCAAGTTTCATGAGACCTAAAACTCATCATTATAAAGAACACATCTCTTTTTAAAATGATAAGCAATCTTCCCGAAATTGCAGATGCAAGTCGTTAATACTTTGCAGCAACCATCTTTATCTTCAAAGTGTTAACGCTTTTATTTCTGACTTATTATTAAATACCAATTTTAACCGAAGTTAATTTCACTCAGCTAACTACCTATACAATCAATTACCAATAAAAGTACGCCTTACAATTTTAGTTGTATCTAAACTTACGAGTTACAAAATCAATAAATGTCAATTTTTTCAACCACTATTCAATTATTAAATTCACAGTGATGAGCCCGAGAAGAAAACAAGAAGAAAATCGACGACCAATCGGTATGTTAACTATACCAACAATAAAAAAAATATAAAAAATAAATATCTATAAAGAAAGGAAGTAATAAGAGACAAAATAACTTTTTCTCTCATCATATAATAGCCTCTCCAGAGGGAATATTCTTTTCTAAGGTATTTTAACTATAAATTCCTTTCTTCGTTGTTTTTTTTTTGTTGTAATTTGATGAATTTTTTCTTTATGTTTCGTTGATTTATCTGCTTATTTTTGTTTTTTGGTTTCGCCACCGACAAATATCAATCCATTGAACAAAAATACTTCGTTCTGCACAAAACTGATAGTCTTAGGCAGTCCCAGATTTTCTTAAGACCGAACTAAGTCATTCGTAGGGCTGAGTATGTTAGGGGGCCCAAAAATAACTACTTAAATATAACACTTTTCAAGGCACACTGAAAATAAGTTCCTAGGTAATATTGAGAAAAACGTTTTATTGACTTTCAACAAAACAATTTTATCATTTTGATTAAATTTTTATCAATACGAAAGAATGATTTTGTTGATTTGACAAAATTCTTATAATTCAGCATGATTTTTTGTCAGTTTAACAAAATATACACTACAAATAATATTGTCAGTTTAACAAACCAAATTTTGTTAATATAACAAAATAAAACAGAGATTTTTGTCACATCGACAAACTTTATTGTGATGCTAACAAAACGTTTGTTGTATCTACGAAAAATCTGTTCTGTAAATGTTTGTCAATATCACAAAGTTTTTGTTAATTTTTTTTGTCAATTTAACAAAAAAATGAAAACGTTTTTGTTAAAATGACAAATATTTTATTTTGGGGTTGAGTTATTTTGTAATATTGATAAAATAATATTATCAGATAGATAAAATTATTATATTTTTATGATCATGACATTTCTTTGTGTATAGTTCACCTTTGGTTTTTGTCAAAAAATCGATGTAAGATTAACCGAACTAAGCAAAAATTGCGTATTGTCTATACGCCCTCGCAGATGGTTGCATGTGAGATCGTAGGGACGAAACGCCAATTTTTGTGGACTTTAATCCCAAAAAAACTATTTTGACAAAATTAATTTCGTGGATTCAACAAAAGAAATTTGTAAAATTGACAAAATATTTTGTTGAACTGACAAAATATTTTGTTGAATTGACCAAATATTTTGCTAATTTAATAAAATATGACAAAAATGTTTTGTTAATTTAACAAAACAATATTGTTAATTAACAAAACAATTTTGTTAATTTAGCAAAAAAATTTGTCAATCCGATAATAATAAAAAAAATAAATTTTTAACATTAACCAAAAGAATTTGTTAATACAACAAAAGAATTGTTAATGACTAATTAATTTTGTAAATTCTACGAAATTTTGTCATATTGACAAAATATTTTTGTTATTTCAACAAATTAATCTGTTAGCATAACAAAATAGTTTTGTGGATACAACAAAATATTTTTTGTTACCTCAACAAAATTCTGTAATTTTTATCAATTTGACAAAATTTTTTGTTTATTTATTTATTTATTTATTTATATCAACTCTGTACATTTAAGCTTTAGGCTTTTGATCATATACAGGATTTGCCAAGGGTTTAACAAAAATAAGCTTCTTAACTTCTAATGACAATAAGTATCTTAATCTAGAGAGCAAAGGATAGGATAAAGGAGTTGGGAAGAAAAAGGGATTTTAGTTGCTGATGTTTGCGTAGTATTCAAAAAGTTGCCTTTTAAATTGACCCATTACGATTACTCTTCGCATGCTATGAGGGAGCTGATTCCATAAGCGAATAGCATGAACAAAAAACTGACGACTACTTATTAAATACCTGTGTCTAGGAGCTATAAGCAATAAAGACCTCTGAGAACGTGCGAATCTAAGTTTTTCAAAGAGATAATTCGGTGTTTTACTTTGGATAATTTTAAATAAAGCAATAAGTGTTCTATATTCCAAGAGAGTCTGTAAAGGACAGTCTGCTATCTGTCTGGAATAGTACGAGATGTGATCAAATCTTCTTATGTTGAATATATATCTAGCACAGTTATTATACGCCACATTTAACTTTCTTTTTGATTCTGAGTCAAGATTTGAAAAAATTTCACACCCATACAGTATTAACGGTAGAACATAGGACCGAACTAGTTTTAACTTAACATTTGGTGGTAGATATTGTCTAGTCGGACTAAGACCTCGAAGGATACCATATATTTTTGAGACAATATGGTTCACGTGATTATCCCAGCTAAGGCGAACATTGAAATGTATACCCAGATTTTTAAATGTTTTTACAAATTCAACAGGAGTATTGTTAACATATAATGAAGGTGTTGACATATCCGCTAGATATCTTTGCATTTTAAGTGCTTTAGTTTTTAATGGGTTTAAATTTAGTTGATTTAG
Source organism: Philhelius festivus (assembly GCA_963931855.1). Taxonomy (NCBI): domain Eukaryota; kingdom Metazoa; phylum Arthropoda; class Insecta; order Diptera; family Syrphidae; genus Philhelius; species Philhelius festivus. The sequence goes on from OZ007554.1 coordinate 220,039,178, forward strand.
CTGAGACCAGGTAAAGATTGAGTTTAGGTCGTTGTTTAGGGCTGCTACACTAGATGATTCATCAATTCTCGAAAATGTATTATAAATTTGGACATCATCCGCATATAAATGATGTTTACAATTAATTATACAATTAGAATTGTTGGACGTATATTGACAAAATTTTTATCAGATCTACCTACATTTTTGTCATATATACCTAAATTTTATTTTCAGTGCAGTGTTTTTTTCTTGGAATCAGAATTTACTTTTCGAAGGTTTTTGATGACCTGAGTTGGAACCCGATATCGGAATTATTACCTTTGCTGTAGTTTTCGAGAAAAATTATCTTAAAGGTTCACAAATATCGTCTTTCCACATGTTGAAAGTTATATTACATAAAGATTGTTATCTATTGTTGCTAACTTTTTGCATTAAATGAAGCTTGGGTCGGTCCCTAGCTAGCTGTCTCCAGTTTCGCACGTCAAGTTGGTTGAGTTCCTCTCCCACTTGTGTGCACTTGCTGAGTCACGCTCTTCCTTTACTGTACTTTCCCTCGGGATTGACTTCGAAGACTTTCCGGGCCAGAGCATTTGGGTCCATTCGCCCGAAATGACCAAAGTCATCTCAGTCATTGGACTTTGATTCGTTTGACTAAATCGGTTTCACTGTTCATAGTTATATCTTCTCCTATAATAATTTAATATATTTTAATTTTCCTCACGAAACAACCTAAAGTATTCTCATCCGCTTTCAACAAAGTCCATGTCTCTGCCCGTAGATAAGAGTTTTAAAGAGGAACCCTTTAGTTGCTCGAGAGAGGACTTTGCTAATCGATTGCCTTCTTAGTCCAAAGAAGCAGCGATTGCCAAGAGTGGTTCCCGGTTGATTGGTCAGGGGATCGCCTTGTCACTTTGTGAATGTCGAGATATAAACTGCGTACTAGCTGCAAAAACGTCCCGCCCCACAGCGAAGTCGATCAGCCTGAATCCGTCATCGGAAGTGGTGCCGTACAGGCTATATCTTCCAATCGTGTCACCAAAGATGTTTTCTCTTCCTAGCTTGGCGTTAAAATCTCCAAGGACCATTTTAATGTCATAACTAGGATACTGGTCGTATGTCATACCAGGAGCTCATAGAATATGTCTTTAGTGTCTTCATCTTCCTCCATTAACTTTTTCCAAATCTGTACAAAATTTAATATACAGCTTTACTCAACTAATACAAAAATTGTTTAGTCCCCATACTCTGGGCTTATAAATCCGACCCTGGCTTTAGGAAACAAGTAAAGAATAAAACTGACAGCAATAAGAAAACGACCAAAGCTTTTCCAATAGTAAAAGCACAATTTTTTTTAAAGCATTGTAAGATTAGTTTTTTCTTGTGTTGTCCTTGAATAGGAAGCCAAGGAAGGATGATGGTGATTTTTACTTGCGATATAGGTACTATAGGGCAAGTTCTGCATTTGGAAAAAAAAATCGAACTCGAGATTTTGATCAAAGTTGACATTACGATGATAGCGAAGACGAAAAAAGTGGGTCCGACAATTCCGTCTGTATGTCTGTATGTCTGTATGTCTGTATGTCTGTACCTCGAACTACAGCCTAAACTACCGGAGGTATTTTCTTCCAACTCGGTAGTTAAGAGTCTTCGGTGATTCCCTAGAGGAGAAATTGAAATTTTTTTTTAGCTCCAAAACTAAGGGTACCCCCCGTACACCCGAAATACAAAATCTTATTTATCTCGAAAACGGCTCTAACGATTTTGATAAAAAAAATTAAGTGTGATATTATGGACATGGACTATATTTTGGTGAAAAAAAAATTTGGGGGGAAATGTTATTAGGGGTACCCGTCATAGAACGGTTTTTTTGATTTTCGAATTTCTCACCAACGGCTCCAACGATTTTAACCAAAATTTTTATGCAGGAGCTGCTTTGCATTTGAAAAATTATAAACTAAAAATTTTTTCGAAAAAATAGTTTGTGGATTTTTAAAAAAATAATACAATTTTTTTTTTGAAAATTCAATATCTTGAAAACCGATACACGATTAAATTTTTAAATTACGTTTTAAAATGTATTTTATTAAATACTAACAATTTGCATATTAATTTTTTTTATAAAAATTTTAAGGAAAATTTAGTACACAAAAAACATGTTTCAGTGTGTCTGTATGTCTGTACCTCTCACTACAGCCTAAACCACTGGACCTATTTCTTTCAATCTCGGCAGTTAAGGGTCTTCGGTGATTCCCTAGAGGAGAAACCGAAATTTTTTTTTAGCTCCAAAACTAAGGGTACCCCCCATACACCCGTAATGTAAAATCTTATTTATCTCGAAAACGGCTCTAACGATTTTGATAAAAAAAAATTGAGTGTGATATTATGGACATGGACTATATTTTGGTGAAAAAAAATTTGGGGGGAAATGTTATTAGGGGTACCCGTCATATAACGGTTTTTTTGATTTTCGAATTTCTCACCAACGGCTCCAACGATTTTAACCAAAATTTTTATGCAGGAGCTGCTTTGCATTTGAAAAATTATAAACTAAAAATTTTTTCGAAAAAATAGTTTTTGGATTTTTAAAAAAATAATACAATTTTTTTTTTTGAAAATTCAATATCTTGAAAACCGATACACGATTAAATTTTTAAATTACGTTTTAAAATGTATTTTATTAAATACTAACAATTTGCATATTAATTTTTTTTTATAAAAATTTTAAGGAAAATTTAGTACACAAAAAACATGTTTCAGTGTGTCTGTATGTCTGTACCTCTCACTACAGCCTAAACCACCGGACCTATTTCTTTCAATCTCGGTAGTTAAGGGTCTTCGGTGATTCCCTAGAGGAGAAACCGAAATTTTTTTTTTAGCTCCAAAACTAAGGGTACCCCCCATACACCCGTAATGCAAAATCTTATTTATCTCGAAAACGGCTCTAACGATTTTGATAAAAAAAATTAGGTGTGATATTATGGACATGGACTACATTTTGGTCAACAAAAATTTTGGGGCAAAATTTTATTAGGGGTACCTGCCATAGACCCGTTTTTTTGATTTTCGACTTTCTCATTAACAGCTCTAAGGATCTCAACCCAAAATTTTGAGCAGGACTCCCCTTAAGGTTAAAATAATATTGTATATAAAAATATTCTAAAAAATATTTATTGGGTTTTAAAAAAAAATTTAAATTCAAAACCTATGAACGATTATTTTTTGAAATTATTTCCTAAAATCAATATTATTAAATACTTAAAATTCGCATCCCATTTTTTTCTTGAAAAATTTTAGAGAAATTTCTTATAAATAAAAAATGTATTTAATAATAAAATAATTTTTTAAAGGTTTATTTGCATAAATTCATACTTTTCCGGAAACCAGACGGCAATTTTATGCATTTGAATATTATTATCTCATTAAATCCATGTTTTATATTTATAAAATGTGTCTTAAATTCCAAAGTACTTTTACATAAGAGCAAGTTCGTGCGATCCAGTCGTGCATTTTATTTTAGTCTTGTTTTTCTTCCTTAAAAGGTTCTAACGATTCTCAAGACCTAACATTAAATTTAAAATTGAATTTCCTTGATTGAAAGGCTTAAAACTATATTCACTGAAAATAAAAATATTTTGTTCAATTTATATAAAAAGTGGATTTTGGTAAGACTGTTGATGTTAAAGATGAAATTAAGTATAAGAAGGAAAAATTTGGAAATATCCCTAATACTCGTATGTACTTAAGAAAAATCAAATTTACTTCTATTTAAGGTTTTTCCCTTATAGAATTTGGTCTGTTGAACACGAAAATCGCAATAAATAATGTTATAAGTGTGAACAGGTTTTCGAGATATGATTTATTTTTAGCAGAGCAAAATTAGATGTGACTTTGGGAAGATATTTTCAGTAATTTCTAGTAGGGTTTTGATCCATCAGTTCATATATATACTGATGGATCAAAAAGTCAAGACGGGGTTTGTGAAGACGAGTACTCCAGACATACTATACAGTGTATAGTTTACACTTATGTCTTTCATTTCGGATTCTTTAAAACTGTAGCTAGTTTCAGATTAACGATTAAGGAAGTCTAATCTAAGCTTAGAGAAAACGTGATAATATATACAAAGGACATCCATATCTTCATAAACAGAAAATCTGCTATACAATCTCTAGATTCTGTCTTCAACCTATAAAACTGCCCTTAACTGCCATTCATCTCTTGAAGAGATGGCGCAGTAGTTAAAAATTCACCTTAGCTGGGTTCCGGGCCATAGAGACATTCTGGGGAACTGTAAAGCAGACAAACTTGTCAAAAGTGGAACAACATTGTCTATTCTATCAGATAGGACAGACTTAGATAATCGCTACATGTATCCAAGCTTATGCTAAAGCAAGATGTTATAAGGCATGCACACTTATGGTGGACAACATCTCCACTTACTTGGCGACAAAATAGATTTCAGTAATTTTAAGCATCTGATTTCTTTGAGCAGACTGATCATTATTTCCGTAATAGGTATTATAACCAGGCACTGTTTGATAGGCAAGCACGCGGCGCCAGTTAGCGTTCACTCAAACGATTTCTGCAGAAGTTGCATGGATAAAGAGATGAAGGAAATGATTCTGCTACAACGATTCATAAGGCTTCATAAGGAGCTCAACATGGTTTAGCGAGTACAGAAGAACTTTACTAGATACATGTGGTTCCATAACGAACCAATATTTGATCAAAGTGTATCGGTTCTCCGCTGGCACCCAAAAATAAAACATAAGAAACAATATTCACTGATGGTGTTGCCGTCTGTACTGGATACAGTTTTGTAATTAAATTAGTTAAACTTCTTCAATAACAAATTTAAAGTAGTAGTATTTCGTTATCGTCTAATTTTGAGAGAAAAAGTTTTTGCTGAACATTAATACACTTTCTTTACATTTTTGGTATAAAAATCGTTGAAGCTGTTTTCGAGATATTTAAGCTTTTCTCCCCTAATGAATTACATAAGAACCTTCAGTACTAGCCTTAAGGAAAACTGCTTCAGTGGCTTAGGCCTTGGAACTTACATACAGATCTACAGACATACGAGTGCAATCCTTCGGAATTTCAAAACCCATTTATTTCTTGCTGTCTCTGACCGTAATATTAGGTTTATTTAAAACCTCGAGTTTGATATTTTTCGAATCCGAAACTTGCCGTAAATTACCTACATACATATCGTGCATTTCATTTAAACTTCAACTTATAGCACTAGATATGTCACATCATTTAATCACTCTATTATAAATTAAATACAAATCTACAAAAAATGCCTAATTAATCAAAAATTTCAGAGTGATTAAGTTTTAATTATCTACAATTTTATTCTCATATACATACATATATGTACATATTTATCAATATGAAAAGAATCATTAGGAATATCAAATTTACATTGCCAATATGTGTTCGACATTTATGGTTAAGTCTGACAAAGCCATTGTTCTACATCACCAAACAGATATCCCCGACACTTTCAGTTCCCATCCCCGAGGCAGTGCAATAAATAATAATCATCAACTAAAAAAAAAAAATTAAAACAATTATTGATTTTAATGAACAAAAATGTGTGTTTCCCATTTTGTAAAACAAAAGCTTTTTTTATTTTGTGCATGTTTGTCCGTTCGTTAAATTAATCAAAAATCAAATTGAACCTAGCAAATGTGTAATTTAAGCAAAATCCAATCAAAAAGCTATGAGGCTATTTTTTTTGTTATGTCATGATGTTTCTATTAGTTTCAATTTATCCAGTATTTAATCGAATGAGTTAATCTCCATGACTTAAAGGTTAAATGAATGGCTGAACAAACAAAAAAATCTCTATTTAATACCTGATAGCTATACGATTTGATGGATAGGTTAGGCAGTTCCTGGAGATGGGGTATCATTTAGGGACGAAATCCATTCTAACGTAAATTGTATTGTCTATGACATACGTTTGAATGATGGAAAAAAGACAATGTAATTACTCTTTTGGAATCAGAGGCATAGCAGATAATGTGTATCCGTGGCAGGTTGTTCGAAACCTCACACTTTGTTCAACAGTTCTAACCCTTTGCAAGACTATGTTGAACTCAATTTTTAGAATTTTGTTGAATACGATATTTTTAAGGAAATCTAAAAAACTCAGACTTAATTTATAGTCTGACTGATGTTCGAAGAATTGTAATCTTTAATATTCTTCTTCTTTCTCCGTCTTCTTCTCATTTTAGGTACAATAATGAAAAAAGTTCCAAGTCTGCTAGCTGAATTCTTATATTTTGAGGAGTTGATCAATTCAAGAACATAAACTTCTAGTTTGTAAAAAATGGATTAAAAAAGTAGGAGAGTAAAGAAATTTTGAAGAAGAGAGTTGGAGATAAAAAGCAGACCCTTGAGGCACACTAGTATTTATTTTGAATTTCAGACTTGAGAACATCCAAAAGAAGTTATGTGAATCGGTCCAAAATTTAACGTATCATCAAACGAAGAAGAGACTCTTCAATACCAAATGCGTGTATTTTCGATAAGAGAGCTCGAAATCAAACTCTATCACTCACAAGCTGTATAGAAATATCAAGCGTAAAAATAGTACGTTCTTCAAATAGATGTAAAGATTGTTTCTGCGGTACTACCCGGCATTCAGAAGTATTCTGTCCCTTCAGAGCTGATTTATTAGTGCAATTTAACGACTATTAGGGGTGGAAGAAAATTCTTCTTTCTAAGGAATATGCTTGACAAATTTTATTTGCCATTTCCTCGGAAATAGAACACTAAAGTAAGATAGCTGGAAACGCTTATACAGAGGTTTGAATAGCATTGGTGAAGACCTATTCATGCAAATTAATGTCGCCCCCTCTCAATATTCAACAATAAGGGAGTACTAGTCAGGCCAGCCAGAGGATTTATGTTTGTTAACGAATGGCAAAGAAGTTTCATCAACATTTCCGTTTTTTCTTTTTTCCATCTCTAGGCTTGCTTTTCTGTTAGGCTCCAAAACTCTGGCTGGTAGAGTTCAGTAGAAACTTGGTATGGATATTGAGTATCCATGAACCATATAATTCTCCTGTTAGGGTATTTGTAGAAACAAATAACAAACATACAAGTGCTTGAGGTGTTATAAATCTAGTGGTTCCAAAATCCATGATCCTATTGATCCTGCTTATGGGCGGTCTTGTATTTATATACCAGTGGGAATTTTCGAGACAAGCAGACTACAATATGATTGCATTTAAACATTCAAACATGTAAATTAACTTAATTTTTGTATTATATGAAAATGAATAGTTAACGATCGCTTTTTTTTTAAATCTCCATTTTCTAAAAACAAATAAAATGTACTACTGGATCGCAGAAACGTTTTTAAGAAAATATTGTGGTACGCCAACTTTAAGTCGCACAAAATCGAATAAAAATTTTCGACAAAGCTTTGATTTTTTTCCAAAAAATATTTTTTTTTTATAATTAGCGCACACTCAAAAATTTTTTTATACCCTTAATACCCTGAGAAAGACAGAGCTAGGTAAAGTATTCCACATTCGCGTAGTACGGCTAAAAAACCAATCTCTATACTTCACAGTACGGCCGAAGTTGGACTCAAGGGTAAACTGATGGGACTTCTTAGAAGTGCGAGTATTACGGTTGAATTGCTTAAGGGAAGGAATGCAGCTGGCTATTTCAGATGGAAGTGCCACTCAAAAATAGTGGCAAGGGGGGTTTATCTCGCCTTAACGATACAAGACATTGAGTTTTCGAAGCATTAAATTTCACGCGGTTTCTTATTCCCGATTGTACAATGCTGTTTAGATCGTGATTTAATGAGCTTATCATATTTTGTCGTTGCAGTTTAACATCCAAAGACGGGGGATGTGAGTCTGAAAACGAATATGAAAAGCTAAGAGTAGGTACTATCTTCAGCGAAACAATTAATTGGATTAGAAGGAGAAGTAGACAGGAGATCAATAATAAAAATGAGGAAGAGGGTCGGGGACAAAACGGAGCCCTGCGGCATAGCAGCATTTATATTGTGATTTTCAGACTTGAATCCATCTAATACAACTTGTATTGAACGGTCCGAAAGAAAATTTCTAATCCAAAGAAAAAGGGATTCGTCTTCACCGAAAGCACGCATTTTCGATAAGAGATAAGAGATGCAATAATCTTACTTTCTCCGAAACGATATAAAGATTTGTTTCACTTTTCGGTTAGATAAACAACCATCAAATCACCAGTGGACCTATTGCTACGAAAGCCATACTGCCGGTCATTTAGAAGCTTTCGTTCCTCAAGATATTTCTTAAGCTGATATTTAATTAGCGTTTCCATGACCTTGGAGAGAAGGGACTTTAGTGCGATTGGTCAATAATTTGAGGATGAAGAAGATTCTCCTTTTTTGGGAATAGGCTGAACAAATGCTGTTTTCTAACTGCTCGGAACGAGCCCAGAAGAATAGGATAGATGGAAAAGCTTACGCAGGGGTTTTGCTAGCTTGGAAGAACACTTCTTCAGAATAATAGCGGGGATACCATCCTGAGCAGCGGATTTATGTATGTTGAGATCTTTTAGGACTCTTGCCATGATACGAATACGAAAAAAGATTTGTCCCATAGAATCATTAACGCGCTCAGGAACTGGCGGAGTCATGACACTATCCGGTAAGGTGAAATTCGCGGTGAACTGTCTTTCAAACAAGTTAGCTTTCTCAATAGAGCTAACAAAAGGAGTGTCATTGATAGCAAGCGTAGGAACCGAAGAAGAGGAAGAATTCCTCATATTTTTTACAAATAACCAAAAATTCTGACTGCCTTTGGGACAATGCAGTATTTTTTGCTTTGCTTTTTGGTCATGTAAAAATTTAGTCCATCGAATATGGGCGTTGCAGGCCTTCCTGGCTTTTTTGAACTTTTTACGGTTTTCCTCAGTTGGATTGGCTCTACCTCTTTTTCCATGATAACCTATTTGCAGCTCAAATCAAACCATGACTGATCCTTGGGCCTGATACTTTTAACCCTATTCAGTATAAAATTTTTCATTCCCTAAATAATCATTTTAGTTATCATATTTGCTCTAGAGTCTATATCACTATCGAGGAAGCATAGTGACCAGTTAAATATCCTGAAAAAAATATCTAAACCGTTCCAGTTGGCTTTCTCGTACTGCCATACGGTTCTAATGGGAACTCTTTCTCCAACTGCATTTGTTTGCCACGAGAAATTTGCAGATATAACACTATGGTCGGATGTGCCTAGTGCCGCCACGCCAGCCCAAAATACACACCAGGCAGTGACTTTCTCTAGATGCACTGCAATTCCGTGGATCTCGTGTGGATTGTGATCTTCAAAAATTTGAAAAATTTGTTTTTTGATGAAACATTTCATTCAGAAATGAGCTCCGTCACTGAATATGATTTTTTGACTGAATTTGTTGTCAATTCCAGCTCTTGAGAGCCCAAGCAGAACTGATCTCTATAATACACTGGATAGCGCATTCATCAAAAAAAGTTGACTCCAATTGAACATTGTTATATTATGAAGGCGACCACGGTGCCGTATAACAGTATAACTGTATAACAACTAAAACAGCATCATAAAGCGCGGAAAAGATTGAACCAGCAACAGCACTGTCAACAGCAACAGCGGCCGCCATTAATTTAGAGCCAATGTATTTCAATTGTTCAACACACTTAAGAACAGCAACAGCAACGCCAACAGCGTCGTTAGCCCAAAGTCCTAAGCTTGCTGTTGCTGTGTGTGCAGTGCTGTCAACTTTCCCACTGCAATATTTAGTTGCACCACAATGCAAAACAAAATAGAACTCAAAATATTTTTTTTCATTTTGCTACATTTTTATTTTGGTTGCAATTATCGTGTGAATAAAAACAATAAATAATTTTTGATAAACTAAAATTGCAAAATAAAGTGACCAAAAAGTAATAAAGAATAAAAACTATCGTGAGTGTTAAAAAATCGCTGAATAAATGAAGAAATTACTGTGCTTGCCAGTCTTTTGCCTAAAAAACAGACAACTGAAACGATATTCCTTCAATTTTATTAAATTGTCAATTTGTCAATCAAAACAAATGATTTTCGTCCAATTTTAAATTTATTATTTTAATTTTAATAATAAATATTTAAAATTTACAAATAATGCGAGAAATAGATTAGCACAGCAACTTTAACAACCACGTCACTCTTTTAAGGGCCACTGGTTTTAAATGGCTTTGAGTACATTAACACAGCAACTTCGACATTAACGTTAGACTATAACCCTAAATTCGAGGTCGCTGTGCAAATGCTACCAACTTTTGAGGCGAAATTTGTCAGTATTATCAACACTTAAATGAAAATGTAACAACCATCTTTTTGATTCGTCTATTTATTTTGGTTTTGACAATGGAAGAATAAATTGCTAAAAACAAATTAATTTTAGTACGACAAATTGCGCAAGTCGTATACATTATTTATCGTTAAATGTACGGCAAAATCATTTCGCATTTGAATTTACTTTGATTATATGCTGTCAAAAACGCTGTTCACGTTGTAATCTATTTCACAAGACTTTTGATGTTGAAGTTTTCGTTGCTGTTAGACTAGGCGCGCACATTCAATTTTTAGTTGTGCAACTGTTTGGTTGCTTATAGAAAAGAGATGAACTATTTGGTTGAATGTCCGCGCAGGTGCATATAATTAGATGTTACACAAAATAGCGAACTTATTTTAGGCAATCGTTTCGTTTGTGTCAAAATACAAACTTTTTAGTTGCTCGAACCAAGCAGTTGCGAAACTAAAAATTAAATGTGTGCGCCAAGCCTTAAAGTTGCTGTGTCAATCTGTTTCTCGCATAAACAAGTGCAGTCACATTTGTTTTCCTCTTTGTCATGTCAAAATATTTTTTTTTTATGAAAAGAATACGTCAAATTATGAAGCTGCCCACTATCTGTCATCTTTAATTGTAGTCAAAAAATCTGTTATACAATTAAGGGAATGCAGTGTATTACATGCGGTCTCCACTGGCGATGAATCCAGATGATGCTTTGAAGCATGCGTTCATCATCGCAAGTTTAGACCGCCATCGCAGCTATATTTCCATAGCTTGCGATAGAAAGTATGCTTTCATCGCATACCATTCATCGCTTGCTTTATCGCAAGGAGAACTTACTGTCATATTGTTCTGGCGTACCCCAATTTAATTTGAGTGAGTTTGAGTTTTGCGTGCGAAGAAGGCTTTTGCTTGAGATTTACGTTTTTCTTCCAAGTTTAATAAATGTCTGATTTAAAATTGTCCATAGAACTCATTCATATTAATTCCTTTGTATATTGATCCATTAAAATTATTCACTGTACTAAAAAAGTATGCGATGAAATGCCCAGCCAAAAAAAATTGACAGTTCTTCTGCTCTCTGCTTTCTGCTATTGCGATTGCGATGAATTTATCGCTAGTGGAGACGGCGTGTTATAGAATATAGAGATCCGTGCCAAGCAGCAAATACACGTAATTGTCTATGGTCGTTAACTCTGAACTCCTCCTGCGTCAGTTCAAGTTTGTACGGCTATAGGTTCAAATTATGACACAAAAATTCTCCGAGTTGTAGTCTGCGAAAGGACAAGTTCTTGTGCGCGAAATGGTGCTCAAACAGAATACCCAATTTCATAGAAGAATTTAGTGATGTTGCTGAACTCCATAGCTATGTCGATCTGACTAGACAAACTTAATAAATGACAGCTAATTTGATAGATGTAGCTTCAACAGAATGCCGCAGTCACTTGCCAAGGTATACATAGTGCCTATCGCAAGTAAAAATGCAAAATGATCTATAGGAACATAAAAGAAAAGGATTTTAGTACTTTTTGTGGTTTTATCGATCAAGTGGTGTTTCGTATGTTTTTAAGAAGCTACCAATACCTTGAGGACCTTGTTATATCTTACTTGAATTTCTATATCTCGACGTGCAGAGTAAGCCTATCAAGAGATTTTCTTCAAAATCGATTGTTAAAACTCATTCCCTAGAAGAAACATACATATCTGCCATATAACTGTTATGGAAAAAAGTTTTTATATCGAAACCGATAATAACGATTTTAGTACAATTCTGTGAACTGTGTTTATATTTAGCAAAAAAGGTTACGAATGGTACCGACAATAGAGCCGTGTTTTTTATATTCGATTTAAAATATGTGCATTGTTAATACATATATTCCATCACTTGAAATAGAAATAATTTTGCATATACAATTTTTTGAAAAATAATTTTGGGATTTTTGAAACATTGTTTTGTTTTTAGAAAATTACATGTCTCAAAATCTGGTAAATGCGGTTTGGAATTCTATGCTATTCGTAATCCCTTTAACATCAGTTACAACCTTTTCTGCATCTTGATTTGCACATGGCCTCAAACCATTGTAAACAACGTGATACTCAATGCGCATTCAAGGTTGACAAAGACTTCAATAATACGTACCTATGATGTCAAAAAAAGGTGTAACCAGGCAAGGACCTCCAACATTGGGTTCAAGGCAGTCACCGTCAATGACGAATGCTACAGAACAATGATAACCAATTTCTTGTGGCGTAAATGGAATCATATGGACCTAGACGAAATATGGTTTTAGCACGACGGCTCTACGAGCCAAACAGCGCCAGCGGACGCCACGATTGACATTCTGCATGAACGATTTCGGGGTGAGGTTATCTATTGCATAGGTGACGTGAATTGGACTTTGGACACCAAAATCATGTGATTTGATCCCGCTAGACTTTTAGAAGAATCTTATTTATATTTCAAACGCAACTTGCTTTATTCCATTTCAACATCTAGCTATCTCAAGCCATTACAAAAATCAAAACCATATTCTTAGACCTAAGAAAACAATTAAAAAGTGCTCATAGGGTGTTTCCACGGTTCATTGGAAATATTAGCAAATGCTTAAACCGCAGAAATAATTTTGCTTATCAGACTTTTTGGTATGTATAAGTATTTCCTAAGACTCAACTCACCTAATGTTTAAAAAACATCAAAATAAAAGCAATTTGCACATCACCTATCTTTTTTAATTGAATCTTAAAATGTAATTTAATTTAAATTCGAAAAGAAAACCATGAGATTTTGAAAGGCCATTTGATAATACCGACGCTAATACCGCATCAAAAGTAATCGAACCAACGAACGTGCAGCCAATTTAGCCCCACACGTACCCAATGGGTACAACCTATCTCCTTCACCGTTTTTCTTATGGAATGATAAATGATTAATCGAAGATAAAAATACTCATTGACTGTTACAAAATAGCTTCGGCAATGACATTAATCTTAAAGCTTTCTCTGCTATTCCACGTATTTGTCATTTCCACGGACTCCATCGTGCCTTTTTTTGATTAGTTATACAAAACTGCCGCCTCCTCGACAAGGATACGTGACAAGAATTACAATTTTCCCAACACCACCGCTTGATCCTTTCATTCTTATTCCACACTTCAGATGATATTTTGACATTACCTAGGTCCTCGTAGCACAGTCCTTCATCCTGCAAACAGCACTTTCAGCTTGTATATTTTAAGGGGCATAGTAAATTGTTTTGTGCCTTTCGAGAGAACCTGTTGATGATGCAGGGACATAAAAGAGCCATATTTCAGTTTGAATTTTTTTGTTGTCATTAAAACCAGGCTCTTATTACTTTCACAAAGTTATTCCCTCATCCATGATACTTCTACTTCTATATCCAGGAGAGAAAAAAAAATAGAACCGGAGGGATCACACAAAATAGAACGTGACAATGTGTTGGAAGGTAAAGCCCGTGCTATTCGCCTGGAAGTTCCTTTGTATATAAATATGAATTTTTTACTTTGTTGTTTTTGTGGATGTGCATGTGCATTTCAGATGGCTGGTTTGATATCCTTCAGAGGAAAATAAAAAAAATGGTTGATGAGCTTACTTTGTATCAGAAACTTGGCAACAATTTAGCATTTTTTGTACAGAGTGGTCGCCATGAAATTTGCTCGGCCGACATTTTGATAAAAATGGCAGGTTTGACGGTTAAACTTTTTCATTTACGACAGCATTACGACATGACAAGACAACAGGAAGAATATTGGATGACAAATATGTAGGATGAGATAAATCTCCAGTCAGGACTCAAGCGTAGAAGACGTAGTTGAGAGTGACTCTCATTTACATTATTGATCCAATTATATAAAAAAATATTTCGGTCAGTTTCAAAGAGGATATAACAAAATAATGTAATTCTTAGAGAACACCCTGTACTTTTGTATATTTTCCCTAAAATTAAAAAACACAAACTTAAGCCAATTCAAGAGCAACACTGGAAAATCTGAATGTGACTCATACAGTTCGGACAGAGGAAGAGATTATTTTTATATACTGTTGCCATACAGCTTCGCTGCAAACATTTCGAGAAGTAATTTTTCGGTTCAAATGGGTATCAGCAGGAAGTCACTGAATAGAATTCTCCAAAACAATTTGATTTTGAAGCTTTGAAGCTCCTTCAAATGGTGGACGATGGTGAAACCAGGATTTACTCCATTTTAAGTTGGAAGAGCCATGGCTTTAAGCCCTCCGGCTTAAATCAGATGGAACTGCATCTAGCTCGAGTTATAGTGTGGTGTGTAGTTTCATTTCTTTTTTGTCTCACAAGTATATTCAGGCATATTTTGATGGAATCGCAAAAACATATCCTGTTACGCTTATCTCAAGGCATTCCACATTTCCTTGGCCACCAAAATATTCAGACCTGACTGTACTTGATTTTATCCTGTTGGGTTAAAAACCACCGAACTTGAATGATTTAATGCAATATAATATCACCCATCAGCTACCTTAAAGGATTCTAGAGCATACGGCCTGAAAACTTGTCGTTAAATATTACTTAAGGTCACCATGACGAATATATGCCTTGAGCGCGTGTGAGAAATTAAGAAAAAAATGTCCTCAAGTGCTCAATAAAATGGAATCGAAGGAACGTGTAGAATTATAATAAATATATTTGGTGGTGCACGTGCAACAGCTCGATGAGAACCAGAACCTAGTGACTTACAACTCTCAACCATTTCTGTGTGCGTGTTAGCACTGGCAGACTAGCCTTGTGGCCCGATTATTTGAAGTTGAAGTGCGGCATTTTTATACCATAACTCTTACAAACCTGTGGATGAAATTGATATGGGTAATTGTGGATATTCCCACAGAATCATCCAGTTTGGATTAAGTTCAATTTCATACGGAAATTGGATCCGTCACTCAGACGGACCAACACATTCATCCGGCACCATCTACACTGTGCCAAGCTAGGTAGCTTGTTAACTAGCACCAAAGTACCCAATCCGATTGAGTGATTATCCGACCGAACGCAAACCTCCTTCAAAGCCGTCAGTCCGCTAACTCGGGACCTTAGAAGTCACATGGAGAGCACGGCACAGAAGTGACCGAAGTTCGACCTAGGGCCATTTCGTCGCGTTGAGAAAATAGATCAAGTCTTTGAACTTTATTTCCAAAAGTTCGTAAATGTCGTCAAGAAATGTCCCTCCTAATGACTGTGCTCTAAGTTTGGCCAGAGCAGGACATTTGCAGAGGAATTGGAGGACTGTTTCCTTTTACCACTGGTCCTCATAGCTATGACATTGAGTGTTGTTAAAAATACCTAGCTTCGCTGCATGCTCTCCTATTGGCCAGTGTCCGCTACAGGTAGCTACGATCCTAGATGTCTTTCCTGGGTCTTAACATCGAATTAAGGGTTCGGGATTTATTGTAGGTGGGCCAAATCTTTCTAGATATAATGCAGTTAGTTAAACTGCTCCATTTACGGTTTGGTTCGCCCGTTCATTCCTATCAATGTCACAATGATTCGGAACCCAGAAAAATGTAATATTGTGGTTAGTATTGAGCTTAGCAAGTTTATATCGGCATTGCTAGACTAATTTAGAGGATAATGTACTAGAATTAATGGTTTTAACAGACGTCTGACTGTTAGTGATAATAGCTATATTCCGGTTCTGGTTTAAATCTTGTTTGAGTACCTTAGATGCTTCGCTGATAGTCTGCAATTAAGCTTGAAAAACACTAACAAAGTCAGATAGCCTAAACGACCTTGATTTATCTAAAGAAGATTCCTGAACCAACACCACCACACTTGTCGAAGTCTTTCGTCACGACGTAATCATCCCAGTAATTTTTTGATGAAAACATAACCTTAAAATTTGTACTGATGTCTATTTTTCGGATGCAGTACTCAGCGGGAGTCATAAAGATCTCTAATGGAACCAACTCCTTCATATTATTGTGGTCATAAGGTTTTGGCAATCCAAGACTTCGATTCCTTTAGGATTATGCACTGCAAGACACTAGATACTTAATGTGTAAATGAAGTGGTAAAACGTGCAAAAAACGCTTAAGGCATCAGTTGGGCAAGATCTTAGAGCCCCTTTGGTACCAATGCTAGCAGTTCCTTGAACCTTCTTCAGTTTATCGATGTTATATGCTTTGATAAGCGCGGGGCACCATACAATCGAACCATATGTGGCGATCTGTCGCACCACGGCTGTGTATATTTTTGAAGACTCCACTTTTACCAAAGGTTTTACTAAAGGCGTAGAAAGCTATGCAGGCCTCCTTAACGCTTTCTTCAATATCCAGTTTCCATTTCAACTTAGGGTCTAGAATAACACCTAGATATGTTGCACTGGAAGAGAGCAAAAGTGTTTGGTAGTTGAGACGGGGTAGAGCGACGGACGGGCTGTATGTTAGTTTTGGTTGTAAATAGCATCAGTTCAGTTTTGCTTCGGTTAACACCCAGTCCAAAACTCGTGGCCGAGTTTTTTTTTTTTTTTTTTTTATAATTTACTCACGCTCAAGGGAATATGAATACCCTTTAAATGTTTCACGCGTGGGCGTGAAGTTACGGAAGAGAAAGAAGGATAGGAAAGATGTGTGGCACGATGTTCTGAGACTAAGGTGGTTGTCTCAGATTTTGTATCTCCAGGGATGGCGGCTGAACTAAAGCGGAGAATTGCCGTGTCTTATTTCTATGTCCTTTATAATTCGCATTATTTTATTCGTTTTTCATCCTTGTTGGGCATACTAATTTAACTCAATCACATGTTGTTAGTGTTATGCCTAAACAACATGTAATGAGTAAACCAGCATCCCATTGATGACAATTTATAGAAGGTTTATTTTTAATGGAATTAAAGAAGACATAGACGACGGCAGGAATCGAACCTGTTATATTGAGGTTGACAGGCGAGCACACAACCATCGTGCCACGGCCACCCCCTTACTAACTTCCCTTAAAGCCATAACTGTGATTTCCCTTACAACAGTTTTGAACTTTCCTGACACAAGTAGTACCAAGTCATCTGCACAAGCAACAGCCTTTACACCACATCTTTCCAACTTATCTAGAATTTTTTTCGTGACTAAAAGTCATAGAAGATGGGACAGAACTCCGTCCTGACGTTTTCCTCTATTAACGTACTTTGTCGAGTTTATACTACCTAACGTACCTAGAATCATTCCGGCTCTGAACATGGATATAATCCACTCTCTCATGTATTCTTCTGCACCAAATTCCATGGGTAATTACAGAATGGACTAAGTAAAAACGTTATTGAAAGCTAGTTTTGATATTAGAAACCTGGTATAATGACATCATTATAGAGTGATAAGGTACGGTAGTAAGAGAGCCCACTTTCAGTCACTGAAGAATCAGTTCAATCACCTTGTATAGAAGATGTTGGCTTACCTACGAAAAATCTTAAGAATAATTGATAGCTGGGCCGCAGTTTCTGAGGGCAAAAATTTTTGAATGCCGAAGTCATGTTACCAATACTTGACTTTTGGCGTTTTTATCAAATTAAGTCATTGTAATGTAGCTTGGGTTCATTGGCTGAGGTATAACCGCTGAATCCAAGATCTAATAAAAGAAGGTACTTTAAAACTTTAGAATGAAAAGTTTGTATATTGGAATCCAATAACTAGTAAATTCATAAATCCTCTTACCCGTCTTATAAAATAGTGTTTTTAGTGGCATTCCACGATTTTAAGCCAGCTTGACAAACAGTATTCGCACTAGCTGCTAAGACTTTTAACAACAAGGTTTTTAACGAGCTCATCCTCCAACTGCCTTTCATGATTCTAAGCCAGCTTCTGAAACAACGTTTCCATTGGCTGCCAAGGCACTTAACCTGCCTAACCACTGGTGTGGAAAGACATCGGAAAAGTTCGTTACATGTCTTTGTCTAAGATCGACTCCATATTTCGGCTTCGGTATTACGGACTAAATTCTAATAATCTCTATTCCTATGGGTACAAGCACTGCTTTCTGCTGATCCATTTGCATCCTAGCGAAGATTCTACCGGTTAGTTGATATCCGTTCTATGCATTTATACCTCCAAAATACAGTGTTAATGACTTCTGTCATTATCAACCGGAATTGAGCTTCATAATATGCTCCATTTATGAAAAGACGGTCCTAGTTTTTGCAAGAAGCATATATTTCTGGTAAAAATTGCAAGTAAGATCCTATCCAATGTAGTGTAAGAGCTTCTCGAGAGTTTCTGCAACACTGTAATTACCAGTTCAGTTTCCGGTACGGCAGATCAAGCATAGATGACATTCCTTACACTGAGTCCAAATCCTTTAGAAGACCAATTAATTTCAAGTCGATATCTAACACATTTTAAATAATTTCAAGGCCGTACATAAGATAAGTTTTCGTAAAGATGATCGAACTCCAGATCTGGGAAAAACTTTGCCACGTGACATTGGAAAACGCAATTGCCCTTCCAAACTGTTCTAAACATGTACTTGCATTATATAAGGCAAGGAGATGCGCTGTGATGTGATGTGTGTCAAGACCGAAGCCACTATCAAATATGTAAATATTAAGGTATGCGAATGATATGGAAATCATCGGCCGTTTCCAACGGTCTTAAAACGTACTAGATTCCTTCACAGCAATTGAAGATAACGTGGGCTTTCTGGCCTTAAAGTAACTGGGCACAAGACCAAATACATGCTTTCCACTGACTAGAAGAAAACGTCACTATCTTCTTCTAGAATTACCCTAGAGCACTATCTTCTTCTGTTTGGAAAAACAAATGGGTTCAAAATCGCCTAGCGTAAGACACATTTTACAAAACCGTTAAGCTTCAAGAAATGATTAACTGCGCAGAGTGATGGTCGGTAAGAAGCAAGGCAAATCGGATACTGGGCTCTTTTGAAAGATAAATTATTCGACAATAATCCAGAAGTTTAAAACTCTTCCACTAGATTGACTCGGCCAATTGGAGAATGGAGAATATTCACTAACATGAATGAATAAGTTAGAGGTGACAAAAAATACTGGACCTCTGGTTTAAAAACCAAAACTTCATGGATTCCAGAGTGCTTGGTCTGGGAGGAGTTTCTTCCAGTTTTTTTGATAGAAGAATTCTCCTTTATCTGAGGCTACGATCATGGATCAGGAGGTGGTTAGGTATAATTGCATGTTAGCTTTAGCGGAACAAGCATCACTAAGATTGTTTGCGAAAGAAATTGTTTGAAGAAAGAAAGAACAAGTGTTTGATATCCGTTAGCAGATTCGTCATCAACGCTTATATTAATAGCTTAGAATATATTCGAAAGATTTCAAAGAAGCATCTTTTCTATAGTTGCCATGCTCTGTTCTAAAGACGTCAGCTTCATCTAGGAAATGACTACTGTATCGATACTTGTGATTTAGTTAATATATAAATAATGTAATGCGTAATGCTGATCATATTAAACATCATTCCGATTTCCCACGAGCAGATAATTTGTTCGTCATACGAAGCCACACTGACGCTTTCTCACGAACGAATTATTTGCTCGTCATCAGAAAATTACAAATGTACAATAATAAAGTTCCCACGAGCAGATAATTCGTTCGTCATACGAAACCACACTGACGCTTTCTCACGAACGAATTATTTGCTCGTCATCAGAAAATTACAAATGTACAATAATAAAGTTAGCGGCAGAGCCGCATAAGAATATTCTTCTTTTGATGATTAATAAAAGTACCTTTAAACGAAATAGACGTCTTTTCATTTCATGGCGATCTTGCCAGTATTTTAAAGAATATAAAAAAAAAAAAAATTAAGTTGTGCTTTTCATTTTTTTTAATTAACACGGGTGATATTGTGCGATAATGTGCTGGAGCAAATTGCTATACTGTTGCTGCCGCTTGTTGTTGCTACCGCCACTCATCGTTGTGGCTGTTTACTAATTATCGCCATCGTAGTTACCACCGCCATCGATCGTTGTTGCCACCAGAAGCTGCAACCACCAACGATCATTGCTACTACCAAACCAAATAAAAAAAAAAGGAATAAGCAATTCGACACAGTCGACAACGGCTTACGTGCCCACACAAATAAAGGGTGCTCGTGTGTTCATGTGCTCTGCTTACATTCATAGTCGCTAAGCATTTCGACGTGAAACGTGTCTCATCCGACAAAAACAGTAATCAGCAATTATTCCGACACATCGGTCCAACAAAATTTCATCTCAACAACTACAAGCTACATCAAAGCCATCAGCGCAAACACCAGCAAAATCATCAGCGCCCAACCAGAAGACCAGCTCTACAAAAGCAGCCTCATCTTGAATACCTGCCAAAAATTTATCAACTTAAAGAAAGGATCCTGGTTCCTGGTCTCAGTTATTAATAATTTCTTCAAAATAGAATGTACAGCAACATAATAAAATTAAGTTAAAAATATTCATGTTTTGTCAAAAAAAAAAATAAAATAAAATAGTGAGTGTTTGAAAGGAATATATATGTACACATATGTAAGATTAGTTTAGTGAATTTGCGAACTGTAATTTAGAGAAAAAAAAAGAACAATGGGCAAGCAACAATCGAAGATACAAAAGCCAATGGCTAATGTTATAAATGAGGTAGATGTAACTGAACAGAGAGATAATAATGAAATTTACCTCATTATAATCATTCTACTGTTGGCTGCCCATTTGGCAATAAAGATATATAGATGGCACAAAAAGACACTAAAAAAGACATATATGACAAGAGCCGCATCTCTTGCGCAGATCTAACTAAATCACAAACTGACATCGTACATTTACTGACATACACGACTTAAAGATTCAACTAGATTTTCAAAATTAAAAAAAAAAAAAAAAAAAAGTACGTATAACTAAAGAAAAGTTAATTGTTAATCATCAAATTAAATGGAATGGTTAAAAATTGTAGACAAAATACGTGAATATAAAGATATACTCTACAAATCCTATAAATGCCTCAATACAGATAGACCTATAGGTCAAGAAACTTTAAATAAACATATCCATGTATTGGAAAAGAACCTAGAAAACATTAGAATAATATTGAACGCAAATTATTCGAGGCTGACTAACCAACATAAGGATCAGGCCAACGAAATATTCACTGATTGTAGGGACAAAGTATTAAGAGCAGCATCCCGACAGTCTATTAATCTTAGAATACCTGTTACACTCCACGAGAGCTTAACAATTAATGTTAAAACTACAGAAAGTATAAAAGACCCGAACAAAGAATCAAACATAATGCCACAAACACCTGTAGAATTTTTAAATATTGCATCGAAAATCCTACCGGATTTCGAAGGCTCAGCAGAACATCTTCAGAGTTTCTTAGCTGCATTGGAGTTAGTAAATAGCATAAACGATAATAACGATGTCGTTGCTATTAACCTTATAAAAACAAAGCTAAAAGGTAATGCTATAAATCTCATCTCTGGGTCAGAAACAACAATAGCACAAGTAGTGCAAAAATTAAAAACAACAGTAAAAGGCGAATCGGTAGATGTCATTACCGCAAAACTGATGAACATACGTCAAACCTCAAAACCAGCGAATTCATACGCACAAGAGGTTGAAGAACTTACCAAAAAATTGCAAAGCGCATACATTTCAGACGGGCTTACATCTCAATTGGCTGAAACCTACTCCACTAAGACGGCTATAAAGGCCATGATCAAGAACTCAAACAATGATAAAGTAAATCTTATTATGGAGTCCGGTCAATTCAGCAATATGAATGACGCAGTGGCCAAATTTGTAAATTGCTGCACTGAAACTTATGGCCAGCCAAATTCAATACTGCATTTTAGAGACAACAGCCGAAAACATAACAATTTTCGTGGACGTGGACATGGCCGGGGTCGTGGACGCAGACGCGGAAATTATAATAACCGCTACAATAGAAATTATTATAATCAATACAGAAATAATAACAATAATACGAGTAATGGCGGTTATGGAAACATAAGGATGACTCAACAAGGTACGGAAAACGAACCAACCCCAAGTACTCAGTAGGAAATGCAAAAACAAACAGTAAAATCTTTAATATAAATTTAAATTTAACATCATTCATAGCATTAAAAACATCGTTAAATAACAACACAACATCATTTATAGTTGACACGGGGGCAGATATTTCTATAGTAAAAGTAGGACAAATTGAACACTTAAATACACTGAACACATGTGAAACAACAAGCCTAAACGGCATAGGTCAGGGAATAATCAAAACTTTAGGAAAAGTCTATACTGACTTAAAATTTAAAAATCTATTAATAGCACATACATTTCATGTCGTTTGTGATGATTTTCCAATTCCAAGCGACGGAATAATCGGTCTGGATTTCGTCAAGAAATACCATTGTCTACTTAACTACGATACGAACCAAGACTGGCTGATACTTAGGCCAGACGATTTTTACGACATTACAATACCTATGTCATGTTCACCAAAAATTAACACAATAGCGATACCTGCAAGATCTGAAGTTATTAGACAAATCAACATCCAAAGTCAGGCGAATGAACTGCTTATTCCACAACAACAACTTCAAGACGGAATATATGTTGCAAATACTATAGTAACAAGCAAAAGAGCATTTGTGCGCATAATTAATACAACACATGAAAATGTATTGTTACAAAATGTTAAATTGGAAACAGAAAGTCTAAACGACTATGAGAATATATCAATACAAAACCACCAAGCCAGTAGCGTTAAATTACAAAAACTGTCCAACAAATTTCCAGATTTCATAAAGTCTGAATTACACAAACTCTGCTCGGAGTTCATTGATATATTTGCCCTCGAAACAGATAAAATAACTGTTAATAACTTTTACAAACAAAAACTTCGTTTAAAAAGTGACGAGCCAACATATATTAAAAACTATAGAATTCCGCACACCCATAAAAGAGAGATCACTCAACAAGTTGACAAACTGATACAAGATGATATAGTGGAACCATCTGCATCTGAATATAATAGTCCAATACTTTTGGTACCGAAAAAACCTTTACCTGGCAGTAGCCAAAGTCGGTGGAGATTAGTAGTGGATTATAGAAGTATAAACAAAAAACTAATTGCAGATAAATTTCCGTTGCCAAGAATAGACGATATTCTTGACCAACTAGGAAAAACTAAATATTTCTCTTGCCTAGACTTAACGTCAGGATTTCATCAAATTGAATTAGATGAAAATTCAAGAGACATTACTTCATTCTCAACTGACAAAGGTTCATACCGATTCAAGCGCCTTCCCTACGGCCTAAAGATCGCACCAAACTCATTTCAAAGAATGATGACTATTGCGTTCTCTGGTTTATCCCCGACGCAAGCATTCTTATATATGGATGATTTAGTGGTATTGGGCCGTTCAGAATCGCATATGTTGAAAAATTTAAACGATGTATTCAAAACGTGCCGAAAATACAATCTAAAATTACATCCTGATAAGTGCACATTTTTCAGTCATGAAGTGACATATTTAGGACATAAATGCACAGACCAAGGCATTCTTCCAGATGATAGCAAATTTCAGATTATATTAGACTATCCAATTCCCAAAAATGCCGATGAGGTAAAGCGATTCGTTGCATTCTGCAACTATTACAGACGATTTGTTCCAAATTTTGCTGAACATTCAAGGCTCTTAACCAGACTCTGTAAGAAGAATATCCCTTTTGAATGGACCATAGAATGTGACAATGCATTCCAATACTTAAAACAGTCACTATTAAGCCCTAACATTCTGCAGTATCCAGACTTTCAGAAGCAATTCTGCATTACAACCGATGCAAGCAAATATGCATGCGGTGCTGTACTAAGTCAAGAGTACAATGGATACCAACTCCCAGTTGCATATGCCTCACGATCTTTCACCAAAGGTGAACGCAATAAATCCACTATTGAACAAGAATTAACCGCTATTCATTGGGCAATTAAGCATTTCAGACCCTACATATACGGCACTAAATTTTTGGTTAAAAGTGACCACAGACCACTATCGTATCTATTTACAATGAAAAATCCGTCTTCTAAATTGACGCGCATGAGACTTGATCTCGAAGAGTATGATTTTACTGTAGAGTACTTGAGGGGAAAAGAAAACTACGTAGCAGACGCATTGTCGCGCATAGATTTTGAAGATATTAAAACTATAAAAAGTTCAATCAGCAAAATACTAAAAGTTACAACTAGACTACAAGGTAAGAAAAATAAAGTCAAATTGACAACCAACACCACAGAAAAGTCATCAAACAAAATAAAAATCTACGAAGCGTTCAGTAGCAGAAATAAGAAAAACAGCGCCAGGCTAGCTATAAATGACGACTGTTTGAAAATTATGAAAAATAAAAAGGTGATCACTAAAAGAATAAATAACCTTATTACTAATGGAAAAATTGACTTGTATCAATTATTTCCAATGCTTGAAAAAATAGCAAGTGATAATGGAATAATAAAGCTGCAGCAGTCACTGAGTGACAATATATTTAAAAAGATCCGGATCAATGAGTATAAAGAAATAGGAAATAGAGCTCTAACGAACATACGTATTTCACTGACGCCAGTAGTAACAAAAATTACGAATGATGACGAAAAAACAAAGATTATACAAAAATTCCACACGGATCCAACCTGCGGAGGTCACTCAGGGATCACACGTACATTAAAAAAGATCCGACAGAAATATTATTGGAAGTATATGACGAAAGACGTTATGAAATACATTAAAAGCTGTGACAAATGCCAAAGAAATAAATCACAAAAAAACATAAAAGAACCGATGATGATAACCGACACACCAGCAACTGCGTTTGATGTGGTACTTATAGATACTATTGGACCTTTACCAAGGTCAGAAAACGGCAATATGTATGCAGTTACAATAATATGTGATTTAACCAAATATCTGGTATCAGTCCCAATCGCTAATAAAAGCGCAAAAACAGTTGCGAAAGCGATCTTTGACCATTTTATACTAGTTTATGGTCCAATGAAAAAAATAATTACTGACATGGGTACCGAATACAAAAACCAAATATTTAACGAAATCTGTAAACTACTGAAAGTAGAAAATGTTACCTCAACGGCATACCATCACCAAACGTTAGGAACTGTGGAAAGAAACCACAGAACGTTTAATGAATATGTTAGATCATATATTTCAGTAGAAAAAACAGACTGGGATGAGTGGCTTAAATACTTTACGTATTGCTACAACACTACGCCATCAGTGGTACATGACTATTGCCCATTTGAGTTAGTGTTTGGAAAATCCCCAAGTAGTTACGAAATTCTCTTAAGAGAACAAATAGATCCAATTTATAATGTAGATGCTTATGAAAAAGAAGTAAAATATCGACTGCACTCGGCTCATAAAAGAGCTGCAGACATAATCGAAAAGAAAAAATATAAACAAAAAGTTTTATACGATCGACATAGTAACAGATTAGATATAGCAATAGGAGATTTAGTATTAGTAAAACAAATAGGACATAAATTAGATAATATTTATAAGGGCCCATTTAAATTAGTAAGCATAGATAATAAGAACAACGTACTTTTAAAAGACGACAATAATAAGACCTCTACAGTGCACAAAGACCGACTAAGACGATACAGAACAAAATAAAGTATAAATATAAACATATAATTACAAAAACAAAAAAAAAAAACAAAAAAAAAATTAAAAACACTCAATTTTTTTTAGAAATAAATGTATAAGGTATATCGAATACTGAACAATATTATATTAGAAATTAAAATGATTAATTGATATTAAAAATGAACTTTATTAGTAATAAATATCGAATACTGAACAATATTATATTAAAAATTAAAATGATTAATTAATATTAAAAATGAACTTTATTAGTAATAAATATCGAATACTGAACAATATTATATTAGAAATTAAAATGATTAATTAATATTAAAAATGAACTTTATTAGTAATAAATATCGAATACTGAACAATATTATATTAGAAATTAAAATGATTAATTGATATTAAAAATGAACTTTATTAGTAATAAATTCATTTTTCCCAAAAAGGGAGGTGTAATGCGTAATGCTGATCATATTAAACATCATTCCGATTTCCCACGAGCAGATAATTTGTTCGTCATACGAAGCCACACTGACGCTTTCTCACGAACGAATTATTTGCTCGTCATCAGAAAATTACAAATGTACGAAACCACACTGACGCTTTCTCACGAACGAATTATTTGCTCGTCATCAGAAAATTACAAATGTACAATAATAAAGTTAGCGGCAGAGCCGCATAAGAATATTCTTCTTTTGATGATTAATAAAAGTACCTTTAAACGAAATAGACGTCTAATATAAATATTAGCAGTCTCGTAATCTCTTGAGGAGCTTTAAGTGATTTAACAAGTATGGAGATAGTCTCGTAGATTTGTCACAGTCGAAAAAACTATGTTCTAAGTATTCCAGTTTCATTCTTACAGCCACTTAAGCCTTTTCTTACGTTAGTTTAAGCAGCAGAGGTAAGAGATTTAAGGTTTATTATGGTATATCAACATCGCTTGCAATGCCATCTGATCCCCCGTTTATTATTAACCTCATTTTCAATACATTAGATAAGTTGATTAAGGTCCTTGATATCATTTTTAAGACAATTCCTGCATAAGACCTACATGCCTTACCCTAAGAACTGTTTTCAAGAAAATTTATAAAAATTAATAATAAGCTCCATTGCTTCCCATTGAAGTTTAAGTTTGTTTAAGAATTTTCTGTCATCTGAACAATACAAGCAAGTGGGTTATCCAGCCCACTTTAAATTCCTTCAGCATTTCTCCTAAAGTTGCATTTCTTTGAATTTATCATTCCAATCTTAGTTGAGTGTACAAGTAAATTTTTCTAGCTTGCAAAGTTTTCTTTTCTATGTTGCGCAGATTGCAAATAAGTTAAACTTTCCTTTGAGCGCTTTCCATACACTTTTTCTTGCTCCTGATATTTTTCCGGAAATCTTAGATTCAAAGGAGGGCAAATATTTTACCAAGAAGCTTCCAGGAGTTGTCTTAAAAATTGAATCGATAAGAAACTAAAGTAACGAACTTCTGTTCAAGAAGGTTAGCTATACTGAAGTGAGGAATTAAATTACTTTTCAATATCCAAATTTTGATATTTGGAAATGTACAAGTAAGTATCATGAACCTTTATTGGAAACGAAAACTACACGAAAAGGAGAACGAAATTATGTATAGTTACTCCTGCTGCAACAGCAGGAGAAACATCAAATGGAAAATGTCAATCGAGCTACAGAGAGAAAGAGAAAGTGCCGTTTGGGACATTTGCCAACACGACAATACCATAGCTATGGATGACTTGCTATTTCTATAGGAAGTTCCTTGTAAACAAGGATATATGTGGGGCACGTCAGCACGGTGCTGTGCCAGATAAATCTATTGCACAATCAATTACAACACGAAAAATAAGGGACAACCGATGACGATAGGGATGACGACGACAAAATAACACCATGTTTTTGGAAGCCGTTAAAGAAAATTGGATGGCCAATACGGTCTGATGTCGTGAGTTATGCGACTTGGCAGTGAAATATGAAAGACTTATAGATATAGTTGATATTATTTTCTGAGAAACAACATTTGTGGTCTTTGGGTTATTAATTCATTGAGATATTGGTTGCTCATTTCATGACCTAGTTGAGCAGAATAGGTTCTGGAATATCGTGTTCTTCGTTAATATTATAAATCTGTTGTTACATTCGGAGCTGCTCAAGTTGGGCATATTCAGAGATATTTAACTAATCTGTGGGGGCATTATACCTTATTTAAAGAAATTTGTGCGAACAGTGTAGGCTCATATTTCTTTGCCCACTGTGTCCGATTACACTGTTGTGTTCTATTTTGAGCCACCACATGCCACAAAGCTCGTGAAACACTAGCTCTTTTGGATGACATCCCAAATCGTGCGATTTAACACTATTTTATATTTCTCAGAAACTTAAATGCGATTATTTACGAAAATGTTTTTCGGTGCCACATTTATCAGACTTTGTCTTGTATGTGGTTTCTCTGTAAAATGTTCCCCGAATTCTACAGTTTTGATCAGTTTAAGAACCAGGAACTTAATAAATATAACTCAACAATGTCCAAACTAGAACTTTTGAACGATCAATTGAATGAGTTCTGGATTCTTACTAATCTAGCAATACTATGACTTTTGGTTTGTCTGAGTTAATGAACGACAAGATCCAATCTGTGTCAAGATCAGTATTCCGTTAGGCAATGAATAATTAGCTGTAGATTTTTCTGGTGATTCTTAAAGTAAGGGTTTTCCAATTGGGACTTGACAACTTTGAACTTTCACTATGAACGTTTTCCTATAAAAATGATCGAAATTTCAATGTCAAAACATTACTTCAAAACAACATTTTCATCATGGTGACAGTTTACGAAGGAAGAAGTTTTACAAAAATAAAAACTTCAGAGTCGGGGACGATTAATTAAAGAGCCGTAACGCCAATTTTGGTAAGGTGAAAATACTCATGTGCTTTAAGAAACAACATTTCATCCACAAAATGGGATGCCAATGGGCCGTTTTTATCGTTAATGAAAAAAATAAAAAATGATTGGTACTAGCAAAATTCTTATTAGACGGAGTTTTGTTTCTTGAGTAATAAAAGCATTAGATTTGTAGAGTTTTCTTAAAGTTCCATAAATACGGTCAATGACGGAATTTTTATGGTCTCTGCAAGAAAGATTACTAAAGATTTTAAAACCAAAAATGTCCGTCAAGTTAGCACTTGTTTTTAAAAAAATAACCCCTGGTAATGTTAACTTGACAGTCAAGTTAGCACAACCACCCCTGAAAATAGGGTAAAATAAACTTGAAAAAGAAAAATGACAGCGTAAATAATTGTCGTAAATATATCGTAAAAGAAAAAAATTTCTCATAAATTATATAGTTTTGGTATGGTAGTACTATGTAGGTCTTATGAAAAAATGCTATTTTAAGGACTTTTGCATTTTTATGGAATTTTTTGAGAAAAATCATGCTATAATTTTTTTTTTTATTTTATTTTGCTCCAAGCGAGCTGTGCTAGAAGCGTTCACAGCTATTGATGAACAGACGAAACGCGTTGGTCTTGAAGTTAATAAGAACAAAACAAAGTATATGCTATCAACAAAAACAAAGCCTCATCTGGCCATCGCCTAGGACAAAGTGTGACTGTTGGTAGCAGTAATTTCGAGGTATAGTCAAGGAGTTCATCTACCTTGGAACAAACATTAATCCCACGAACGAAACCTTAGTGGAAATCCGACAAAGAATTACCCCAGCAAACCGCTGCTACTTCGGTTTGGCCAAACAAATGGGTTCAAAACTCTTTTCTCGAAAGACAAAATGCACGATATAAAAAACGCTAATTTTACCAGTTCTACTCTACGCGCCGAGTGCTGGATGATAAGTAAAAAAGGGGAATTGATACTGGGCACTTTCGAGAGAAAAATTCTTCGGCGGATATTTGGTCCTATATGCGAAGAGGGCGAATGGAGGAGAAGATTCAATCGTGAATTATACGAGCTGTACCAAGATGTGGAAGTAGTCTAAGGAGCCAAAACACGTCGACTACACTGGCTCGGTCACATCGAGCGAATGGACAACAACGCTCCAGTCAAGAAAATCTTCGAATCCCAGCCCCCAGGGACTGGAACCTCCGCTACTGGGACCAAGCGGTTACAGATGCAAGAGCGCTTGGTCCCAACGACTGGAGGGAGCTCGCGAGGGACCGTAACCGATGGAAGACCGCATTATCTCAGGTAGAGACCCTCCATGGATTGGGAGCCGGATAAGTGAGTAAGTAATATTTACGACAAATTTACGAAAATTATTAACACTGTCTTTTTTCTTTTTCGCGATAATTTTACCCTATTTTGAAGGGCGGTAGTCCTAACTTGGCTATCAAGTTAGCATTACCAGGGGTCATTTAAAAAAAAAATAACGTTCGTAGCTGCAGGCGTACCGCGACAAAATTTTTGGTCTTACAACATATTTACGACGAATTATGACAATTATACTGTCCTTTTTCTTTTTCGCGTCCATTTTACCCTATTTTGAAGGGTGGTAGTGCTAACTTGACTGTCAAGTTAGCATTACCAAGGGTTATTTTTTAAAAGACAAGCGCGACAATTTTTTTCGCTTCACGACAAATTTACGACAAATTCACGACAATTAATCCAATTATTACATCTTTAAAATTTTGACGGACATTAAAACCAAGACTGGTCACGGAGTTGTTTTGTGAACAACTTATCAAGACAATCGGAGTTTGATCTTCATAGATATACATAATGCCCTCTTAGAAAATCTTCATTAACAGAAAAGATAAGATCTTCTATTAATCCAATATTATGCGCGAGAGATAGATTTGTATATCATCCGCATACAGATGAAAAGAAATATTCTCACAAACATAAGGTAGATTGTTGATATAAGCACTGAACAGAATTGAACTCAGAACAGAGCCTTGAGGTACTCCCATCTTCAAATACGTATGTATGGAAAATTTGTTTCCAACAGCTACACTCTAGGTTTTGTTTCACAAATAACTACTAATGAGGGAAACAGCAGAATTCGAAAAGCCAAAATAGTGCTTAAGATTTTGATAGGGGAATCGATGATCGATTTTTTCAAAAGGTTTAGAAAAATGTAATAGGCACATTAACGTGACATTGTAAATAAATAAATAATAATAATAAATAAATAATAAAAGACATTGTAGACAGTACTGTAGAGCAGGAAAAAAGATATTTTTTTTTTCCAAAAACCCAAACAAAAAATATTATTTTTCTTTTATGTTTCGACAAACAATTATTTTCAAGCCTTTCAGATATTTCTGTTTTCAAGATTTCATTAAAATCTGATATTCCGATAGTGAGAATGTCAAAATTAAAAAAATGTTTCTATTAGGAACTGTCAGTAATGTCTTAATTTAATTTAATTAAATTAATTTTATTAAATTATAAATCTTTAAAATTAGGCGTTAGAGAAATGTTGTCAAAATTGTAGTTACCGTTTTCGAGAAAAATATGGTTTCCGGAAACCATTTTTTAAATTTAACAAGCTTATAACAACTTGCAGATAGTATTGAAAAAAAAAAACTGTTAAATTTAAAGTTTAACAAAAAATCGGCGATTGTTATTAATGGTACCTCTCACAGAACCAATTTTTACTTGCGACTTATAGGCATGTTATGCTTCTAGTACGGGAGGTAGCGCTGCAATTTTTTTAGGAATTTTATGCCGAATGAATTTTATTTCAAACAGTTGTTTAATGTTCGAAATTCAGTAAAGTGAGCGTCAGTTGTCGCACTTGTGGTGGAGCTAAAGGAGACAGCATGCAAAAGTCATTGGAAAAAAATTTGCTCCGATGAATTTTATACCAAGCGAAACTGTATTAAATTATTGTTTTAATCATATTTCTTCAAAAAATTATCGTCAGCTGTATTGCCGAGGGGGGGTTCAATGTCAGTCACGGGCATAAACCTCATTTAAAATTTGAAAAATAAATTTATTTTATACCTTATGAAATTTATATATCTCAATTTTTATACTTTTAAAATAATAAAGAAAATAGTCAGCTGCACTTTTGACGGGGGTAACACCGTCACACAGTGCGGCGACCAGTGGAAAAAAGTCAAAAAATATGACCTTCTAAAACCGGTTTTGAAAAATGCAAAATTATAGCCAGAACTTTAACTAGACGAACTGTAAAATTTTTTTCTGTAAAATCCAACTACAGCAAGCTATACATATACAACCTCTTAAAGGTAATATGTCAAAAGTAGGCCATTTAGTGATGATCTACGAAGCGCTGCACCACGGAGTTAAATTGCTCCAAATATACCGGTTTTTAATTGGATACTCTTTAGAGGGGTAAGCCAAACATATTATATTGTTTTTTTTTTTGCACTCGAAACCCTTCGATCGTTTTAAAAACGGTTAAGTAACGGTTTATTTCTCCCAAAACAGCTTATTTTCAAACTGCAGCATCACGTTTTATTTACGTGTATTCATCAAAAAAATTAGTAGGATATAAAGTGGGAAATACGATCTTTCCATAAAGGTAACATTCATCCACGTCCGTCCACGTCCCTCCTTGTAACAACTGTTTGTTTCTCGTCTTTTTATATAGATAATGTGTACGAATAGAGAACTGTTTGAGATGTGGTTTTCTAATCCAAACGACCGATTTTCTGTTTTATTAGAATTTATACGAAATAAATTTAGAATTATCATTAGTTTGGAGCCGGACCAAGAGCAAATTTTGAACAAACATGTTTCAAATCTGTGTGCAAATATTAATAAACGCTGACAAAAGTGCTATAATAACCGTTTTCGATTTATGGAAAAAAATAAGGACTGGCTCGATCATTTCCACTCTTACTATGAAACAAATGTGAACAATCAAACTAAAACATTTTTTTTAAGGTTATTTATATTACTTAAACAATATTTGTTTAAGTTGAAATAAAAAACAAATATTTAAGAAAAAAATATATTAAAATCAAGCTGTTTTGAACTTTTTCCTTATCTTGCACTGAATCAACGCACTGTGCGTCAGTCAGCGCGATAAACATGTTGCGCGCTCAACGCATTCGAGCGTCGCATAGTATCTTTGGAACATAAACTGACGATCTTTACACCCACAAACAATCAGCTGACGACGATTTTTTGTTTCTTTAACATTTAAATTATCTTATACTTAAAATTCAATAAGTATAACATCAATTTCATATAAATAACATCACAGTTTATTTATTTATTCCGTGTAGGTTTCAAATTACATATACAGGGTGATTTGCATAAGGTGTGACAAAAAGCTAGGGCATGTAGGTTGGACTTAGACAAGAAAAAAATCGTATGGGAGGGGGGGAGTCTATTTCCCCCCGTTTAGGCGGGAGGGGCAATTTAAGAAAAAAATCACTTCAAACAGAAAAAAAATTATTAAAAAATAACGGTGATACCTACAGAAAAATGCTATAGCCTTTTGAAAAGCCAGAAATACATTCTTTAATTCTGTCTTTAAATAAAGTTGTTCGAGTGAATAGTTTTTGAAAAATTACTTTTCAAAATCGAAATTTTGAAAAAAAAATGAAAATTTTTTTTTAAACAATTTTTTTCAAAATTTTACGTAATTAAGTAATATTTTTTTATTCAATATTCAATGTTCTTATTAATTTTTGATCAAACACAAAAAACCGGATGTCAAAATGTTTTGTAGTTTTTGAGAAAGTCAAAAATAACAAAAACTACTTTTGTTCTAAAAAAAGCCTTTTATTTTAGTTTTTACGTTTTTGGATTCTTAGGTGAATTTACGATTGAAAGGATTAACTTTCTTTTTACTATTTTTTTAATTATCGTCTCATAAGCATACAATAATGTGACAAAGTACTGGATTAACACATTTTTTCATTGAGAACACCTGCGTGAGAGCATTGGATTAATATTGACCTGCGAATGTTTTTTAAATAATGCAACGTTACACGCCCTAACTAGTGACAGAAAAATGCAATTGCGAAATAAGAACAAAAATGTTCCTGAATCTTGAAATCAATTAAAATAAGAAATACATGCATTTTTAGATAAAATACATAATTACTGTTTATTATAATTTTTAACTATTTTTTAACTACAGCTTAT
Organism: Philhelius festivus; assembly: GCA_963931855.1. NCBI lineage: Eukaryota > Metazoa > Arthropoda > Insecta > Diptera > Syrphidae > Philhelius > Philhelius festivus. The sequence continues at coordinate 220,073,199 of OZ007554.1, forward strand.
TACAAAAAATTTTCGATATGATCCCCATTTTGTAGAAGGCAAAGATTATAGTGCCTTCTTATTGCTGCACATAAATTTATACTTGATAAATTTTCCTGTAATTTGACTCCAGCCTCTTCAATTCGTTGTTTCAGTTGTTCAAAAGATTCTATTTCCACTTCGTACACATAGTTCTTCATGAATCCCCAAGCATAAAAATCTAACGGAGTTAAATCTGGCGATCTAGGCAGCCATTCTATTGGACCTCCTCTTCCAATCCAACGATCACTAAAATGTTCATCAAGCCAGTTCCTTACAGTGCGGCTTTAGTGTGCTGGAGCTCCATCTTGCTGGTAGATTAAATTGTCTGCTATGGCCAAGGCAACGTTGTCATTCAAATCGGGCAAAAGGTCTCGTAGTAACTGCAGATAGGATTCTCCATTTATGACTGAATTCAGGAACCGTGGTCCAATAACTGTTCGTCCAACAATACCAAGCCAAACATTACAGCTAAAGCGGTGTTGAGATTTGATTTGTTTCTTGTTATGCGGATTGCTGTTACTCCAGTGATGTAAATTGTGGAAATTTGTTACTCCATCTCTGGTAAACTGAGCTTTATCCGTCCAGAATATCCTTCCAAAGTAATTATGTTCAGTTTCATCTCTTAGCAATAATGTTCGACAAAATGCAGCTCTCAGTAACTTGTCGCTTGCGGTTAGCTCCTGAACTGGTGTAGTGTGGTACGGGTGTAAATGGAAATGCTCGGTATGAAGCACTGCCCATACTCTAGTTTGGGGCAACTGAAGCATAGTAGCTATTCTCCTTGTGCTAAGGGAGGGATTACGTCGGACCATATCCAAAATTCTTTCCTCTATGTGTACTGATGCAGAAGATGAACTTTCTCTCCCTCGGTGCTCCAGTACTCCGTGTTCTCGAAGACGTTGATGGATTCTTGAAAATATCGTATGACTGGGACACCTCCTATTGGGGAACATTTCAGCGTAGAGTCTTTGCGCTTCACGACTTCGACCATGGGCCATACCCTAGCAGTAATGCATATCCGTTAATTCGGTACGAGAGTAATTTGACATCGTGATATGTTGACGACTTGACATTCAAATTAGAAATAATTTGTACAACAAAACAAGTTGCGTCGCCAAGCCGACCCCACCGTAATAAAAAAGTGGCAGGTCAATTTTAAACCAATGCTCTCACGCAGGTGTTCTCAATGAAAAAATGTGTGAAATATGATTAATCCAGTACTTTGTCACATTATTGTATGTTTATAAGACGATAATTAAAAAAATAGTAAAAAGAAAGTTAATCCTTTCAATCGTAAATTCACCTAAGAATCCAAAAACGTAAAAACTAAAATAAAAGGCTTTTTTTAGAACAAAAGTAGTTTTTGTTATTTTTGACTTTCTCAAAAACTACAAAACATTTTGACATCCGGTTTTTTGTGTTTGATCAAAAATTAATAAGAACATTGAATATTGAATAAAAAAATATTACTTAATTACGTAAAATTTTGAAAAAAATTGTTTAAAAAAAAATTTTCATTTTTTTTTCAAAATTTCGATTTTGAAAAGTAATTTTTCAAAAACTATTCACTCGAACAACTTTATTTAAAGACAGAATTAAAGAATGTATTTCTGGCTTTTCAAAAGGCTATAGCATTTTTCTGTAGGTATCACCGTTATTTTTTAATAATTTTTTTTCTGTTTGAAGTGATTTTTTTCTTAAATTGCCCCTCCCGCCTAAACGGGGGGAAATAGACTCCCCCCCTCCCATACGATTTTTTTCTTGTCTAAGTCCAACCTACATGCCCTAGCTTTTTGTCACACCTTATGCAAATCACCCTGTATATGTAATTTGAAACCTACACGGAATAAATAAATAAACTGTGATGTTATTTATATGAAATTGATGTTATACTTATTGAATTTTAAGTATAAGCATAGCTGGGCACCGTTAATCAAAAAGTTAACTTCGTTAATCGTTAATCCGTTACTAAAAAAGTTAGCTTCGTTAAACGTTAAAGCGTTAAATTTCGGAAGAATTAACGCAAGTTAACGTTAATCGTTAATCCGTTAACATATGATAAAAATTGCATTTTTTTTATTTTTTTACTCTGTCGTCCACTAGGCGATCAACGCACAAATTTCGAATTCAACGCATAAACTCTAATATACGGTGCCTTCAATTATGTTCAACTAACGGGTTGGATCTAGTTGTTGGCCGTTGCTCAACGAATTGCGCAACAAGAGTGTACGGTTAGTGTACGAGCTCGTGTTGCTCCTTGAAAATGTTCGATCAACACGTTGAGCAACATTTTCAAGATAATGTGTTGCACATTATTTGTTCAACGCGTTAATCAACTTTTTAATTTTCCTTGGGATTTCTTGACGTAATATTGTGTTGCGTTGCGTTGGTTGCAGTAAAATGTGCCTACGTGATTGATGAACTATTGCGTTGCCATGAACTTGTTGTTGTTGTTGCAACTTGCAAACTGTAGTTTATTTTGGTTTTTCGTCATGAAAGGTGATACAAAAAAAGAGTGTACCTTTTGCAGTTGATTTCAGCAATTGAACAAGAGCCCAATATATGGGACATTAAGAGCCCATCTTATAAAAATCGAGATACAAGGGAATTGGCTTGGTCTCAAATTTCCTCGAAAATGCAATTGCCTAATGTACCGAACTTAAGTCAAAATTATTTCAGGTTTGACGTTTGAGTTTTTTGTTTATCGTGGTGCGTTCAACGCGTTACCCAACGAGTGATCCTTGGTTAAGTGTACGAAGGTATCAACTCGTTCATCAACTGGTTGAGCAACAATATCGAAAACGCAGTTGATCAACTCGAAAAAAATTTTTTTCTGTCAAAATCGAACAAGTTTATCAACCAGTGTACGAGGTTATTCAACATTCGAGTAAGTTGGTCAACTAGGTGTACGCAGCTATTCAACACTGGAATAAGTTTTGAGAGTTGATCAACTAGGTGTGCGGGGTTAATCAACATTATGGGAAAGTTGGTCAATTATGTGTACGGGGTTCCAAACGCATTTTGTTCAACTTTAGTTGCTCAACGTGAATTACGTAAGTTGCTGCACTAGTGTAAGGGGCTGTAAATTCGTTTATCCAACGAAAGAGTTGAATAAAAAGTTGAACGAAGTTGGTTGAACTTATCGCGCACATAGTGGACGACCGGCATAATGAAATGATCAAACGAAACGAATCTCTTCGCAGTTTTCTCAGTCGCACGCCCCGTCAAAATATAATACGTACCTATAGCTGTTTTTGTTTCACCCGCGGCACGCGCCGCACGGCACTTGTCTCATACTTGTCTGAACCTGTTTTTCGCGCCGCGCGGTAAATAGTAGGCATTGGATTAACGATTAACGGACTTAACGTGGATTAACGGATTTAACGTGTCCGTTAACATTTTTAAAAGTTAACTTAAAAGTTAATCCGTTAATCAAAATTTTAACTTCGTTAATTAACGATTAACGGATTAACGAGTTAATGCCCAGCTATGAGTATAAGATAATTTAAATGTTAAAGAAACAAAAAATCGTCGTCAGCTGATTGTTTGTGGGTGTAAAGATCGTCAGTTTATGTTCCAAAGATACTATGCGACGCTCGAATGCGTTGAGCGCGCGACATGTTTATCGCGCTGACTGACGGTGTTACCCCCGTCAAAAGTGCAGCTGACTATTTTCTTTATTATTTTAAAAGTATAAAAATTGAGATATATAAATTTCATAAGGTATAAAATAAATTCATTTTTCAAATTTTAAATGAGGTTTATGTCCGTGACTGACATTGAATCCCCCCTCGGCAATACAGCTGACGATAATTTTTTGAAGAAATATGATTAAAACAATAATTTAATACAGTTTCGCTTGGTATAAAATTCATCGGAGCAAATTTTTTTCCAATGACTTTTGCATGCTGTCTCCTTTAGCTCCACCGCTTTCGGAGCAGCTGACGTTCAGATCTGTTATGTGTTAGGGGAAAACTATTATTGTTATGATTTTCAGTCGGTATGAAATGACTTCGTCAACTATAGCGCTACCTCCCGTACTATTCCGTAAAAAATGATGATAGCGAAGACGAAAAAAGTGTTCGACTACAGCCTAAATGGATCGGCCGATTTTCGTTTAGCTTTGTAGATATCATTTTTAAATTTTTCTCCAAACACTTTTTTTGGCTTAAGTCCAAAAATTACTGTACCTGTAAAAAAGGGTACAGTACATACGATTTTTTTCAAAATTTTATAGATATTTTTTTTTCTCGAAAAAAAAAATGGTACCTCTTTGGAACCATTTTTTTTTTGTTTAAATTTTCTCTAAAACGCTAAAACGGATTTTTATCATTTTTGTATGCACCTCCCCAAAAGTTTAAATATTATTGTGTATTCAAATTAATTTTTTTTTAATTTTTAAGAAAAATTTCAACATTTTTTTTTTAAACTCAATATTTAAACTTGAAAAATAAAAGTTTTTTATTACAATCTCCAAGATGAGGGAAAAAATTTTATTTTAGCTAAAAATAATGGTAGCGTATTTTTTCTCAAAAACAGCGCCTAGAATTTTTATAAAATTTCTTATCTTTCGATTAATTTTTACGATCCGTAATTTAAAAAAAAATGAAATTAAGATACTATTACGGACTGTACCTACCATTGAACCATTTTTTAAACTATGGATTTCTCTTTGTAGGCAAAATCGATTTTAATAAGAATTGTTATAAAGAAGCTTCTAAAAAGTTCGATAAATATTGTATCTCAAAACTTAAAAAAAAAAATCTGAATTTTTGAAAAAAAAGAAAAAAACAATTTTTTTTGGAAAATTCGATATCTCAAAAAACGGGTCAATATATTTTTTTGGAAATTTAATTTTTAATCGTACAATAATAAAATCTTTAAGTTGGCGTACCAACATTTTTTCTTAAGAATGTTTTAAAAATATTGTATATAAAAAATTAATTCACAACCCCCAAAGGGACTTATGAATTAAAAAAAAATCAAGTCATCAGGGAGTAAGTTACTTATGAATTAAAAAAAATTTAAAATTTAAAATTTAGTCACCAACTGACTTGTGAATTAAAAAAAAATTAATTCATAAGTTAGTTGGTAGATTGGAAATTTTTAAGCTTGTTTTGACTACATAATTATTTAATTATAACGAAAGCTTTTGGATAATTTTTTGGGAGTTGCCGTTTATGCAATCCCTATAATCCAATTAAATAAAAAGAAATATTGATAAAATCTTTGTGTTGAGCAAATGATGGGTTATCATTATATAAATTTCGTGAGTGCATATTTTTATGCATATGCCTTTAATTTTTTTGGTTTTCATATTTTACATGAGTTGATTATTTGATATTGTTTTGTAAAATTGTTTCAAGTACCTGAAACTAATTCAATATGTGTTTTCAATAAAATTGAAAAAAAAACATTCCGTTTTCTTAATTAAGCACTTCGAATCTTTTGGTACCTACTCAGTAAGTACGAGTATAACATTTAATTTTAATTTTTATTTTTTTTAATAAATTTTTAATTTTGAATATCTTTTTAGCTTTCAAATCTAGTTTTTAAATCATAATATTATCGCGCTAGCTTATAAATTATCCATTTCATAATTTTTCTAATCAGTGTTTATCCATTAACTTATGAATTAAATTTTTTTTTTAATTCATAAGTCACTAAGTTGGTTTTCAATTAAATTTTTTTAATTCATAAGTCACTTACTTGCTGATGATTTGAATTTTTGTAATTCATAAATCACTTACGTGCTCATGACTTAAATTTTTTTAATTCATAAGTCACTTAGTAGGTTGGGAATTAAATTTTTTTAATTCATAAGTCACTTACTTGCTGATGATTTGAATTTTTGTAATTCATAAATCACTTACGTGCTCATGACTTAAATTGTTTTAATTCATAAGTCACTTAGTAGGTTCTGAATTATTTTTTTTTAATTCATAAGTCACTCAATAGCTTGTGAATTAAAGCCAAGCTTAAGCTAACAAGTGACTTAAGCTTTTGCAACCCTGGCTTGAATTGCATGGCATTCTGTTCTTAGCTCCAACTACAAGATGAGTTGTTTTAGTCATTTAAAAAATTAATTTTATGCTTACAAACAGTTTTTCTCTGATAACATTCATTTTTGAAATTTTTAGTCTTTCACATAAGAGCAAGTTCGTGCGACCCAACCGTGCATTCAAAAACCGAACAACTGATTTCGATCAAATTTTGTATTCGTAAACTCCTAAGTACCCATCCACTGATATTTCTAGTTATACCGCATACAAATATTTTGCCAATACATTCATAAAAGAGAAGCTTCGATATTTTCGATGTTCAAGAAGTAATTTTTGGAGCTCTCATAGTCTAGCTTCTGAAAGATAACGATAACTTCCTGAATTGTTTTATCACAATAATAAATTCCGCATAAAAATAATTTGACATAAGACTTGCCATGGTTCTCCTCCATTTGAAATGAGTAGATAAATCAGCATTGAAAATATCTCTGATAGTCTTTTGTAGTAAGAGTTTCGCAGTGCATTAACAGACATTCTTTGTTCAATTTTATAGCTTTCACCTGTCTGCAGAATTCTTTTTGAAAGAAATAGATTTCTTTGCATTAGCTTCGGCTGACTTATTCAACAACATTTGCTGATACACGCATAAAATGCCATAAGTCTTTTGAAAGGTTCAAAAACTTAAATGCTGTTAAGTTACAGCAATTCCAGAACCAAAAAAAAAAAGAAAACTGTAAATAAAGTGTGAAACTTGTAAGAAATCAACTAAAATTCTTGTAACTGACCCACATTTTCTTTTATCTGAACAAAAAGTTTCTACTTCTTCATGGGCCATTAACCACATCTCAATAAGTAAGCACTATTAATTCAAGTAGGACGAACAAATAATTCCGCCACTTACTCCGTCGAGTAGATTGCCAAAGTACTTAGCCATCAGGTGGTGCGATTTTAAAAACAAACTTTTCCGGGTTCACGACTCTACTCTAACAGCATTTTTTTACAACCAACCTTCTACCACAAAATTGTCAGGTTCTTTTCCAAAGTCATAGCGAGCATTAACAACGGTAGGAGTGGAAAATTTATAATCGCTTAAAAGGGAAACTTTGTGCTCTTTATGGCCAGAGCAAAGGGTTCCACTAAAACTCGGATTAGCTATGTCCCTGTCTTAACTACAGAGTAAGAGAGATAGACTCATTATGGCAACAGGAACCCAAAAAAAGACTTGTAGTTTGAACTTGTATATTGCTGTTGTGAATCTGCTTTGAGCTAGAAGAGGATGTTATGTTTTTTTTTTATTGGACGGATTTTGGCAACCATAACGCAGGGACGGATTTAAGGAGAGTACCACTACCTAAGCAATTTCAAACACTTTTCGTTCTGAATTTTTTTTTATGTAAGGGTGCCTCCATTTATTCCATTTATTGGCATAGCCATTGAACCTAAAGTGGGCTTCATTACTGATGAGTAAAATTTTGCCCGATGAGTTTATCGAATGGTACCATAATTTTTCAAAATAACTTTGCACAATTTGCATAAATTGCTCAAGAATTTTATTGATGAAAAATTGCCTAGCCAAACAAACCTCAAAACAACCAAGAACTGGCATATTGGCTGTTACAGAAAACAGGAAAACAGCGTTGCCAATTTACAGTTCTCTGCCTCTAAAAAACACAATTATATAAGTTGTTTCCCGCTTTAAATTCCAAAGTACTTTTACATAAGAGCAAGTTCATTTTATTTCTTACTGAACTTGAAGAAATGGAATTGGACAACCTCTGGTTCATACAGCCCATGCCACAATCGATCTTTCGCGAACAAAATTCCTAAATCGTGTTTTCAGCCCCAGAGCTGCGATTTGTGGGGAACCGTGAATGACCGATGTTATGCCAACAATCCGTAAACGATTCAAGCTGTTAAGGGAAATATCATCGAAAAAAACAATCCGTAAGCCACAGCCCGAAACCATCAACAAGATTTTGGAAAATTGTAGTTACAGAATGTACTACTGCGCGGCCACTTGAACCACGTTGTGTTCCATAATTAATGGGAATATTGGTCTTACTAATAAAGCCATAATGCTCTTTAAATCAGGAATTTGTCACGTTACCGTTTCCAGCACTCTCCAATACTCACTCCTATTTAGATGACGTTTCTTCTCTCCGATACTCAGCTGACATTTTCGAATTTAGATGTGTGAATAGCATGGAAATTGTTGAAAGTCTTTTATCCATAAAATCCAATGCTGTAGGCATTGATGGAATACATCCTGTGTTCATAAAGTCCATATTACCTTTTATCCTGCCATGTATAACTCATACATTTAATACAATATTAATGACTGGTTCATTTCCAACTCAATGGAAATATTCTAAAATATTGCCAGTACCGAAAGATGCGAGGGAAAATGAGTTCAGACCAATATCTATACTGCCTTTTTGTCAAAAGTATTCGAGAGGATTGTACAAAAACAACTCAAAACCCACTTCAGAGCTCAAAACATCCTCTCATCGAAGCAGTAAGTAAGTAAGTAAGTAAGTAAGTAATTCATTTATTAACAATTTTTAAAATAATTACATATACATTTGTTTTTGAATTTAAAAGCTTTGGCTTTGCCGTCAGCTCGACTAGCAACTTAAATTTTTTCTTTCATTGGTCTACTTTGTTTTAAATTTCAGTTTTAATTATATATTATAAATATTTATTATATATATTGATTTTTACATATGTACATATACATATATACATCTACTAGTTTAATCATATTCTCGCATAATCAGTTTTCTAAACCTACAGATTTCCTTCAGATAGTTGACAAGATTTGTCCAATCTGGTCCATTCAATATTAGAATTGTCTCTTGTAAAGTGAGAGAGAATTTTCCAAAATATGAGAATCTCTTGTATTTGAAAATTGGACATACGCTTATAAAATGAAAGCAGTCTTCTTTGGATCTATTATTGCAGAGTGTACAGAACTGGTTGAAACTCCCATTGTATGGCCTACCATTGAGACATAAGACTTCGCATCTTGCTTTGAATATTAAAGAAATATCTTTGTAGCTTAAAGAATCATTGAAGTAGTTATTGTTACTCAGATTAAATTGTAACTGGCTATATAATATTCGACTTTCTGATTCAATAGCTGTTTTTAAGAGTTGATTCCGAACCGAGTCTTCATTAAGCTGGATAATTTTATAAAGTTTTTCCTTTACATCAAGAATGTTACTTGTATCAATTTGCATATCTTCACCAACTGAAGTGGCCATTCGTTGCCATTTATCATACCACCAGTCTTTGTTTCTTATTTCGTATAGCAGCATCATTTTGCTCAATCGCTCATCTGGGAAGCCTAAGACTTTAATAATATAATCCGCTTGTAGTTTCAAAGTGCTAGTAAATATCTTTGGTAAACCAGTTTCTAAGTAGATCGCATAGTTCGGCGTGTTGATTGGTAGGTTGAAGATTTTTTTGATGAAGCTCCTCTGAAATTTCTCAATTTCCTCATACTCTTCCATTCCCCAAACTTGAGCTGCATAACATAGAGTGGACTTTACAACTGAATTGAAAATTTGGTATTTGGTAGACAAATATATAAGGTTGTTCGAGAAAATCTTTCTCCATGTTAAGTTTATTAGGCTTTGTGATGTTTTGGCTTTAATGTCAAGGTGCTTACTAAAATTCAGCCGTGGGTTGAGGTTCACTCCAAGATATCTATATTCGTTTGTCACTTCCAAACTACTTCCGTTGTACTTCCAATTACTTCCAGCTTCAGTCCGATTGGATCGCGAAAAGATCATTATTTTTGATTTATCCGTATTGATTTCTAATCCCCATTTATCGCAGTATGCAGACAGTCGGTTTATCATCAATTGAAGATTTTCTTTCGATTCCGATAATATGACCATGTCGTCAGCATATAGCAACACATTTATCCGGATTCCGGCCATTCTAATTCCTCCAGGTAGGTGGTTAACAATGTCATTTATGAATAGTGAAAATAAAAGTGCACTAAGCGGACATCCTTGTTTGACACCAGAATCAGTACTAAACCATTCAGAATAATGTGCTCCATCCCAGACGTTAGCTTCTGTGTTTGTATACATATTCTTGATGACATGTAAAAATCTGGTTGAAACACCCATCTGTGAAAGTTTATATATTAAAGCATTGCGATTTACCAAATCAAACGCTGCTTTGAAGTCGACAAACATCGAGTAAACCTTTTTATTTCTTGCCTTAAATGCTTTGACTATCGATGACAGAGCAAAGATTTGGTCAACAGTGGAATAGTTTTTCCTAAATCCAGCCTGGAAGTCTGATAGTATCTTTTTCTCTTCTACCCACTTTTCCAAACGGTTGACAAGAACTCCGCAAAATACCTTAGCTATGATATTCATAAAAGATATACCTCTGTAGTTAGAAACGTCATTTATGGAACCTTTTTTATGTATTGGGAAGATAACCGATTTTTTGAACGAAGAAGGAACTTCCGCATTCGTAATAATTTTGTTAAAAAGCACAACAAGTTGCAACTTAAAACTTTCGGATGAATTCTTAAAAAATTCATAAGGTACACCATCTTCACCTGGTGCTTTATTATTTTTAGCTTTTCGTAAAACTGCTTCTATCTCAAATAAAGATATCTCGGTGTCCAATATATCATCGGTGATGAGAGGTTCAGCATAAGTAAAGGTTAAGTTAGAGTTTGCTTGAAGAAGGTTCGAGAAATGCGAGGGAAGATCAGCGGCGGATACACCTGTGCCAATTATATGTTGAGTACCATTAATATCCTTCGCAAGTTTCCAAAATTCCTTTGTATTTTTTGTTTTGCCAAGTGATTGTGCTTGTTCATTTTCAAAACCAAGTTTCTTTGCATAGCATAGACGTTTATATAGAGAATTCGATTGCATGTACCATTTACGTAATTCTTCATTGTCGGATCTCTTAAATGCTTTTAAAAGAGCAAATGATTTTTTTCTTGCTCTCAAACACTCTTTATCAAACCATTTTTGTTTGAACACTTTCTTAACATTATCGCTTGATTTGCTCACGGCATTTCTTATGCATGCTATTATTTCATTTTATAGAGTATCTGAAGACTCAATGTCAGTTGGGATTCTTGAGAGACAGTTATCTAGTTTGTGTTGAAAAGTTTCAGCCTCGTCTTCTCTCCATTTAAGTCGGGGTAACAACTTTAGATTTGTTTGATGAGAGTCGGGTTCTGCTTTCCATTCTACGGTGATTGGCATATGATCAGAGAAATGTCTGTATGGAACCTCAAACTTATTTATGAGTTCAATCCAATCATTATTCACCATACAGTAATCAATCACTGATTTGCCTGATCCTCCAATAAACGTGTATTGACCATCTAGGTCACCCTCGGTACATCCATTCAAAAGAATAAAATCATACAATTGAAGCATATCGAGTAGTGCAGTACCATTGCTATTACACGTTAAGTCATCGAAGCAGTATGTCTTCCGTGAAAAGCATAGTTGCAATACTTCTGTTATCAACATTGTTGAGGATATTCGACTTGCCTTAGATGATGATCATGTAACATTCCTCGTGCTGCTTTATTTTTCTAAAGCATTTAACACTGCTGACCACAATAACCTATGTTACAAGCTTGAAGCCTTTTATGGTTTTTCGTCTTCTGCAGTACTCTTATTATCATCCTACCTTCGGTGTAGAAAACAAGCAGTTTCAATTGGCAATATCATATCAACATACCTTCCAACAACTAGAGGTGTCCCTCAGGATTCTATCTTAGGACCTCTTCTTTTCTCTCTTTATATCAATGAACTTCCCGAAAAGATTAATGGATCATCCATCCAAATGTATGCTGACGATGTACAATTATACAAAAAATGTCCTCTTGGGTTCATTGAAAATTGTGCATACTTAATAAATAGGGACCTCGAAGTCATTTCTCGCTGGTCAATAGCTAATGGTCTGTTTTTGAACCCAAAGAAATCGAAATGCTTGGTTATAAAGTAGGAAGACTGTTGGTAAGGTATATGGAGTACTCCGTACATTATGGTCCTCGCAATATTACGCTCCTATTACAACCCGTTTGTTATTGGCTAAAACGCTTGTTATACCAATACTTACATACGGGTGCGAGATCTTTTGCTAATGCGAAGGCTAAACGTAGCTTTTAACAATACCGCACGTTATATTTTTCGGTTACATAGAATTGACCGTGTGTCAAATTTCTCCATACTAATATACACAATTTCCTTTGATAACTTATTCCGCTTCCGAGCTCTGGTATTACTGTTCAATATTATCCCCTACTAATGAACCATGTAGCCTATTCAATAGGTTACAGTTTGGGTACTCGAAGCTCGAATAGATCCCAAAATCTCAGACATCCCCGTTATGCTTATCTTACTTCTGACCTTCTGAGCGACAATTCTTCGTCAACGCAATACGACTGTGGAACTCCGAGGTACATAAGGAGAGTAAGTGGCGAAATACAGTTTCGTAGAGAATTACGTAGTCATTTTCGAAACCAATTTCAAAATTAATTAAAATATAACGAATCTTTCTTTTTAAATAGAGATGTAATTGTTTTTCTTTTTTTCCTTTCTCTCTCTTTTTCTTTGTTTTATATTGAAGGTGTAATTTTTAACTTTTTCTTATTTCAAATTTATTAAAATTAATTTTTTTTTTTTATAATCTACCCGCGCTCAAGGGATTAGATTACCCTTTAGTTGTTTCAACACAACGCGGGCGTGAAGTTAAGAAGAGAAAGAAGGATAGGAAAGATGTGTGGCACGATGTTCTGAGACTGAAGGTTGATGTCTCAGATATTTTATCTCCAGGGATGGCGGCTGAACTAAAGCGGAGAATGCCGTGTCTTATTTCTATGTCGCTTATAATTCACATTATTTTATTCGTGTTCATCCTTGTTGGGCATACTAGTTTAACTCAATTACATTACATGTTGTTAGTGTTATGCCTGAACAACATGCAATGAGTTATAAAATATTATTGCTCATACTGTCAAAGTAGCTCTTCTTCACATAATTGTTAAACTTAAAATTTAGACTTTGACTAATTTATAAGAAGAATATTCTTAATGTGTTATTCATTGAATTTAATAAACAGTTTATTTGTAAACATGTAAAAAATTAAATTTTGTTCATTTTATTGTATTTTTAAAAAGAAACTTGTATTTGGCCCACACTGCACATGTCGATTTTTAAATAGTATTGCATACCAACATTTTTCATTTGTCAAGTATTATTTTTAAAGAAAATATTTTTCACAGTTTGTTTATGAGCATTTGAAGCCTCGGTAAGATTGAGGCCCTAGATCTGTTTTTTTTCCATAAATCTGCCCCTGATTTCACATTCTAATCGAGAATTATATGAAACTGTTGCTTGGAAATTGTATGACTAGGTTTTGTGTTTTGGTGGCTTTGGGATAAATTTTTATGGCTAAAGGACACAAAATTTACGATGGTGAGTATAAAAACCGAAGACAATACAAAATCAAAATTGCCTTGGACTGTAAATTCTTTGTAGCATCTGGTAACAAGCCACAGATGGAACGACACTACGTTACAGTTTTACTTATTTTTTACTTTTTCTCTTCCTTCCTGAAAATAGAAGAAAAACTGTTAAAAGTTTTCCAACTTGGTTCAGTTTTCCATCAGTTGAATATTAATGAGAAAAAGAAATATTGAAATTTTGGCTTTTTAAAGTTCATGGTTCGAAATGATTGGCCTGCAGTAGATGTTGATAGGCGGCGCCGCCGCCGGGGTGACACATTTGTGGGATAGCAAATTGCTAAGGCCGATTGCTGTTTCCACCCTAACTCGACTCAGCTTTATGGTTGAATTTAAAAGGAAATGGGAATTATTTAATATAATTGGTTTCATAAATCATTGGGATTGTTTTACTATGGCTGCGCCGTTTCAATTGCGATGGTGATTTAGTTTGGTTAGGCGGGACAATTAAGCAGTTTATTGTTGCCCCTAACGAAGCATTTTGTGTGGATTAATGTTTCTGGTGGAGGATTGTGATTTTGCGAGGGGTTGCTGACAAAGTGGTATTTATTTGGAATTAGTATTTCAACAGAGGAGAGCTGGATTTGTGGGTTGTAGCTGAGTTCTTGTTTTACGTGTTTTAGTTTTTAAATAATATACTTGTATTTTATAGGAAAAGTTTTACAATTGTTTGATATTTGCCCCGAGTTAATTTTATTATATGGGTAGTTAGGTGAATAGTTAAGGCTAATAATTTTGTATGAAAACATTCATTCACTAATTTATGGTTAATTGACAACAATGCACGACCATTTTATTCTGAAATTTGGCTCAAGGCTAATTAAACTTTTGCCAATTTAATTAAATATGTTATTTATGTTGCTGGTATTAGGTGGATATTATTCGGTAATGCAGCGTCAATCATGTTATTCGAATTCTTTGCCTATGTATATCGCGAGGCTAAAGTGACTTTAACAACAATTTATAATTTATTTTCTCCAAAATAGCACATTTACGAGTAACAAGGAAGAGTCTTTTTAAACCCTAGAACCCTACCCATATTTGTAGTGAACTTTTCCTACCCTGGGTGCCGTGGCACCCTGGTTTTTATTTCGAGATATTTCTTTAAAAAAAATTGTTATTCACTTTATTAAATAATTAAATAGAAAATCACAAAAATTTATAGAAACTTAAAAGAGAATAGAAAAAAAAAAACGAACCTGTGCCCCCACTTGTTTAAAAAATACTATCAATTAAGTTAAGCACAGGGTGATACAGCACCCTGGGTAGGGTTCTAGGGTTAAAGGAGAGATTCTAGAACATTTAAGTTAATGTTTATATGTGCCTGCAAAAAAAGGTTTATATTAAGAATTTAAAACGTTTTGGTAACCCTTGGTATGATTGTTATTGCATTGGAGTATCATTTCGGTGGCCTTTGTTCTTTATCGTTGATAATATAAATAATATAAAACAAAATAATACTGTTTTTTTTCAGGGTTACTGCCTCTTACGAAGCGTTTCATCAAGCATATCTCTTGTAAAAAGGAGTGCTTTTCATCTTTTCCGTTCGTTATCTGCGGAAAAATGTAGATCGCCTCCATTTCAGTCTACAAAACGCTCATAGGAATGATAGTGGGATTCTTTGTCAATAGGTTCAGGTTCTCTAGGCGTTGTGGCTCTTATTTATTTTTACATTTTAGAAGACGTCGAAAAATATATTTCAATACTTCTTTTTTCATCAAAAAATATCTGAAGTTTATTAGTTAACCTGATCATATATCACCCCTTTCCGCAATTCCCAAATTGTTTGAAAGTATGGTTAAAACTAAGCTTGATTTTCTTACAAGTGAATATCTATCAGAAGTACAGCATGGTTTTGCTTCCGGTCGGTCGTCTATAACCAATCTTACTTATTTTATTTCGTATGTCACTAACGCTATGGACGCAGTGTACACTGACTTTAGTAAAGCCTTTGATTCTGTGAACCACCAAACACTTTTCAATAAACTTGAGATTTTTGGTTTTCATTCTCACTTTCTTCGTTGGTTATCATCATATTTATGTTTAAGAACACAACAAGTCAAGATTGGAGACACTTATTCAAAAGAAATTCAGTGTACATCAGGTGTTCCCCAAGGTAGCCATCTGGGGCCGCTCTTTTTATAATTTTCATTAATGACATTGTCTCGGTCTTTTAGTATTGTGAATGTTTATTATATGCGGTGTCAGATAAATGGGCTTAAATTGAATATTAAAAAATGTAACGCGATTTCCTTTTCCAGAAAATCTCAAAATGTGTTATTCAACTATGCAATAGAATCTGTGACTTTAGATAGGGTTTCAATTGTTAAAGACTTAGGTGTTATACTTGATTCTTCACTTACTTTTAAAAGTCATCTCGATTATTTGGTTCCAAAGTCCAACTCGCTGGTAGGTTTCATAAAACGAAATGGAAAAGACTTTAGAGATCCTTTTGTGTTACTATCCCTATTTATATCTCTTGTCAGATCACTTTTAGAATACGCAGATGTTATTTGGAGCCCCATTTATAAAGTTCATTCTGATCGGATTGAAAAAGTCCAAAGACGATTTACGAAATATATATTTAAAAAAATGGGCTGGAATATCAGTCCAGTTATGAAGCTAGATGCCAATTACTTGGAATTAAATCATTACAATCAAGAAGGCAAATTCATAGCA
The DNA here is from genome assembly GCA_963931855.1 of Philhelius festivus. Classification (NCBI taxonomy): domain Eukaryota; kingdom Metazoa; phylum Arthropoda; class Insecta; order Diptera; family Syrphidae; genus Philhelius; species Philhelius festivus. Next base: position 220,089,420 of record OZ007554.1, read on the forward strand.
TAATGCTTATTAGAGACTTACTATGCTACCATATTAAATGTCCAGCACTTCTTGCACTAGTTCCAATTTATGCTCCCACTAGGTCTATGCGAGCTAGAGTCTTCTTATTCGAAAGAACTCATACGACAAATTATGGTTATAAGGAAACTTTATCAAGATCCATTGCTTATTTCAATGAAGTATCTTCAAATATCGATTTCCTTAGTCTTAATCGTAATAAATTTAAAACCGAGATATTATATTTATTCACTTTTTAACTTTGCTCTTGGAGTGCTGATATCTGTTAAGCCTAGTACTCAGTTTAAGTGAAAATGAAAATTTCATATAAAAGTGACTGCTGGTTCACTGGCATGAAATCCGCAACGATAGGTGAGTACTAAAATGTAGATTGGAAAAACAAATATGTTCCACAACTTTTTCCACACTATGATTTTCATTTCTCAATGTACAACCATCAGGAAAAAGTTTAAGGCAAGGTGGAAAACTGTGACATTTGTCAGTTGATTTGAATATTTTGTTTCAAAACAAAAAATTGAAAATTTATAAACAGAAAGGACGAATCAGTTTAAAAACTTCGCGTGTAATTTGGAACGTATTTATTTTTCATTTCACGCTAGGTGAGTACTAGGCTTTAGCTGTAATATTGCTTGTAGATAAATTTAATAATAAATAAATAAATAAATAAATAATATCAAAACAACCAAATGCTGTAAGAAAATTGAAGTCGTATGGCTACAACCACTAGAGATTGACAGGGTGTTTTCTTTCGAGTCTCTAGTATGCTCCAAGGAAGTCCTAAGTCAAGTATTGACAACCCGTGGAAATATTGATATGAGCCATCAGAGATTCCGCCTCATATGACCAGAGATTCCGCCTCATATGACCACCACATTGAAACCATATGTTACGCGGTGTATATAGAAGAGGAGAGAGGAATACCGCTTATCAGAAGAAAGAAAAAACGAACAGGGAACAATATTTAAAAAATCATAATATTCATAACTTCAATCTCATTGATGTCCAATTGATTTTAAAGTAATAGCGGTGAGGAATGTCCAGGAATGCCGAACGGAAGTATTACCAATCACGTCTGAGAGAGAGAGGAAGATCGTGACTCAGATGGTTCAGAAAAATTTAAGAGGACCCTTACCAACTTGGCGAGCCAAAAATTGGTATAAAGTTTTTTCTATTGAAATTTTTGAGTACCTTAAGAGAGTAGACATGTATTGTATATTTTAATATTTACCGAAAATAAATTAAATAATAATAAAAACCACAAGGTTTCAACGCCTTGATCATCATTAGGGACCTCGACCAATTCACGAGGATGAAAATTCCAAGCCAGAACAAATTGCGGTGGTCTGAATCAATGTTGTCCCCGGGTAAAGTTCGAGTCTCTTTGCGTCAGGAAGAGTTGATAGGTATGTGACCAATCTGGTAGAAGGTTGAGTTTTCTGGAGATGTGGAAACAGCAAACTAGCTGAGGTCAAATATCGGAGGTAGTTTCGCGCATACTATACTTTCCAATAGGGTCACCAAACACTAATGTCTTTTCTTCCAAGCCTGTCGTTAAAATTGCGTACAACTAAAGAGTTCTCCATTAAGAATTTTGTACCTTTGAATTTAAATATAAAATATTGTGAGATGGATATCATTCAATTATTATATTTTGTTTTATTAATTTTTAAATAACATATAGATATGCCATTATTTATGGAATGAAGAACCATTCAAATTTTAGGTGCAACTTTGCGGGGTATAGCACGCACCCGATACGTCCAATTTTTCATCACTTTCACCCATAATTCGAATCGAATTTATTTAATTTAACAGTCCTCTGGGAAGGAAGGGCGTTTATGGCAACCGTAAAATGGGCAAAGCGCGCGAAATGTTGTTCGAACAGAAAACCCACTTTCATAAGACAATAATTTAATCATTTGCACTTGTTATTGAGCGCTGAAGCTGCACATGTTGATTTAGCAAGACAGACTTAATGCTAATAGATGACAGATATAGTCTTGACAATATAGCCGCAATGAACTGTCAAAATTCGGAAATCCCATCTTAAAAACCCTTTATGTTAGTGTCATAGCTAATGGCCTGCTCACAATGTCTCTTTTGCAAGAGCCCGTCTATAATCTGTGAGCGAGACACAAATTTAAATATTTCTACAATTTGGTTATATGATTGTCGCCATCTTATTTCATTCAGTCATATTTTTTTATAATTTTTTTTTTATATTTTGCGTGCACTCAAGGGGTTATGAATACCCTTATAATGTCAAGCATCGTGCGAGAAATTAGGAAAGTAGGATAGGATTAGAAGGGATATACTGATTCATATTGGTTTTGAATGTCTGCACATTGCAATGAGTGGGAAACATTGAGACGGGTAAGGCATTCGACATTCGTATATTGCAGCTAAAAAAAATCTCTTTACCTGACAGTACGTCCGAAATTGTATTCAAGAGGTTTTAAGGTTGAATTGTTTTTATAACTCGCTTTTAAATAATTCTGTCCGAAAGACTCAAGTGGGTTTTTGGAGCACCAGCTCAGATATGGGAATTGTAGTCGAGTTTCGGAAGAATGAGTCATTATATAATATCAACCAGATTTAAAAGGGTAAAAAACTTCCTGCCTCGGCTGAGAAAACCGTAACAATTAACAGCGTTTTTGTTGACGTCAAATATGTGATCACTCCACAAAAGATGGTCTGTGATGCGCATACCTAGAACTGCAAGCTGTTCAGTCTCCTCGATGCAAGTGCAATCCATGGATAGCAACATTTAGAAAGGGTTATTCTTTAGCTTATTGTATTGAATTTTCCAAGCTACACGGTTTTTGATTCCTCATTGAATAATGCTCAAGATCATAATTTAATGAAAGTCCACATCCGAAGGACGAAGATGTGAATCTAAAAACTAATATGAAAATCTAAGGGTATTTCGCCAGCGAAACAATTGAGTAGATTAAAGGTTTCAAACAAAAGATCATTTATGAAAATAAGGAAGAGTTTTGGAGGAAAAAGGGAGCCCTTGGGCACACCACCGTTTATTTTGTGGATATCAGATTTAAAACCGTATACCTAATACTAATTACTTGTAGTGAACGCTCCGGAAGGTAATTTCTAATCCAACGAAGAAGAGTTTCATCAATAATAATTGCTATAGTTAGCTAATGAAATATAAAAAAGGAGTAAGGATAAACCAAGGATGATAAACGAAACAAGTTTTTCAAAACAATTTTTTCTTTTCTTTTCTTCTTTGCGACCCTGTTAAATTCCAATTTCTACCACACTCCTGATCTAAGATTTTTGTTTTTTTCAAAACTGTTTTTAGATAATCAACTTTTACTAACTCGTTTTTTTTTTTTTTTTTAATATTTTTATTGTTTATTTAAGGGAAGTACTTTCGACCAGGTCATACTTCGTAGCTAAACAAACCAAAATTGGTTGCTTTGTGAGTATGAATGCTCAAAACCAATAACTTGATACTCGTAATAAGTTAAGTTTCATTAAAACAAACATGGTGTTGTAAGATTTAGAAATATTTTCAATGCGCCACCCTGTGACAATCGAGGGCATTTAACAAACAACAAACAGACAACCCGACAATAAGGCCGATAGAATACAATTTTCATGCTTTTAGGTGATTTTAATCTCTTTTTCTGTTGGCATTGTTTTCATGACTTCTTGAGTAAAAATAAATTACAAGTCAGAAAAAGTCTTGCACCCAGAAAGACTTAGTGCAAAATTGACTTTCATGTTTCTCTCTCAATGAAACAAAAAATATATTTTTTTTATTAAAATGAAAATTGCACAAAAATGTTATGCAAAACCCAAAATGCCAGATGTTTTGAATAAAATTAAAAAAAAAAAAACAGAAACCATTGTTTTATAGTTGTGTTATTTAAATTAATGTATTCCCTACGCCTCAGGAGTTGCGTTCAATTTGTTGGTAATTCTTATCAAACCACAGAACATTTATCATGTATTCAAAAATAACAGAAAAAGGACTTGAGCTTCTTTTAGAGAATGACACAGCACTCTATGGTTGTGATGCTTCTTTGGTCCTTGTAGAAATCATTGTTATTATAAAAGGAACAAATCTTTCCGCTGTTGGAAGATGTAGGTAGTACGGGGGGGGGGGGGGGGATAATTTAAAAACGATATCTATCAAGTTTAAAGAAAATCGGCCGAGCCGTTTAGACTGTAGTCAAACAGACAGACAGACAGAATTGCTATCATCGTAGTGTCAACTTTGATCAAAATCTCGAGTTCGATTTTTTTTACGAAAGCTTAACTTGCCTTATAGCTAGTATCTATAAATTGCAAGTAAAAAGCGTAGCAGAAGAGAGAAAACACTTCACTTTTTCACTAAAAAGTATAATAGATTCCCTACCACTGAGGGAATTAACTCCACTATGAAAAGTAAACCAGGCCTATGTAAAGCAGGCCCCTATGATCCGAAAAAATTCTGATTATTAGTGAGCAAATTGTTAAGTAGTTTCATAGTAATACTTTAACAAAAGGCTGTTTAAAATTTTGCGCCTTTGCTTATTCTTCCTATTTAAAGCTCTTTTCTTCCTCTTAAGCAGACGTTACCCTCCAATATTTGGCATCATATGTCACCACCCAAGGCTCCGGATGGAAGACAAAAGTTCACTCTTTGTTGATAATAATCAAACACAAACAGATTTGTTTCCGTTAAGTGTCTTGTGTTGCTGCATCAGGTCCAAAAAGTCATTATTTGTATTTCGTAAAGCTCGCAGGACATGATTTCGCAATAAAATAATTTCTATGTTTCTAGAAAAGGTAATATGTACTTATGTGAATACGTTGGAAAATGCTCAGAGAACAAACGTCCTTATACATTTCTTTGAATGTACTCGTATGTATATGTGCATATGAGAGTCAGGAAGCTAGAAAAGATGACACATTATGAGATATTGCAAAGGAGAGGGATGTCTGCTGCCTGAAATATGACTAACAATAACGGAAGTCTTTGTATGTTTTTTGGGAGGGGGTGGCCATGGGGGCTAACAATACAAAGCCGTCGACATAGGCCCTCAGGCCTCTCCTCGTGAACTACTAAAATGGTAGAGTCACAAAAATATTGTGAAAGGTCTGATTTATGAGCTTTTTCTTCTGCAGCTCTGTGTGTTTGGTCTTGGTGTTATGTTCTTTATGATGTGCCAATTCTATTGTTCTTAAAATGGAACATCTGCATTTAGAGAGAGGAAACTAATAGGGTACAAAAAGTTGAAAAAACAAATTAATGCAAATAACCTGGATGATTCTGCAGCAGTTTAATATTTAGATACGAATACATACATACTTGGTATATGAATGACAAAGAAATATGACACAGACAATTATTTGAATCGAAATTTAAATTTTCGTGAAGAATCAAGAAATGATAGACAACATTTTAGTTGACATAGGAATATTTCGAAGAGTTCAATTTTTATAGAGCGTTTAGGAAAGGATTTGGAGAGGATTTAAAAGGAGATACCGATGTACATTGGTTTTGAATGTCTGAATATCATAATGCCAAAGAAATTTAGAGTCGGGTAAGACATTCCACATTCGTGAAGTTCGGCCAAAGAAAGAATCTAATTGTAGTATTTAGTTTTTCATATTGGTGGACAACGTAGAACTACGCCCACCAGTCAGAAAGAGTCACTCCCGACCAACTAGAAACGTCCCTTAAACTATTAGCTCTATAGATACAGAGCACGTGGAGAGTACTTGGTTTTTAATTAAGATTAATTTCACTTCCATTCTTCACTTATTATAGACATTTTATATGCCTTAATCAATTAATTTACTTACATTGTATGACTTGTGTGTATAAACCACAAATATGTATAACTATACTCTTACCTACTCGTAAATGCTTTTTATTATTTTATGTTAAAAACCTTGAAACCCTCTATTATGCCTATTCAGAAGCATTAAGCTCACTCAGCTCTCGCCTGTTTAATGCATATTCATCATCATTCAAACACCATTTAACGGCAATCAACTTGAAAACAAAGAACACTTCTCGGATGAATAATATAAATTGTCCTTTCGGGGAAAAAAGCTACAATAAAGTCTGTTGCCTTCGTATCGTAGCAAACAATTTCCATACCTTCGTACAGGGTGTTTCGAATTAATTACAAAACTTTATATCTTTTCAATAGATTTTCTTTAATAAGATCAAATCCGTAAAGAAGATGTTTTTTTCTTTTACTTTTTAAGACCTTGAGCGAACTGAGTAAGGTCTGAACATACTCGTATTATGATCGGAGTTCTCTGCTATAATTAATGGAAGATAATTCATCGGAAAAATGTCAAAGAAACTGGAAAATTAAATGAATTAAATCGCTTGAAACTTTTTACTCCATCTACTCGGTTATTTTATTCGGAGCTTATAGAGCCTGAGTTGGATCTGATTGAAAAAAAGACACAAATTCAGAGCTCCGATTATTCTTATTTATTAATGTTATTGGCTTAAAATTCACCTCTACGTTTGAAGAGGTAGATGAGTTGCTTCCAATTTTTGATATCTCTTCTAAGGATGCCGGCGTTTTGACATATTCCAATGATTTAACATAATCCTATATTGAAAAGTCAAAAGGTGTTAAATCACACGATGAAGGAGGCCAATCGACGGGATGATTTCTCTACAAAACACTTTTATAAAATTGAGTTTCCAATAAGCCGATTGTGTTAGCCACTGATTCCAAAACTTCACGGCGGCCATATTCTTTTAATATAATGTTTTAATTTTTAGATACTAAAAGTATATACCATAGCATAGTTATCTAGAACAATAATTAGGTCTATTATTTTGCCACACAGCCAATACCAGAATGAACATTTTGCATAAATGATTTGGAGGCATAATTATCTCACACAGAGGTGTCGTGAATGGGCTATCGAGATCGTTCAACTTTGTGGGGTTTCCTTAAGTGCCAGGTAAACCCTTAAATGAAAATAAACATTTTTGAAACAATACAATATGAATATCAATAAATTGTTTAATAGGCTTACACAGATGACTTAACTTAACTTATTAACTGACTTAACTTAACTTATTTTATCATACTACTGAATTTTTAAAAGATTTTTAAGAAAAAAAATTTGGTGTGCCAACTTTAAGTTTTTATTACTGTACGAATGAAAATTAAATTTCCAAAAAAAATATTGAGCCGTTTTTGAGATATTGAATTTTCCAAAAAAAAAAATAATTTTTTTTTTCAAAAATTCAAAAAATATTTTTTTTTAAGTTTTGAAATGCAATAGTTTTAAAACTTTTTAGAAGCATCTCTGCAAAAAATTTCATTAAAATTCGTTATGTCGGTAATGAGTAATTTAAAATTTAAAAAAATGGTGCTATGCTAGGTACAAGCTGTAATATCTTAAATTCAAAATTTTTTTATTAAATTAAAGATCGGTAAAATTAATTAAAAGAAAAAAATTCTTATCAAAATTCTAGGCACTGATTTCGAGCAAAATACGATTTTTGAAAACCATTTTTTAACATTTGTATGGTGGGTACCTTTATTTTTAGGTAAAATAAAACTTTTTTTCATACATCTTGTAGATTATATTGAAAAACTTTTATTTGTCAAGTTTAAAAAAAATCTAGCATAAGGTTTTCGAAATATTGAGTTTAAAAAAAAAAAATTTGAAATTTTTTTTTAAAATCCAAACAAAAATTTTTTTGAAAATTTGAATACACAAATCTATTTATGTTTTTGAGGAGCTTTAGCAAAAAAAAAATTATCAAAATCGGTACTACCGTTTTCGAGAAAATCAAAAACAAAAAAAAATGGTTCCTTGGGGGGTACCCTCAATAACCATTTTTCGGAAAATTTTTTTCAACCAGTACCTACCTTTAACTAAACGAAATTTTTTTGTATCTTTTTTTTTTAAATCTGTCGAACAGTTTTTGAGAAAAAAAAATATTTACAAAATTTCGAAAAAAATTCGAATGGCAGGTACCGTTATTTTTGGTCTTAAAAAAAAAAAAGAAAAAAACATGTGGGGGAAAAAAAATAAAAGTGATATCTACCAAGTTTAAAGAAAATCGGCCTAGTCGTTTAGGCTGTAGTCGAACCGACAGACAGACCGACAGACAGACAGAATTGCGAGACCCACTTTTTTAGTCTTCGCTATCATCGTAATGTCAACTTTGATCAAAATCTCGAGTTCGATTTTTTTACGAATGCATAACTTGCCCTATAGTCCAACTCAGCTTTGAAATCAGCTGCTCACCGGAAGAGGCATTCTAAAATATCTGCCCTTGAGCCCAACCAGGCTTTTATTTTTTTTTTTTGTAATCTATCTTTCTTCTTGAGGTCACGATCGTGTTGATAGTTCATACACACTTCAAGCCCACAGTTTGAACAAAAGGTCCAGGAAAAAATAGGAATCATATAAGAGGATCGATCCCAAGGGCATTAAAGCAAGTCCAAGGCTTCACTCGACTGCTTAACATAATTTCAGAGATAACTCATTATCCTGTAAATATAAATTCCAGGTAATTTTATCCCATCCTTTCAAATGTCGAATGTCGAATCCATCCTCATAATATTTGCCTATCTTCCACAGTGTCAATTACCAATTATTCTCCTGGAGGGGAAAATAAATTTTATCGAGTTCCATATTGTTAAATATATTTTTTGTTTTCCGTTATATGTATTTTGAAAATAAAACACTAGCTTCAATTGTCAAACACAGAATAACATCCACATATACCTTATTTTCCACGAAGTAAACAAAATAGAGATTGTACATGTTATAGAAGAGAAAAAGAAGTAAGGAAAGAGAAGGAAAACGCGTAAATATATTGAAATTAAGATTTTGTTGTTTGAAATCACTTATGCTAAAATTAAACTTTTATCCATTTAAAGATTAATAAAAGGAAAATGCCAAACATGAAATTGTTATATTATTAATAATTTTTTACTTGCGATATAGGTACTATAGGTACGCTGACCATCCGTCCCGTATTTCCCGGGACAGTCCCGTATTTTACTCGTTTGTCCTGGCTAAATTTTAAGGAAATCCGGGCCGTACAACTGTCCCGTATTTGATTGTTTGTCACGGGTTTGTCCCGTATTTTCATATATTTTTATTATTCGAATAACGTTCAAAATTTTAAATTTTATTTTAGCTGAGCTGTTAGATGCTTTTCAAAATGTGTATTCACAAAAAAAAACAATGCACAAATTTGAAATATATAAATCATCATTTTTTAAAATATAAGCTTATGTACTTCTACCGAATTAAAGAAAAAATTTGAGCATAAACTGGTTCAAAAAATGGAATTTGATTCTCTTAATTATTCACAATAAATTTACAAATTTGTAAAATAACTCCAAAGAAAAAATGTGAATTCAACGATGATCTTCAAAAGAAATTTTTCTTCATACAAAGAAAAAAATGGAAAAACCCAATATAGGTAGTAACCTGTTCAAAAATCGCTTATACGTTTTCAATACGCAGTGGTGATATTGAACAGCACTTAAAAGCAAAACAAAAAAACACAAAGAATCCGACATTGCTGCCGCATCAAGCGAAAGTTTACAATGATTTTTTAGTTCATCAAATTTTCAAGGACCTGGAAAGAAGAATGCAATTAATGAAAGCACCTGGGCTTACCACACAATATAACATAACCACTCATTCAGGTTTAATTATTGCGCATCGAAACTTATAAAAAGTTGTTTTGATCAAATGTATTTCCTTACACTCACAAAATGTGATCTTTTGTGCAATGTGGTTGCACCTAATTCCATCGAAGAAATTAAAACTTCTCTATGCAAAGTAAGTTTTGTAACCGTTTTTTTTTTTTCTGATTGTTCCAATCATAGCTGTACAAAACTGTGTCCGCTCTTAATTCGTTATTTTACACCACAACAAGGTATCGTTGTAAAGATTTTAGATTTTGAAAATCTTCCAGGGGAACCATCTGGCATCATTTTAAAAAAATATGGCAACGTAAACTGTAGTTTTGGCGGGCCAGCAAGAAAAAACTTCAAGCCGTAACCGGTATCGATCTCATTGGAGTTAATTGTGCTGCTCACGTTTTAAATAACTGTAAACAAACTGGAGTTGAATGTTCTCCAATATATATAAAAGTTGTCATCATCAAAATCCACACTGTTCGCGTAGAAAAATTGAAAAAAAAAGACTGAATACCTTACTCTCAATAGCTAAGCTAGTAAAATAATAATAAAACTTTATAATCCCTTAAAAGAATTTGCATTTTACAATTTGCAAGAAATTTTCATTTCTAAAGTTGAAGAAGAAAAATATTAAATTGATGAAGGAAAAAGTCTAACAAAAATTAATTACTCAAAACGAATGGAAAGCAAATATTCAACAATTTTACATAACGTGTTAAGAATACTTAAACCAGTGGGATGTATCTTTCAAAGAACTTGAAGTTTTTAGTTGGGTATTATTTTCAAAACATTACTAACTGGCCAGAAATAGAATTTTGGTTATCTTTTGTCAACCAAAAGCTGATAGGAATGATTAAAACTTGTTTGACGAATTTGTTTGTCTAAAATCATTCTTAACCTAATAAATTATAACAAAATGGACAGAAAACAAAACTACTGTTGCCCCAAAAATGGAGAGAAATTTTAGAGCAATTTCGTAAACAAAATATAAACTTCAAAAATCTTTTATTTATTGAAGAGTTCGACTTGGGTCTTCCAGGTTCAAATGGTCCAACCGAAAGAGTCTTTTCCATAATGAACAATATTTGAACAAATGAAAAAACGCAACTGAGTGTTGGAACTTGGAACTTCCATAGCCATGTTAATGGTAACAATAAATTATAATTTAATCTACCAGGAATTTAAAAAAATATTTCAAAAAAAAATGGTAATATCATCTAAAAAATTTGTTAGGAAAAAAAACAAACAATAATCTCTTGGACAATGTGTGATTAATGTTTATTTTTCAAAGTCTTGGTAAAGAAAGACTGAATATTTAAAAAAAAGGTTTTGTTTAGTTCTAAGCATTTTGTGCTGGGATTTAGTATTCTTTGGTTTTTGAAATTTTTGTTGATTTCTTACAAAATAAAAGTAAAAAAAAGTATGTCCCGGGTTTTGCTTTGAGAAATATGGTCACCGTAACTATAGGGCAAGTTCTGCATTTGGAAAAAAAATCGAACTCGAGATTTTGATCAAAGTTGACATTACGATGATAGCGAAGACGAAAAAAGTGGGTCCGACAATTCCGTCTGTCTGTCTGTATGTCTGTATGTCTGTATGTCTGTATGTCTGTATGTCTGTATGTCTGTATGTCTGTATGTCTGTACCTCGAACTACAGCCTAAACTACCGGAGGTATTTTCTTCGAACTCGGTAGTTAAGGGTCTTCGGTGATTCCCTAGAGGAGAAATTGAAATTTTTTTTTTAGCTCCAAAACTAAGGGTACCCCCCATACACCCGTAATGCAAAATCTTATTTATCTCGAAAACTGCTCTAACGATTTTGATAAAAAAAATTAAGTGTGATATTATGGACATGGACTACAATTTGGTCAAAAAAAATTTTGGGGCAAAATGTTATTAGGGGTACCTGCCATAGACCCGTTTTTTTTATTTTCGACTTTCTCATTAACGGCTCTGAGGATTTTAACCCAAAATTTTTAGCGGGAGTCCCCTTAAGTTTAAAATAATATTGTATATAAAAATATTCGAAAAAATATTTATTGGGTTTAAAAAAAAAAAAATTAAATCAATATCTTCAAAACCTATGAACGATTATTTTTTGAAATTATTTCCTAAAACCAATATTATTAAATACTTAAAATTCGCATTCGACATTTTTTTCTTGAAAAATTTTAGAGAAATTTCTTATATAAAAATTTTATTTAATAATAAAACGATTTTTTAAAGTTTATTTGCATAAATTCATACTTTTCCGGAAATCAGACGGCAATTTTATGCATTTGAACATTATTATCTCATTAAAACCATGTTTTATATTTATAAAATGTATCTTAAATTCCAAAGTACTTTTACATAGGAGCAAGTTCGTGCGATCCAGTCGTGCATTTTATTTTGTAATGTATTAAAAACAAAAAAAAAATGGCGTTGTTAGTGGGGTTATGTGTGGAGTGGTTTCGGGTTTTACAGAGTTCAGTGAGATGAATTGAATCATCTCACCGTGATGGTCAAGGGACAGTTACTTGCTACAACTTCCGAGTACAGGTTGTCATCAGGTATACACGCAGTATTAGAGGGAGGGATACATAAAGCAAGGTACTCAAGGCAGATAACACCTTCTGGCCAGAAATAAAAAATAATTGCAAATCGAAAGTATCCATCCGCCGTCCCATAGTACATTATGTAAATCTTGGTATGAATAAAATTCTTTTGATAGAGTCTGGCTTTTCGAAGATCAAGAACCTCGCCCACCGACGGCAACGTTCCTAGCCGTGCGACGAATAGAGTCCAGTGTTCATTAATAGAACACTGCAACAGTGCTATTTAATTGGACTTGTCAAATTCTTGATACAAATGTGCTTTTTTAGCCCTTAGTCCACAGAAGTTGCCGATCACACTTGTCCTCGTCAATTGCTTTGGGTTTGGTTTAACATCTTCAGTTTTCGTGTATTGAACACATCTTAACTTAACATTGGTTTTGAAAGTTTGCAAATTGAAATAACAAGGGAAAACATTGCCGGGTAAACTATTCAATAATCGTGTTGTGCGACTTAAAATGGAATCTCTGTGGCTCGAGGGTTAATTGATGAGCATTTCTTTCGAAACGGGTATCACTGGTAACCTGATTGAGGTAAGTAATGTAACCAGGTTCTTCCAGGGAGAATTGCTTGAGAAAAAAGTGGTAAAACAAGGAAAATATTCCGACATTGTTCAAGAGATGGGAATGGATCCATAATAGCTCTGTTTCCTATCAGTCTTAACCTTCTGTTCTGAATTCTATCCAATAAGTGGAGAGAAGTTTGTGCTGCACCTGTTATGCTCGAGTTTTGGACGTACTCGTATAACAGCCTTATAAATAGTAGCCAGATCAGAGGATAAATATAGAAATCCTAAGCATTTAGCAGCATTTTTGGCGGTCTCGAGAATGCAGTCACTTCAAAGAAGGTCGTCCAAGGACATTCAAGGACAATGGCAAAGGTGCTATATCTTGCTTCAACGACAAAAGACAGCATTGATTTTTCGCAGCACTAAACCCCACACGATTTCTTATACCCCATTTAGCAATGCTGTAAAGATCAGAATTTAATGAGCTTTTCGTAATGTACGCTTGCAATTCCATTTCCGACAGAAATGAACCTGAATTTGAGAACCAGAATGAGAATCTGAAGGTATATGAGGGTGTAAAGTGAATGAAAATTTTCAAACAAGAGATCGTTCCTCGCCAATGGAAAGTCGCAGAAGTTTTATTGGTTCCAAAACTGGGAAAGTCTCCGAACGAAAAGAAATCTTATAGACCGATTTCCCTCTTGCCACTGATCTCCAAGGTATTTGAGAAAATCTTACGAAAGCGACTGCTTCCTATAACCGAAGAAAAGCAGCTTATTCCTGACCATCAATTTGGTTTCCGGAAAAGCCACTCAACAATTGATCAGGTGTAAGGGATAACCAATGAAATTGAGAAATCACTAGAGGGAAAAAATGTATGTTCAAGCGCATTTCTAGACGTCTTTCAACCCTTCGACAAGGTCTGGCGCCATGGCCTTAAGTTTAAACTGCGACAGGTCTTTCCGGATCAAATATATTACATACTTTAGTCGTACCTAGAAAATAGGCTATTTCGAGTTAAGCAAGGGTGGGAATATTCGGATTTTAAGGAAATCAATGCTGGTGTTCCCCAGGGACGTGTTCTCAGTTCGATTATGTTCGTACTATATACTAGCGATATTCCTCAAGAAGAAGATACCATAATAGGTACTTTTGCAGACGATACGGCTATACTTGCAATATCCGATTCAGTTGAATCTGCAACCGAGAAGCTCCAACGAGCTCTAGATAAAATTTCGGTATGGACTAAGAAATAGCGAATTGTTCTTAATGCTATTGTCCGATACAACATGTATAGAAAGATCCCGAAGTTAATTGCCAATCCAAAGAAAAGGGCTTTCATTGATACAAAACTCTATCAAATACGAAATGGTTTTTCCAGCGGGAAAAAACACCTCTTCAGAAGAAGGGGGTATATTTCTGCACCCATACAGTTGCCATGGCCAATGGTATCACAGGACCAACGGATTTGCTTATATCAAGATTTCCAAGGACTCTTGCAAATGTTCGAGTGCAGAAAATATACGTTTCTCATTAAATGATGAACATTCTCAAGTGCTGGAGAAAGGGCAATGTTTCTGTCAGCCAACGTAGAGCTAACAGCAAAACAAGCTGCGAGTACATTTATCTTATCGGAAGAGCTGGTTATGGGGTTATCGTTGTAGATGACCGTTTGAATCGAAGATGAAGTTGAATTTTTCAAGTTTTTGACAAATCACCAGAAATTTCTACTGACTTGGGACATTGCGTCATTTTTTAACTTCTGGACATTTAAGAATTTGATTCTTTTTATAACAGGACTGCAATGTTTTCTGACTTATTATTTAATCTCTTTCCGATTTTCATCACGTTTATTGGCTTTGTAGGTATGAGCGGCAACTTACTTCTCTCAACTTAATAGCTTCCTTACAGCTTGTATTGAACCAAGACTTATCTTAAGGTTTTACATTACATTACATTTTACACTACTCCGTAGATAAATCTACGAAGTAGAGAAACAGAAAAGCACTGGCAACTGAGGCCATCGGCTTTAGACAATACAACAGAGAGAGACACACAGATAGAAAGAACAACAGAAGAAACACATGTCAACAGCACACGGTTGGTATTTGAACGGTCCTCCATCCAATCGCGCGCAATGATGCTTGATTTCGCTGATCGATGGGAAGCGATGCTTTCATCAAAGCCAAGGCCGTTGACATCTTAAGGTTTTATACTCATAATTCTGCTAGAATCCCATAATCACTTTCTTCGGTTGGTGTCTGTCCTCAAAAGTTGGCCCAACTTGAATTGTGTATATTGAAGTTTCCCGCAATAAAGACTTATAGAAACAAAGAGCAAGAGCAAGCAACATCATATCTAACATAAATTTTAGGGCAGTAATGGCGAAAGACTAAAGGCATCAAGTTACATATATAACCAGTTAAGCAAAATTCTGAAAGATCAGTATTTCCACCAACCTGGGTGTCATCTAGTGCCAAAATAGCTAGCCTGTATTTAACAGTGTAGTAATAATAGTGTAGGCGTACATATCAAAGACATTTTTGCCATCCCAAAACACAACTCTGACGATCTTATTTGAACTGTGAAGTGTAGATTCAAATTATTAACAATCAATCAGGGAAAAGCCATATTTCGTGTCCTCTTAATCTAGCGCAACTCGGATTTATGAGAACTTTTCAGCAAAACTTATGCACTTAGTTCCTGATGGTTGTTTTTGCTGTTTTTTTCGACTAGGTAACTTTGATGATTTATGGATCCTTATTTGCTGCATGATTTTTACTTGCGATATAAGTACTATAGGGCAAGTTCTGCATTTGGACAAAAATCGAACTCGAGATTTTATCAAAGTTGATATTATGATGATAGAGAATACGAAAAAAGAGGGTCTGATAATTCTGGCTGTCCTGAACCACTAGAACTTTTGTCTTCAAACTCGGTACTTAAGAGTCTTCGCTGATTCACTAGAGGAGAAGTTTAAATCTTTTTTAGCTCTTAAATGCTCTAAAATTAACGGTAACTGCCATACAGCCGTTATACAAAATCTTATTTACATTAAGTGTGTTATTATGGACTTGGACTACATTTTGGTGAAAACAAATTTTTTTCAAGAGCGAGGTTACTTTCTCCCTATTTTACATTTATCCGTCTTTAATTATCTCAGTGGTTAATATTTCTAGAAATTTATGTGGTATTACAGTATTTGCCAAACAAGAAGTCCCTGAGTTAAAAAAAAAAAAAAAACCTGTCTTGATGAAAAGAATTTTTCCAAGTCTTTCTTATATGAATGCGCTTAAAACCTCAAAAATTATATTTCTTACTACAAACTAGTCCCAACTTAAAAAAAAGAACACCCTGCACAGATATAAAACAAGATGGGTAAAATGGCATTTTGTTTTAAAATTGAATTAATTGAAATTTACATATTAAATTGATTGGATGCTACTTTCGGTACTTCACACACACAAGAGACTCTCTGATGTGTTGTAGAATCCATTGATTTATTTTAAAGGATCTTTTCCCCAAATCCTGCTTTCGTCCAATATCCAGGCGAGCGAGAAAATAAATTTGTATAGAGTCCTCAATCCTCAATGGAGAAGCGTTTGCATATGCATATTTTATAAGATTTGTAAATTTGTCTACGCATTTACTCTAAGAGGGCAAGGCAAGCACTTAGCAAAGTTATTTATGTATGTATATGGGATGGATTTTATGGAGAAGAGTGGACGTACATAATGCTAGTCAAACTAAATTGATCTCAATATTTTCGAAATTGATTTACGTGTCGGTAAGAGTCTAGAGGAAAATATTTTAATTGATGTACTTACCCAATATTCCATGGAGTCAAAAAAAAGTTGTTATTCCAGCAAAAAGGTTTCGGAGGTCAGCTTACTTTTGGAAGACTTCAGTCATGGTCATTTTGCGCACTTCGATATATTGCCGAATAATAAATGTTGGTCCATGGTACGGAGGGAAACTTGAGAGCATCAAGAAGCTTGAAAAATTTTTGATATTTTTTCTTATTTTATAAAGAACGACTTTAAAGATTTTTATTAAACTTATATGTCAAAAATTAGTTGTTGACGTTTTTTTTTTTGAAATCATGACGAACTTCATACTTGGGCCTTTAATTTTAAATGCTTAGTTGTGAGGCATTACTATTTTGTTGTTCCCATATCTGCAAATTGTATGGAAGCATATTGGGTTAAACTTGGTTTTTTGTAAGCCTCTTACTATATTGAACTTGAATAGAAAAATTAATGCTCTATAAAAACTATTCAATAGGTTAAATATCCCATTTAGGGGATAATCAGTGCTTAAGTATAACTCGTACTGTATTTTATTGTTTTTGATCTGAGAAAGTGTCAATATTTTATGAAACGGCACAGCTGAACTAAAAAATCTCTAAATTTTTTGTAATTTTCAAATGACAAAAATATATTTGTCCCCTGCTTAAAAGCGTGTTTTGAACATTTTCTTGAATCTATTGAATCTATTTCTTTCCTTAAATATTCTATTTTACTCAGACCCTTGCGTCAAAAATCGCTAGAAATAATACGGATTATTTGAGTAGTAAACATTTCACTTCACGATAGTCTTCCCGTTCGCTTTGTCCAGCCAGATGTCTGGTGTAACAGTTAGAGATATTGATGAGCATGATGTTGTTGCACGAAAAGCCCTTCAGGTTTTTGAAAATGCACGCTTAATCGAAAAGCATCCAGAGGGTGGACACAAGCTTGCCTCCATTGGTCAACGTGATTAAAATCGCATCGCAAACCAAATCATCGTAAAGCAAAAAGACGCTCGCAAGGAAACAGGACCAATCGTGATTTATTCTAAGTACGTTTAGTTGGTTGTATATAACTAGCGAGTATGGATAATTTTGATTAAAAATAAGCCTTGAATATGTAGGGTACTTCGAATAAGATAAAACATAGTTAAAAAAAACAAAGCCAAGTTGTAAAAAAATATTGTACTATAGTAATTTTTGTAATGAATAGATTTGAAAAAGAAATATTTTAAGACGCACAAAAAAAATTTAACAGAGTGCATTTTTGAGTCAGTTAAAAATAACGTAGTCTTGATTAAAACCTACATAGTGCATTTCGTTAAAATTAACGCAATCACCTCAAAATAAAACAAAGCACCGAAAAATGTTGGTATGATTCGCTGTTTCCAAGTCTTTCATTGTCCCAAAAAGTAACTTAAGGTTAGATAATTGCATTCACTAATTTAACACTTCTGTTTTTAATATTTTCCAACTTTCTTGTTTGAATACCCGTACTGTTGATATAAATTGAGTAGTTGGGTAAATTCAATTAATCAGTCTTATTTAATACAACAATCTTTTTGTTAATTTTAATTGAATGAAGTAACGAAGTAACACATTTTTACTTGCGATAAATGGTACTATATGGCAAACTATGCATTCGTAAAAAAAATATAACTCTAGATGTTGATCAGATTAAAAATAACGATTTTAGGGAAGACTAAAAATGTGGGTCTCGGAGTTTTGTCTGTCTGTTCGACTACAGTCTAAACGACTCAATCCCAGCAGAAAAATTGACAGCATCAAAAAATTTTAATACTATTGTGATGAGTTTCACCAATGTTTTAACTTATTCAGCATGAAGCTTTTATATAATTGAATAGAACATCATGACATATTTTGTGTCAGTTGTTTGTCCTTCCTTGCATGCTTCACATGCCATTATAATTATACATTGAGTTAAGAAATAATAAAGTAGGTATATTAATACATTTAAGTTAAATCTGCCTTTCACTTGAGTTATCACAACTATAATAGAAACAAAATTTTTCTTTTATCTAAAAATAACGGTACCCACCATACAAGTGTTAAAAATAATTTTCCAAAATTGTATTTTTCTCGAAAACGGCATTTAGAATTTTGATAAAAAAATTTTGTTTCGTAAAATTTTTACGATCTTTAATTCAAAAAAAAGTGTGAGTGCCAGGACTCACGGTTAAGATGTGTAAACATCAACGTTCGTCCGAGTGCCGAATTTTTGTTATCGAACGTACCCAATAAACATACAATGCAATCGTACTAGTTTGTGACTTTAGAATATACCCCTCACACACGCCACATCGATCAACCTAATCGACAAAGTACTTCGCTTTTGTATGGGCATTTACACACCAATACGCCGACGTAGAAGTACATGCCAAAATCAGCTGTGAAATGGTAGAGTTGTAGAATTTTAAATGAAAAGTGAAAATGACCGAAAAATATTTGAATTTTAATGCTCCAGAACCACTTTTTTGCGTTGATCAGAGCTTTATTGAATTCTTGCTTAAGGAGATTGAATTTTATTCTTGCATTTTCAGGCGATTTGTAAATTTTAACAACTAAAACCGAATAACATGATAAAAAATTGTTTTGACGAACTAGTTCGGTCCTTTTTACACGCCATGTCGGCGTGAGTTCTCACTGCTATGTCGACACATATTCATTTCACACGACCCAAAAACCTTATCGACAGTATGCTTCGATGAAGTAGTTCGTGGCATGTGTTAAGTGCTTTGCACATGAGACACGAACTGCGAACTGCGAATCGCGAATGGTCGCGAATTTTGACATTTCGTTCACATGAGTATTTTTTTGGTCGCCGAACAGTGCGAACCATAAAAAAAAACAAGTAAATAAATTAATGTAAAATGAAAAGAAAAGGTGGCTTTTATGCAGTTTCATTTGTTACCAAAATTTACAAAAGAGAAAAAACTTATATTTGCATCTTCTAAATATGAATCGTCATAGATTTGGAGAATATTTCATTTTGATACCTCAACTAGAAAGAGGTTGAATTCGTACGAATTTTTTAGTCGCGGGTCTGTGGAATGCTTTCACTAGTTGTGGATTGCGAATTCACATTTGACAGTTCGCAGAAGATACGTTGTTGGTCGCGTACAAAATTTTAAAATACAAAATATTTCAATTTATAATTATTTTATGCAGTGTTTTCCTTTTAAATAGTTGATTCGATCATTAATTCACTTCGTCGTGGAATAAAAACAAAACAAAAATTGATATTAGCTGTGAAAATTGCTTAAAAAGATTTATTCGCAGTCGCAGCTCATGTGCAAAGCACTTTAGGAGTTAAGTGGACTCCGCTACGTAACGTAAAGTTTGTTTGACTTATGTTTAACCAGGGATGTTGCTTGTGATAGCATTATATTTTTACACTTATATTCAAACAGAGATGTTATCTGATAAAAAATAGACTGTTTTTACACGAATCTGATTTTAATCTCTGTTTCTCTTTTGGCTTCCTTTCGAGTGCATCTTTGCTTTTAAACACAGCGATTTTTAATATAAGTTAACTTTGTTCATGCGAAAAGGAGTCATCTCTTCGCACTCCTTACTCTACTCAGTTAAGCGAATTGCACTAAGCGAACGCCAAATATAAAAAAGAAAACCACAAAGAAGAATGAACGATAACTTCGCATTTTTCTCAGCAATTGTAAGTGTATTAGTAAAAAAGTCACACGTATATAGATTGGATGTAGGCTTGAAGAAAAATCAAAATCTTTTCAAGCTATCGTACTGCATAGAAATATTGTATATGCAAGGTTGATGATTGATCATGTGTATTTATTGGTTCATTTGCGTATAGTACGTTGAAGAGATGAGAACACAGCACAGCATAAGCACTGATTAAAATATTAAAACAGCAAACGAAAATTGTATGATGAAATGGACAGACAAAATTAAACAAATTACTCGGATAAAATTACAAAAATCTCAAAGAAATTCGTAAAAACACAATTTTGCTGAAAAGAAACCACAAAGGGCAACGTTCTCTCGCCACTGAAATAATAGACTTGTACGTGCTTTTCATGCATTTGAACAATGTATACCTGGCTTAACGCCGCCAATAAATATACTTGTCATGCAGCGAAAAAGTCAAAACTTTTTTTTTACAAACTACTAGATGGAGCGTTCACCTTACCAAAATCAAACCAATCCCTTAACTTTTTTTTTAGGTTTCTGTACTTTGTCTTACTCCCTCTGTCAGAGATTTACAGACCGATTGACATCATTTCCACCTTGTAATGGAATTATAAGTGGCAAAAACTAATTTTTTTAATACATTAAAGTCGTAGTCGTCATCCAGTTCATGGCTTGACAGATGGAGAACGATCTATATTTTGATATAGTGAATGCTAAAAGTATATTTTGATAAAATAAAGAATATCTAATTCGATAATTAAAATAATTATATAGTATGACAGATAAGGGACAAATTAAATTTTGACGTATCGAGAATATTTCATTGCAGATGTCAACTGATTGCCCTGAAGAACATTTTTTGGATTTTTAAAGTTCAACTCTGAAAATGCATTTTTTGCGAGCATAAAATAAAATGTTATCGTCCGTCAATAACGTGAAGTGGATTTTTTAAGACATTAAATGAACCCGCTATGAAATTTTACACCAGTTGATTTGTGTTTCATCTTTTTCACATATTTAGGACTATTCGGCGAGATCTTTTATTCTTCTATTCTGTTATTCTGCTATGAATTTCCATACAAATGTTTGAGATGTCAAGAAATCTTCTATGAATTTTAATTTTGGTATTCAGCACGCTAAAATCTGTTATAAAATCTGCTAAGAAAACTTTTATAAACTGTCAAACGTTCGAACATAGAACAAATTTTTTAGGAATAGCATTTTTGTTAAAAATCATAAAAGAATAAAAGACAAACCTCTGTTACTTTTATCATAAAAGATTTCAATAAGTACACACTACACAGGTGCATCAAGTAATAATGAATATTTCTCGACTGAAAAGGTAAAGTATCTTAAGTCGACTTAAGATATTTCGCGTTTTTTTGTTGATCCTTAGTGCCATTCGAAAATGCTACAGTTCTGTGTTATCGGCTTCCTTCTATCTCACTCCTGTGCTTTTTTATAGACAAAAACAACTTCATCTTATGTTCAAAAGACACATCTCTACACGCGGTAAAATATCTTAAGTCCACATAAGATTGTGTGTTCTGCTTTATTTTAAAACCTAAAATAGACTTAAGATTATATTGGCTTAAGACTTTTTTATTATTGTGAAATCGTAAATCATATTAAGTTGACTTAAGATATTTTCGCGCGTGCAAACAGGAACAAAAGTCATCCTTAAGTTGACATAAGATAAAATCCTTAAAAAAATTCCAAAAAAGTGTGAAAACGCAAATCATCTTATGTGAACATAAGATGAATTTTTAAATTTAAAACTGAAATTTTTCGCTCCCTAAGTAGTCATAGGATATTTTACCGTTTGCAAACCTAAAACAATTTCCGTAATAACAAGGACATAAGATATTTTTAAGCGTATTTTGTTTCTAGATTGCCTTTTGTGCGACCGATTTTCTTATTTTTTCATTTAGTGTTTCAGACAGTTTTGTTTCATACGCGATTGAAAAATTATTACAAATGAAACACATACGTATACAACAAAAAAAAGAGTTGAATTGCACGAATTTGGAATTAAAAATACATTTTATAAAAATAAAACATGGATTTAATGAGATAAAAATGTTCACATGTATGAAATTGCCATGTGCTTTCCAGAAAACTAAGAATTTATTCACACAAAGCTCAAAAATAGTTTTATTATTAAAAAAATTTTTACGCTAGCAATTTCTTCAAAGCTTTTCAAGAATACAATTTGGGATACCAATTTTGAGTAATTACGTAGTAGTATTGGCGAATAGTTCTAAAAAGACTGGCGCAAAATGTCAAACAACATATTATTTTTAATTTCTTTGTGTGATACTACTTAAAAATTTGCTAACTTTAAAGTAGTTTACTAACTCATTCTTAGTTTAAGACATTTTCCAACTAGTATCGTACTAAAGGAATTCTTAATAAATTGCTTCTGAACACACCGAAAACATTGACAGTTCGTGCAAAAAACTAAGTAAACAAACCTTCTGTGGCGTTTCTAAAAGTACGATATTCTTACGATGATTTTAACTTTAATAAAAGGGTAGATATAGATATAGTATGATGCTATATTCGAATAAAATTAGCTAAATCGTTGATTTAACTTAGTTTCATATTAAATCAGCTTTAACGTCGGTCATACTAATTCAATTAAAATTTTGTGCCATTGATTTTGGGAAATAATTTGAAAAAATAATCGTTTCACTTGTTTTGAAGATAATGATTTTTCAAAAAACAAAATTAGAATTTTTTTTCAAAAGATCCAAAAAATATTTTTGCGAATGTTCTTATATAAAATATTATTTTAAGCTTCGGGGGCTCCTGCTAAAAAAAAATGGTTTAAATCGTTAGAACAGTTAATGAGAAAGTCGAAAATAAAAAGAAAAAGGTTGTGTGTACTGACGAACGCGCGGTAGAAGCAATACTTCCTTAAATGTAGCTGTCTTTGACTGATAGCGTGTCGTTTTGACACATCACTGACAGCTGCATAGACATTTTTTTACCCCCAACGCCGGAAAAGAAGTTTTACTTAAAAAAAACGGTACTATGAAAGGTACCGTTAATAACATGTTATTCAGCCGTTTTCGAGATAAATAAGATCTTACACTACGGGTGCGATACCGTTAGTTTCGGAGGTAAACACAATTTTCAATTTCTCCTATATCCCCTTGGGTCCCATAGGTACATTTTTGCCAATAGTTTTTTGTTATTATTAATTTGACTTTTAAAAATATGTTTTCATGTAACATTTTTTACAATCATCAATTATTTTTTTTAAATAATTTAATAATTTATTTTATATTTTATTTTTATATTTTTTAAATAAATTATTTGAATAAATTTAAACTGTTTTTATTCTGTGAACCAAATGTGATTTTATAGCCTTTTTTTTTTAAAGAAATTCAAATCTTTATTAGTTATTATTTTTTTATTATTATTAAAGCTCTATAGAACAAATGTGACTTTTTCATATACGACTTAAATAAAAACCAATAAATATCATCTTAAATCTCTTTTTTCTCCACTTTTGCACACGCAACTTATCTTAAATGGACATAAGAATTGAAAACGTCCTTCGAAAACGCAAGGCAAAATATCTTATCTCAATTTAAGATTTTGGAAATTAATATAAAATTCAATTTATAGAAAAGCCAAACTATCTTAAGTCATATTTTTCCTCATTACGACCAAAATATTAAAAATATCTTTTCGAAAATAATTTCAAAAAAAAGATCATAAAATTTTACATATAAATGCTTTGTTGAATAAAGTCTATATTTGAAAGATTTTTTGGGATACAGCTTTGAAGTGTTTTTTTGCTCTCCTGAAAAATCATCAAAATTGACTTAAGATACTTTACCTTTTCAGTCGAGATTTATCTTGTATTTCGTCAATCAAATGTTCTTTAAAGGAGACAAATGAAAGAAAATGTATCAAAACACTTATCATGTAACGAAGCGTTCCATGCTTCTACCAATATTGAACACACTGGGTGATTTAATTTACCATGACTAAGCAGCCGCCGCCGCAGCACCGACCGACGGCACCATACGACGCCGCAGCTACCAGCGACACCAGTTACCTCGCCACGATAAAGGGATTTTATACCTTGTCTTAATATAATATGCAGTCACTATAAGATCATGACGTCACTGTTTGTTGAACACATTGAGTGATTTACATTCGACCAGTATATAATTCACACTCAGTTTTTACGATAAATATAACAAGTGGACCTCCTTTTGGGAAGGAAAGTCACTTGTTTGCTACGGTCGAAGCTGACGAGCTAGATTATAGTTTACGAGTCGTCTGAAATTGTCCGGCAATTTCGTTCCATCAGTTTGGTTCGAAGAATAAAACGTCCTTGCGCCTACCAGGGCCTTAAACTGCTAATCTTGTGCCTACCAGGGCCTTAAACTGCTGATCTTGTGCCTACCAGGGCCTTAAACTGCTGATCTTGTGCCTACCAGGGCCCTAAACTGCTGATCTTGTGCCAACCAGGGCCTTAAACTGCTGATCTTGTGCCTACCAGGGCCTTAAACTGCTGATCTTGTGCCTACCAGGGCCTTAAACTGCTGATCTTGTGCCTACCAGGGCCCTAAACTGCTGATCTTGTGCCTACCAGGGCCTTAAACTGCTGATCTTGTGCCTACCAGGGCCTTAAACTGCTGATCTTGTGCCTACCAGGGCCTTAAACTGCTGATCTTGTGCCTACCAGGGCCTTAAACTGCTGATCTTGTGCCTACCAGGGCCCTAAACTGCTGATCTTGTGCCTGCCAGGGCCTTAAACTGCTGATCTTGTGCTACCAGGGCCTTAAACTGCTAATCTTGTGCCTACCAGGGCCTTAAACTGCTGATCTTGTACCTACCAGGGCCATAAATTGTTGATCTTGTGCCTACCAGGGCCTTAAACTGTTGATCTTGTAAGCGCCAAGAGCGTAGTCCGCAGCCCGTATTTATAAAAGAGTGGCCCGATACCGAATGCCAGTTAACGAAGGAACCAGATGCCAGAATAAAGCTTTCTAGAGGAAACCAGCAGGACCCCGATACAAGGAGAATAACCGATGTTTACCAGATACGCCAGGCAGGGTGTAATTAATTGATGTCAAGAATATTTAAGTTGTTATATGAATTTAAGATTTGTTTCAATAAAGATTTTGTATAAGGTTCTAAAGACCTTCCTACTGAAGTTTCGTGTTTTCTTCAGAACGACCCTGGAAATCCGGCGAGCAAAACCTCGGCTGGAAAGCAAAAAGCACATCACAATCATATAAAGAAATAAGTAGAGTATGGCCTTGGTATTCCCAGAAACATAATGAGATAAAATCGTGTTCCATTGTATGGATATCCTTAGTGTGTAAGGCTAGGCGCGCACATTCAATTTTTAGTTGCACAACTGTTTGGTAGCTTATAGAAAACAGATGAACTACTTAGTTGAATGTCCGCGCAGGTGCATACAATTATATGTTACACAAAATAGCCTTAGGCTAGGCGCACACATTCAATTTTTAGTTTCGCAACTGCTTGGTTCGAGCAACTAAAAGTTTGTGTTTTGATACAAACTAAGCGATTGCCTAAAATGAGTTCGCTATTCTGTGTAACATATAATTATATGCACCTGCGCGGACATTCAACCAAATAGTTCATCTGTTTTCTATAAGCAACCAAACAGTTGTGCAACTAAAAATTGAATGTGCGCGCAATCATTTCAAAACACAAACTTTTTAGTTGCTCGAACCAAGCAGTTTCGAAACTAAAAATTGAATATGCGCGCCTAGCCTAAGAGTTTACTTTTATGTTCGTCATCCATTTAAATTATGTCAGATGAAATATTTTACATAATCACACATAACAGATTTAGTTCAGTTTTATAACAGATCTCGTTTTCGAAGTAGCATAAGGCCAGGCGCGCACATTCAATTTTTAGTTTCGCAACTGTTTAGTTGCTAAAATGAAACATATAGGCTTATATGGGACACCGCTCACTTAAAGCAACTCGATTCGAGCAACTAAAAAGTTTGTGTTTTGACGCAAACTAAACGATTGCCTAAAATTAATTCGTAATAGTTGAGCTGTTTTCAATAAGCGCAAGAGAGAAAAGAGTGTGAGCGTGAGTAAAGAGTTGCCAGTGCGCGGTTCTCTTTCAACTGGTGATCAAACTATTTGATTTCAATCACAGTTGCCAGTGCGCGACTAGCCTAACAGACTTTTATAAAAGTTGAATACCAATCATAAAAGAAGAATAAAAGATCTTTTAAGGTGGAAATCTTTTATGATTCATAACAGAAAATCTATAGCAGAATAACAAATGTGGCAGAATAGGCCTAATTGGTCGAGAGGTAAAGAAATGTTGAGGGATTGAATTAAGTTCTAGCCAGCAATGGAAAGTAATAAAATCGAGATTTTAGTACTCAAAGTCTCCAATGTAAACACGATGTCGTAAGTACGCATTATTTACAATGTAAACATGGTGTTAAATGCAATCGTCCGTAAGGTAGGTTGCTACACGGAACGTGTAACCGTAACGTGTAACCGTAACGTGTAACCGTAACGTGTACCGTAACGTGTAACCGTAAAGTGTAACTGTAAAGTGTAACTGTAACATGTAACCGTAACGTGTTACACGGGACGTATAAGTTTTACACACGTTTTCGATTCACTCTACCGCCGGGAAAGATGTTTACACATCAAAAAAATTGATTCAGATATAACTGACTGAACTTCAAGGAACCATGTTTTCGATATTTTCTTTCTCATTTACGTAAATATTATTTTATGCAAGAATATAAATTATAAGACGTTTTTATATTCATAATTTTTAAAACTATTTTAAGAAAAAATTTTTGTACGCCAACTTAAAGTTTTTTTTACTGTACAAATAAAAATTAAATTTCCAAAAATAAAAATATTTAGCCATTTTTGAGATATCGAATTGTCCAAAAAATTGTTTTTTTTTTTTTATTTTAAATTCAAAATATACGTTTTTTGAAGTTTTGAAATGCAATGTTTCTCAAACTTTTTAGAAGATGGTTTATAAAAAATTTCACTAAAATTCGTTTTGCAGATAATGAGAAATTCAAATTTTGAAAAAATGGCTGTATGTTAGGTACAGTCAGTAATATCTAAATGTTATTTTTTTTAATTAAATTATAGACCATAAAAATTAATGGAAAGAAAAAATTTTTATCAAAATTCTAAGTGCCGTTGACGAGAAAAATACGATTTTCGAAAACCATTTTTTAACATCTGTATGGTTATTTTTAGGGAAAATTGAATTTTTTTTTCTCATATCTTGACAGTATTGATAGATTATTATTTGTCAAGTTTAAATCGAGGGTTTTCAAAATATTGAGTTATGAAAAAAAAATTGTTTTTTAATTAAAAATCCTAGAAATTTTTTTTTTTTTTTTTTTTAAATTTGAATAAACACCGTAATATTTAAACTTTCAAGGAGCCTTAGTATTAAAAAAATTATCAAAATCGGTTAAACCTTTTTTTGAGAAAATTAAAAAAAAAAAAAAAGTTTCCAAGGGGTGTACCATTAATAACCCTTTTTCGTAAATCTTTTCCAACCATTAGCTAGCTTTAAGTAAGTGAAGTTTTTTGTATTTTGTTTTTAAATCTGTGAAACAGTTTTTGAGAAAAAAAACATATACGTATGTAAAATTTCGAAAATAATTTGTTTGGCAGGTATCGTTGTTTTTGGTCTTAAAAAAAGAAGAAAACACTTTTTGGAAGATAAAATTAAAAATGATAACCACCAAGTTTAGAGAAAATCGGCCCAGCCGCTTAGGTTGTAGTCGAACAGACAGAATTGCCGAACCCACTTTTTTCGTCTTCGCCATCATCGTTATGTCAACTGTGATCAAAATCTCGAGTTCGATTTTTTTTACGAATGCATAATTTGCCTTATAGTATCTATGTACAAGTTGCAAGTAAAAATTGATATTAAAATATTAGTGACAGAACCTACCTACTAGAGAACCAATTTTCTATTTTTGGCTTTCTCATTATGGGCAAAAAGAACAAGGGAATGGTGTAATTACTCCGCGTTATTGACAATATATAACAAAGAGATAAGAAAAGCCAAAAGAAATAGTTTCACAAACTTTTGTGAGAATATCTCAACAACCCCTGCAGCGGCAAGACTGCATAAAGCTCTTGCAAAAGAGAAGACACTAACATCACTGGCACTTCGGTATAGTGATGGAACGTTCACCGAAAATGAAGAGCAAAGGTGTAACCTGCTGCTCAGCACACACTTCCCAGGCAGTCTACCATTAGATGGTAACTTGGTTGAGAAATCACCTCTCACACCAAACAGAGAGGACTGGAAAATAGCCACGACCATTTGCACAGGTAAAAGGATTGATTGGGCAATTAATACCTTTCAACCCTACAAATCACCAGGTGCAGATGGTATCTTCCCAGCTCTTTTGCAGAAGGGAAAAGAATTCCTTATGCCCTATCTCATTAATATTCTACGGAGTAGCATTGCTCTTGGGTACATACCAAGTCTATGGAGAACAGCTAAGGTAATTTTCATTCCCAAAATAGGGAAAAAGGACACAACCCATCCAAAGTCCTTCAGGCCAATAAGCTTAACATCCTTTATACTGAAAACTCTGGAAAAGGTAATTGACAACTTCATAAGATCAGAAGTGTTAATAAGTAGGCCTCTCAATCAGCGACAACACGCATATAGGGCGGGCAGATCAACCGAGACCGCCCTGTTTGAACTAACAAATAAGATCCAAAGAGCCTTAGATGTAAAGGAAACAGCATTAGCTGCTTTCTTAGACATAGAAGGGGCCTTCGATAACACGTCCCACGAGGCTGTAGGCAAAACTCTTGTTAGGAAATGCGTACCCAACACCATAACCAGATGGATAATAGAAATGTTGGGCACTAGAAATGCAGAGGCACAAGCAGGACAAAATGTAAAGAAAGTGATCACAACGAGAGGATGTCCTCAGGGCGGTGTACTATCACCCTTGTTGTGGAGTCTTGTAGTAGATGAATTGTTAGAAAATCTTACCTCCAAAGGTATATACTGCATTGGATTTGCCGATGATATCGCTATCATTGCAGTAGGTAAGTTTGAAGAAACTCTTTGCGATATTATCCAAAGAGGACTAACAATTACGAGTAAATGGAGTAGGTCTGTAGGGCTTTCAATAAACCCATCCAAGACAACAATCATACCATTTACCAGGAAAAGACTTCTACCACATATGAAACATATCCGTTTGAATGGTGAAGTAATTGAAATGCAGAGGGAGGTAAAATACCTAGGAATTATACTAGATAGTAAACTCCTCTGGAACAAACACATAAATTATATAGTCGGAAAAGCCACAAAAGCCCTAATGATTTGCAAAAGAATTGCAGGCAAGTCATGGGGTTGCAAACCGAGCATCCTTAGGTGGATGTACACTATGATGGTAAGACCCATCATTACCTATGGTGCGGTTGCATGGCACAAGAAAACCGAATTAACAACAACTACACTGAGAAAACTGTACTATGAGTTATTTAAATAGAAACATGTTTAACTGCATGTTTAAATAAGGACAAATAGAAATCGTTTATAACTAAACTCGAATCTGTTTAGATTCGAAAATACTTTTATTTTACAGTAAAATATGTTTAAATCAAACTCATTCATGTTTAAGAATTTCATTAAGATCTGCACTTCATTTTTTATATGTATTCAAATTAGTTTTAGTTTGATTTTTAAAATGCAGGTTTAATTGTTTTACTAACTTAAAAATTGTAACATACAATGAACATGAACGAGTTTGTTTGAAATATAAACGAAGTTAAAATATTTACATGAGTAAGAGATTAAACATAAATGTTAAATTTAATCACGAACGAGTTTGAATTGAATAAAAATGAAGTAGCTAAATACAACTTTTCTTCTTTTTGGCATCGAAAGTCATGGAGTGTGTTTATGTTCCGCGTGTGTTTGTGATCTTACTAAAGTGAGTAATTTATAAAATATGTAATAAAGAAATATTTGATTACCATTATAATGTTACATAACTGAAGTTCTGTTTCAAGCAAAAATATAAATCATAAGATTATTCGAGGAGTGGAAGTTAATACCACTGTTCCCTGCTCTCTATTGTAAGTGTAAAAAAAAATATTTGTTTCAAAAACTGTTTATTTATATAGTTTTATTTAAAAAAATACTGATTAACAAGTATGTTTTATAATTAACTATCATTTGACTTCTATATTCTTGCCACAGGACGACTAGAGCACGACGAAAGACGTAAAAAAAGAAGCAAATTCCAGAAGACGAATTATATGCACCAGAATTTGAAGATGTTCTCAAGATGTGACAAAGATGAGATCTTAAAGCGCTCCACAACAATTTAATGACTTTTTGAAAAAATGTAAAGAAATAAAATAAA
The DNA here is from genome assembly GCA_963931855.1 of Philhelius festivus. Classification (NCBI taxonomy): domain Eukaryota; kingdom Metazoa; phylum Arthropoda; class Insecta; order Diptera; family Syrphidae; genus Philhelius; species Philhelius festivus. The sequence continues at coordinate 220,120,086 of OZ007554.1, forward strand.
AATATAAATACATACATAATGTAGGTACTTATTAATTTGTATTTGTGTTGAGTATTTTTTTTATTTCTGAATTTCTGAAAAATCTGAAGTAACAAAAAATTAATATGATTCTATTTGAAACAACATCAAATAAAGTTGATAAAAACAAAGATAAGCATGTTTAAATCAAATAGAAAACGTGGTAAATTTAAACCAAATCATGTTCAAATAGGGTCAAACATGGGTAAATACGTTTCTATTCAAATTAAATAGATATCGATTCCATGCCAAATCGTATGTGTTTGAGTTTGATTTAAATATGAATATGTTTGATATTTTTCTCAGTGTAGGAAAACCCTAGAAAAAATCCAAAGGCTCGCATGTATCTGTATTACGGGAGCAATGAGAACCTGCCCTACCGCAGCTATTGAGGTTATCCTCCATCTATCCCCTCTACACGAGGTTATTAGAAGTGCTGGAGTGGGAGGAATCATGAGGTTCTCAAAGGAAGGAACTGGGACAGGTAAAATAATTGGTCTCAGAGAAAGGGACCTAATTGACAGGTCCACAATTACTAACCTTATTGACATCCCAAGAGATGGAATGATCAAAAAACATAATTTCGAGAAAAACTTTCTTACACAGCTTAGTAACAAAGAAAACTGGGTAGGAGAGGATATAAACTATACACTCGAAGCAAATACCATCAAGTGGTACACTGATGGATCGAGAACAAGCGAAGGGACTGGTGCAGGAATTTTTGGGCCAAAAACCAAACTTTCCATACCGATGGGACAGTCAACCAGCATCTTCCAAGCGGAGGTAAACGCGATAGGGAAATGCGTGGATCGCAATCTCGAAAGGAATTATCGTAACAAGAACATTGCCATTATGTCAGATAGTCAAGCAGCACTAAAGGCACTGAGCTCGTACACCATCAACTCTAAGCTGGTGGGGGAGTGCATAAATAGGCTAAACGAACTAGGCAAACAGAACAGGGTCACACTTTATTGGGTACCTGGTCACGTTGGTGTTCTTGGAAACGAAAAGGCAGATTCCCTAGCAAAATTAGGAGCTTCAACTCCCCTAACAGGGCCTGAACCCTATTGCGGAATAGGTGAAAATGTCATCAAAACCAAAATTAAACAAGAAGAGGAGGCAAACAGAATAAAGAACTGGAATGAACTCCCTAAGATGAGACAGGCGAAACTACTGCTGGGTAACTACAACCGGCAACGTTTCGAAAACTGTATCAACCTTAGTAGGAATAACCTAAGAATAATAACAGGTATTCTAACAGGACACTGTAAACTTAGAAGACACCTTAATCTAATTGGTGTGGTAAGCAGTGCCACTTGCAGATTCTGCAACATGCATGAGGAAACTCCGGAACACATACTGGGAAAGTGTTGTCCAATCATGCACCAAAGGAAAACCCATCTGGGACGGTACCAGGTGGAAGAGAGCAACCTAACCTCTCTAAAAGTGCCCCAAATACTAAAGTTCCTTAAGGCAATAGGTTTGGAGGAAGAACTGTAGGATGAGCCAGCTCATCATTTTAAGAGGGGGCACAATAGATCTTCAGGTCGCAGTGCAATTAATCCCCAATACAATTCATTCATTCATTCATGGGCATTACGGATTTAAATAAAATTATTTTTGGAGAAGGTTTTTAAAAATTCGATATCCCAAAAAACGGGTCAAAATTTTTTTTTTAAATGCAATTTTTATTTGCATATCTACTAATAAAAACCTAAGATTTGCATAACAAAATTTTGTGTTAAAAATTTTATATGTAAAATATATTTTTAACGATCTTATTGTTATTCCATTTTAAAAAATTTTTGAATCCCTTACACATTAGTGCAGGTTTATGCAATCTATTCGTGAAATACACCAGTTAATCACGTGTTTTTAAATAGCCGAGTAGACTAGCTTATCCAATTGATTTAGTTAAGCAAGTGAAACGAAAAGATTAGTCAGACGAAATTTTTAAGTTATCCCAAGAAATCGAATAAATGGGCTACTCATTTCTTATTCTACCTGAGAATAAAGGCTACTCCAACCGACTATAGGTTAACTACTATAAATGGCTAAGATGGTTGACCTAGCCGAGTACCATACTCTAATTTATGTGAATAAAATAATACAACAATCAAGTTGCCCCGAGCTGATTACATACAAGACTCTAATTGGGAACACTTGTTACTCTAATCGAGTAAATTGCTTACACTTTGTAAATTTAAACAATTTTTCTTTTTACTTGCGACTTATAGGTACTATAAGGCAAGTTATGCATTTGGAACAAAAATCGAACTCGAGATTTTGATCAAAGTTGACATTACGATGATAGCGAAGACGAAAAAAGTGGGTCTGCCAATTCTGTCTGTCTGTCTGTCTGTTTGTCTGTCTGTCTGTCTGTTCGATTACAGCTAAACGGCTCGGCCGATTTTCTTCAAACTTGGTAGATATGGGTTTTGATTTTTTACCCCCGGATATTTTTTGATTTGATTTTTTATGACCAAAAATAACGATACCTGCCGTACGATTTTTTTTCGAAATTTTATAAATATTTTTTTTTCTGAAAAACTGTCTCAACGATTTTCTCAAAAACAATTCAAAAAATTTAATTTAGTTAAACCTAGGTTATGGTTGAAAAAAATTTTCAAAAAAATGAGTACTTTTGGTACCCCCCTAGGGACCATTTTTTTTTGTTTTTGCTTTTCTCAAAAACGGTACCACCGATTTTAATCATTTTTTTTATGCTCAAACTTCCCAGCAGTTTGAATATTATTGTGTATTTAAATTTTCCAAAAAAAATTTTTTGGGTTTTTAAAAAAACTTTCAAAATTTTTTTTTCAAAACTCAATATTTCGAAAACTCCATGCTCGATTTTTTCAAAACTTGATAATTGAAAGTTTGTGAAAATAATCTGCAATATATGAGCAAAATAAATTCATTTTACCTAAAAATAACGGTTCCCTCCATACAAATGTTAAAAAATAGTTTTCGAAAATCGTGTTTTTCTCGAAAACGGTTCCGAGAATTTTGCTTAAATTTTGTTTCTTTCTATTATTTTTTAATTACTGTAATTTAATAAAAAAAAAATTGAAAACAAGATATTACTGACTGTACCTACCATAGAACGATTTTTTAAAATAACATTAATTTTTGAAGTTCTTAGTCTTTTACATAGGAGTAAGTTCGTGCGACCCAGTCGTGCATTTTATTGTATAGAGTTTCCAGGTGGTACATATTAGCAGTCTTACATATTTACTTTTATAATAGTGTTACAGCCGGATGGATAAAACGCAAATTGGTTGAAAATGACCAATCTTTTTAATTTTTTTATGATTCATGGGGGGTTTTAGTTCAAGGAGTTTTTAAAAATGTATTGGTCAAATGCAGAACTCACACTACAATCAGTCTCAAAGTCTTTTTCTAAAGTTTTCATGCACTCTTTCAAGTATTGCCACAGTAATTTTGTAGGATCCGCGTTCGAATGTTTCATTTGAGGGCTTCCAGAGTCCTAGGATGATCGTTATAAACAAGACTTTTAAGGCAATGCAGCAAGCATGTTTCCGCTGTCTTCAAAATCACGTGGCTACAATTCTTGGACGAAAACCATCTAACTATCTGTAGGGTTGTAAATGAAGATTTTCTTGAACGATTCGTTGGATGGAACGTCTCGAAATGCCAAGGGCATCCGCTTGTTTTCGAAGTGAACGCCTGGGAGATTGTTGAAACGCAGTTCGTACCACCTCGAAGTTTTCTGCGGTAGAGACCGTTCTCTGAGGGCCATTTTTTTTTTTATACACATTTGCAGTACTCTGAAAGGCATTAAAACATGTAAGCATTTGATTTTGCATGGGAGCTCAGCCATGGGCAGCGATATTGAAATGTGAACGGATATGAAGCTGCACTCGAATGATCGAGTGAGTGTTTGAAAAATAGGCTTTCACGCAAAAAATACTCTTTTGAACAGATCACTCTATCTCGACGATTGAAGCTAAGTGTGCTGAACGAAATTCTCGCCCTGCCATCGATTCCATCCATCTGCCATGTGCCACGCTCTATTTCTCTGCATGCTAGAACCACCCACACAGCTGAGATCGTAAAGGATAATTAAGAATATATGGTTATTTATGGAAGCTTTGTCATTTCAATATCTCAACGCCTTACCATTATGCCAAGAGGCACTTAAACTCTCTAAATAAAGGGAGCGATCACCCTTCAAGGACTAGTGGAAGAAAACTGTAATTTAAAGAAGCCTTGTAAGTTCTTAATACTAGATTAGTGGCTTGATATTGCAGCGAGTAGTTTTATTTTTTTGCAAATTCGCATATGAAGAAAATTCATAAATTACTTCTGTTCAAGTGGAGCAAATAATATATTTCAACTGAAAATTCAAAAGAGAGCACAAAATTTCATTGGTAACTCAAAAATTGTATTTGCTGAGTTATGACGATTTTCCGCCAAACCATCGATGCACGCCAATATTTAATACAAAAATTCATTTCCTTAACAATCTCATCACACTTCTCAATTTGACAGAAAAAAAACCCTTTTAAAATCCTTCAACAACTTAAAAAAAAATATACTCAAACATCTTAGGGAAACCCTTAGACCTTTACATAATGTTATTTGAGAAATGTCAAGATGCAAATCTTTAATATTGTAGCTACTTAAATAAAGTGCCACAACAAGTGTAGCTGCTTACATACTTTGTCTCCCACAAAATTTTACACAAAATCCTTCTCATTCTGATCTGAAATACATGAACCATGTATACATATAGATTCGAGTACACCATCGACATCAATGTTCAAATCAATATTTCTTCCAGAAAATAAATTCATATTTGAAATTCCACTTGACTGCATCAATTGGCATACCAAGTATAAATTTTAGTGAAAAATAAAAATCGAAAAAAAATGTCGCAGTCATTCCACCATGTAAGACGTCTGGATGTTTGGAAGCAGAAGAAAACACGTCTCAAGCGGTACTTTATTTACATCAAACTCTGGATCTCTGTTTTCGTAATCAAATAGAAGTACTCAATTTGCGTTGTAGGTTGTACTTGGGTAAAAGCAGAATCATTTCTGAATGAAGAATATTTTTATTTTTCAAAACCATCGTCTTTCACACTCCCTCTAAATCATATAGAAATTCAGTGAATTCATTTATTATTTACAAAGATATAATTGTTAAACCAATCAAACTTAATCATTGAAAATGTGATTCGAAACACTGACAACTCCTTTTCAAAAAATTTGTATTCTTGAATTTTAAGGTTTCTGAGAGATTAGAACAACTTTTTTGACAGATTGTATGCCTCTGCATCAAGGATTAGATACGGGATGATAAGGGTCTTGTAAAGGGACATTTCAGTTATTTGAAAAGAGTGGGGTTTGCCTTTTTGACCCAAAGACGCTGCGATTGGCAGGTGTAATCAAATTTTAAGATTCCCTAAATAAAGGGTTCTCTAATTGGTGAGGGTAGATTTTGGTGGCTTGTGGCGACCATGTTAATTGGTGACATCTGTCAAATCTGTAGTATATTATTCAGTTGCTGATATCAAATAAGATATTTATGAAATAAAAAATTATTTCCAGTGGAGTGCTTGAATTAAATTCAATAGAAAGCTTAAGTGACCTCAACTCCAAAGTGCGTTTCGCCCAGGTACGACAATGGGCTCATCTGGATTTTCTTCAAATTTCCCTAGAAAAATAAAATTCACAGTATATTTCGGCTGTGAAATTTATAAGAGTCGCTAAACATCGACAAATAATAATTGTGTCTTAGAAGGGTACGACAGCATCTAATTGATGAGTCCATTATCATACCTTGGCGAAACGCACTTTGGAGTTGAGGACTGATATATAATTACCATGTCAAGTGTCACTATTGAAAAGCACGACCAAATGATAAAACTTTATTATCAAAATGAGTGTTCGTTAGTGCACACGTTGCTCACACTTTAAGGAAGACGTGGTGGCCCTTCGCAGTCAAATCCTCAACGTTTGGTGGTCAAATGGTTCCGTAATCAATTAGCCAACATTTGTTCGTCAAAGAAACACAGGATCGGCCGATAACATCGTCGTGAAAGTGTACAACAGAAGCAGAGCCCGCGAGGCAGTTTATTCCTCGGTCTTTCGCAAACTTCAACTTTTGCAAATTTCGCGCCGGGACTTGGGCCTACACTCGTACAAGATGCAACTAACCCAGGAGTTCAAAGTTCATGACCATAGACAACGCCATTTGTTCGGTGACTAGGTTTCGGAGCTTTTGGAGGATAGTCCCAATTTCTTCCGCAAAATCATCTTTAGCGATGAGGCACATTTTGGGATAAAATGCTGTGTTAACAAGCAAAATTGCCGGGCGTATATGGGATTACACCAACCCACACAAGGTTCATAACTTAAAAAGCATCTTTAAAAAGTTATCGGTTTGTGTGGATTTTGGTCCGTTATTTTGGAAAGCGACGTTAGTAAGGCGGTCACAGTCAATAGCAAGCGCTACAGAATTATGAAAACCAATTTCTTAAGGTCCTTAGTGAACCATATGGATCTAGATAGTATATGGTTTCAACAGGACGGCGCTACGTGCCACACCGGGGACTTAACGATTCATATTCTGCATGAACGGTTTGAGGGTAAGGAAATCTGTGGCAGGGGTGACTTGAATTGGCCACCAAGGTCATCCTATTTGACCCCGGCGGACTCTTTCTTGTATGGGGTTTTCTGAAGTCAGAAGTCTATATGCGAATAAACCATAACTGACTGATACCCAAAAGGTGAACATAGCATAGGCTATCGCTCAAATTCAGCCGGAACTATGCGGGAGAGTCATTGAAAACTTTACCACTTGGATCCGTACTACCGTAAGAAGCCGAGGTGGACATTGAACATTGAACGATGTCATATTTTGTAGATAATGGTATACATGGGTCTTTCTTGCATTAAAATATTCCACACCTAGCCGCCTCTATTGAAGAACCCTTACTTTATATTTTTTAATAGCTTGTCCAGGCTGTATATTGTGTAGAGTTTCGGGGGTCCTTTCTTGATGACACCATAGACTTTGTTTTGATTTCATTCACCAAAAGCAAAACCATCAAAATTTTTTTCCAACTCAAAAAAGCTACCTACAAAATACACTGTGCCTTACCGATTATGTCAATATACCTCAACACCATATCACCGTCTTCAGAACGATTGTGCATTGAGTGTTAGCGCGAGAGTTTTTTAACGACGACGTTTGAGAAGTCGTATCTCATTGCCTAACCCCTTTCTTGACGTCAAAGCTATCGTGGAAGTTTTTGGGCTATCGAGTGATATCCATGGTCGTTCTTTAAAAAACGGACTAGTTTAGCAGGAATGCCAAAACTAGATATCGCTCTATGTAGTTCGTGTCTATAGGTGCTTTCATACACGACCTTGAAATCAATGAAATTATGGTGAGTTGGTATGGTTTTTTCGTCCATGGAGGAATTTTCTGGCAGAAATCCAGATACCGGCGAAGTCACATACTACGTTAGAAAAGATCTGGAAGCAGTTCAGAGGGTCTCCTTTCTTGTTTCTTTTTTTGGTCATTTTAAGCAGTATCGCTTCATTTACATATAATTTTTTATACGGATGGTTTTCTTGAGCACCGTAGCGCTCACTATTTACAGTAACGTTGCGATTTATCATCTTTGAAGAAATACGGTTCAATGATTCCGCCAGCCCATAATCCGCACCAAACAGTGACTTTTTCTGGATCCATTGGTAGCTCTTGCACTGCTTCTGGCTGCTCTTCACTCCAAATACAGCAGTTTTGCTTGCTCACGTATCCATTCAACCAGAAATGAGCTTCGTCGCTGAACACAATTTTTCGATAAAAAAGTGGATCTTCGGCCAACTTTTCAAGAGCCAATTCACCAAAAATTCGGCGTTGTGGTAGGTCTTTCGGCTTCGATTCTTGCACCAACTGTATTTTAAAAGGCTTCACACCTAAATCCTTCCGCAAAATTTTCCACGTAGTGGAGTAACAGAGGCCCAATTGCTGTGAACGGCACCGAATCGATAATTCATGTTCATCACTAACACTGGCCGATACAGCTGCAATATTTGCCTCAGTTCACACTCTACGTAAGCGTGTTGGTGGTTTAATGTCCAACAATGTAAATTTTGTGCGAAATTTAGTCACAGTAGCCCGAATAGCCGCATCAGAAGGTCGATTAAACTGACCATAAAATGGAAGAAGCACTTTCTTAACAGAGCACGCGTTTTGATAATAAAATTCAATAATTTGCCAGCGCTGTTCGTTTGTTGTAAGACGATTCATGGTTAAATTAAAGAACAAACTGAAGATTTTTGGCAGTGATACAAGTCACGAAACGTGCGTGAGCTGTCAGAACCAGTGTTGCCAAAAAGAAAATAGCAAAAAAATCACCCATTAGTACCTAATCACAAGTAAAAATTACATTTAATGGACAAGGGCTGTGTGGACCTAAGTACCAAGTGTATTTTGAGACCACAATTCAGTTCATGCTTATTTCTTGTCGGTACTCCGCATTCAATCCAAAGTGAGCAATTCGTAGGTACTTTACGCTTTACTTCTTTTATTAAGTTCTCCTCAGTTGAACGCTACCCAAATTTTTAGTATTTCTAAATACCTGTTATTGGTGCTTTAAGCCGTGGAAGATATTTCGTGTTTCTTTTTTCATGTTCAATATTCATTCTTATCAACCTACTCTCCGAAGTTTTAAAATAAAAAAAGTTAAAATATAATTCTTGCTCACTCAAAAAAATCCCCTTTTGCATAATAAAATAATAAATAAATGCTGGTGTTCCGCAGGGCTCTGTTTTCTCCCCGAATCTCTTCCTCATTTTTATAAATGATCTCTTATCTGAAACTTCTTATTAATTAATAATATTTTGCGGACAACCCTACCCTCAGCTTCTTATACACGGTCTTAAATTCAGGTCGATCTCCTTCGGCCCCGTTCTACTACGGACTTAAGAGCTTCTTTAAGCAATTGAATTTAAGTGTAGGGACTTAAGCACAATGCGCTCCTATCTCGTGTGGTATGGTGTGGTGTTTTGTGGTGTGCTGGGGTGTGGTGTGGTTTATTGTGTTGTGGTGGGATTTGTTGTAGAGTGGTGTGTTGTGTCATCGACTGTGGAAACTAATCAAAAACTGCTTTTTGATCAAAGTTGTTTCAATTTTCTAGAGCAATATCTTCTCACTACCATACACAGAAAAAAAAAGTAACAAACACAACCTGGAATGGCGTAATGAGAACCTCAAGGATTTCGTCACAACACAGAGCTTCACAACACACCATATGTCGCATATGAGATATGTGCATTAGATCGATATTGACACACCACTCTACAAGGTGAGTGGTGTGTCACTATTCATACGAGATAGAACTGGTTCCAGCTTTGACCTTAAATCTTAAACACGATTCTCTCAATTTTAATTCCAACTAAAGGTCTTGATTGGCAATTAAATTTAATACAGCACTTTATCCGGCTACAAAATTACTCAGAACATCAATTCGTATACACCTTTTAGACCTTTTCAGATATCGTGAAACCTAAATGAAGTTTTCAGTTGAAGGATACTCGCAAGTTGTACGTAGTTTTACATGAAACTTTATTCAGACATTGTGAAGCCTATACATTTTTTTTCGATTGACTATTTGTTCTGCTTCACCTGAAGGTCCCCAAGGCCTTTCAACATTCCTCTGCCAAAAATATATAAAATCAAAATCTGAAAACCAAATCAACTGGATCCTGATCGTATGCCGAGGACGAATAAATAAAACATTAAAATTTCCAACTTCTTGAACTTTAACTCGACCCAATAAGAAAGTTCTCAATGATTCAATGATTGATGTCTCGTTTCAGACAGAAAGAAAAATACTCGTATCTTCAAGTAACATACATACTTTATTCAATAGAATTCAATCGAATGAAATAAGTAAAAACTTGACTTTATGTCCATTGAATTGGAATGTATTGTTTTCTTTTTTTTATTTTTTCCGGGTGATTTCGCCCATTAGTATAACCATAATAGAAATAGAACTTCAAATTGTTCAATGAATTCGAATCTTATTTTTCGTCCAGCATAAAAGACTTTGAATTGAAAGTTTTGGGTAAATTGAGTTTTTATTTTATCAGAACAGAAGGAAATCAAGGATCTTGTGCCTAATTTCTAATTTATAAATGTTTTTTCAACATTTAGACCACAATCGAAATTGAGTCAACTTATATGACAAGAACGAACAAAAGGCTCTTATCGTTGAGCCAATAGGTATAAGATTAACATTCCTCCTCTGCAGTGCTTGAAACTTAAAAACCTTCTGTATTCATGGAGGCTCGTTTGCAGCTTGAGCATATCCCTCATTATGTATTTGGTGTTTAGCAAAGCAGAAAAATAAAATCGTTGGTTTTCAGATCCACATTCGTCAAAATAAAACTCTTAAAAAAGTTTCCCCATTCCACCGTAAGGACATGATAAGTTTCAACTATAATCTTCTTTATTTTTATAATTCAAAAAATTCAAACGAAAGAAGAACTCGAAATCGAATCGAGACACAATAGACTTAATATTATAGGTACGAACCTTTGAACATTTAAAGTCGTTTGGGTTGGTTTTTCTTCACTCAACTGCTTGAAGGATAAAAACCCCTTAACGTTACGAATCCTTCCCTAGGTATGCACAAACAAAAAAGCAACACAATTAAAGGATTTGAAAATGCCTTTGAGCATTGAATATTTTCGATAAATCGAAAATACTAACAGTGTCTATGTCGCAACAAAGTCTCGACTTAGTATCGTATACCATAAGACCCAGAACAGTATTGTATAGAAATGTATCTGAAGAGCAGCTCGTTTTAAGCTCTTGTGTATGGGATTTTGATGCCTTTGAAAAAGGTATTACAGGGAGTGTATAAGGCTCTGTTCGAATGAAAGGGGCAAATAATAAAGAAATGCGATTCCACTTCTGAAAATACGATTAAAGTGGTTTTTGTATGAGATGGAATTTTAGAAATATGAATTTTGAAAGGTAAGAACAACAAGGATGTCTGCAGGCTTTGTAAGGTTGTTGTGATTGGGAAAGTGTTTTAAAAGCAAAAATATTATATGCAATGAAATATTTTAAGTTCCTAGTTTGTTTTGTTTTGATTTTGATGCAGAAACTATTCAAGCTTTTAAAATACATCGAAAAATACTTACTACATGATGAGACTTTGCTTTGACAAATAGCTGCTGGCTTAAGAACCGGAACGCAATCTCTTAAAAACAGGAACTCGCCGAACCACAGGGGGTAGTTTAGATGTGTTAAATCAGCATTTCCAATACCTGCCAAATGGACGTCATGTAGAGCGAGGCAAGTCAATGAAGAACCAGTTCCATCGTCTCTCATAGAAGAGATAGGATTAGCTTTAACAAACTATCTGCTGGCATACCTGCAGAGCTTTTCAAATCAATCAAATAAGGGCGGAAGAAAGCATGCCTGGCACCTAGACTATCACCTCCATATGATGCTATATAAGATAGTACTTCCTTTATTGCCGCTACGAATACGCTACAATGGTTTGGTAGACGGAAGGAGAGACTATAAGGTTTAGTCCATCTGAGTACACTCCACCACCCACTCCGTTTTCAGTCTTCGATCCATCTGTATAAAAGTGTACTGATTTATTTTCTGTCAAAGCCGCTCCCTCCCAAGCTGACCTTGAGGGAATGGTGACTTCAAATTTTTTATCAAAAACCAAAGAGGGAGTGATGTAGTCGGAGTGACTTGGGAGAGTTCCGAATAAATTCAGAATGGTGCTGTGGCCAATAGAGTTATTGGTTCATTGAGAGATGGCTTTGAGACGTATGGCGTATGATGCGGCCATTTGTTTGCTGTAAATGTCTAGGGGTGTCAGGTTGAGAAGTATGTCTAGTTCAGCGGAAGGTGTCGAGTGGAGAGCTCCTCTGATGCACATACTCGCTGAACGTTGTACTTTGCTTAGTTTATCGCGATTTATCGCTTTATCTAAGGTCGTCCACCATACGGTCATCCGTAAGTGAGTATCGGTCTAATGACCGCAGTATATAGCCAGCAGTGGCGTGGCGTGAATAATTTTAAATGGGAACCCGTTATAAAATTTTGTCACCTGTAAAAACGAAAACAAATCTTAGAACCTTAAAAACAACATTTCTAGTAGGGATATGGTATCTACAAATGCATTCCACATTGACTTGGCAAAAAATGTGTAGCTATATTTTTTATACTTCCAGACATTAATATTTCAATCAACAATGAGCTTGAAACATAATAAAAAAGGACCTCCTTTTAGACACATGTCCCCTTCGTCGGACATAACTGCGGCACCTTCCTAGGAATGTTCTATTAACTTTTCCTTACAATCATATGTGTCAAGAATATAAAATACTTATATGATGGACAACTCATCTGCAATAAGACTCGCCCTAACGTCCGACAATACAAGATATCATTCTTGTGTTCCAATCTCTGACAAGAACCGAAATATGGCACTCAGTTGTCCCCTATGACTCAAATCTGATGTTTCGTCTATCATAATCGACACGAACCGAGCTTCTATGATTTCTGTTTTAATTTCAGATTTAATAACAGCCGCGATACTATGTATCAAGTCATTTTGAATATCGTTGCCCTATAACACTACTCTAAATAGGATTCCATTAAAGTGTCATAGGTACTTATATGTTGATTTCCTCTACACATAAGAAATCAATTTCTGTGTGAAGATTTTGATCCCTCGCCAGATTTAGCGTTCCTTTACACCCAACAAAAATTTATTTTTCTGACAGGGATCAAAATCTTTAAATCCATATTTAAAGAGGGATTTACATGTATACATGAAACACGCACACCAAACAAAAAATTTCGATCTGGGATCGAAATCCCTGGCGTGTAATCGAAAAAAGGATAAAATATAAACTATCAATCATCCTTACTAAAATTATTTGGTTTCTCCGAAAGGTAATCTGTTAAACAGCAATCTACATTTATCAAAGACATTTCCAAGACAAAATCCAGAACTGCACTAAAATTAAGAAGCTAAATTATTTTATCACTATAGTGGGTAATAAAAGGAATTAAATCTGCACTTTAACATCTAACTTTTCACTATTTTTAATTAACTTCAAATTGGCTTTTCAAAACACTAGATTTATTTGAAGTTATTGAACCTGTGTAACACAGCCTTTTATTGAATGCCAATTGAATCTAAATTTAAATTCCTTTATTAAAAAAAAGCAAATGCATTTTATTTGTCCAGAGTAGCGATATGCTAAATTTACACCGCTGACAAATTGCCATATACATATTCTACCATGATTTCTTTCATAATTCAAAATTATCACAGTAAATTTGCAAAAATATCAATGGTGCATTTTACATTAGCATGCAAGCAAATCAACATCAAATTCAAAATCAAGAATCAACAATACCCACATGCGATATTTATATTTACATAATGACATATTTTAAGGAAAAAAAAAAAACAAATAAGTCGGAGAACATCGTCTTATTTCTTACACAAGGTTGAAAAAAGGCGAGCACCTGAACTCCTGCAATGTATTATCTTCCTACTGAAATGCAATGCTAATTGCTAAAGGGAGAATAGAATACAAATAATTCCAACTCCTACTGGTATACATCGAAAATTTTATAAGACGGAATGTAGCGTCTTATTTTTTGGATATAAAAGCGGATGTTGAACAAAGAGGATCCGAAACACAATGCTTGGGGAAGAAAGGGATATAAAACAAATAAATAAGACGGTGATTGAAAAGTTTACTTCGAAGTATTTTTGTGACTCTCTTGATTAATGTTGGTTGTGGATTGTGGAATGTGTTTGGATAAAGTAAAGTATAAGATACAAACGAGAGACAGAAAGGATAACTTAAACTTATTCGATGTTTATTTGGTAGGTTGTGTTATTCGTGGATTTTCTAAAAGGGAAGACGATAGGAATCGTGTTATATGGACGCCACGCCACTGCTAACTATTCACTACTGGATAACTTAAAAAAAGAGTCTTCCCAAATGTAAATAACTACCAGTTTATAAATTCTAAAGGAAGTCAACAGAACCGAAAATAATTTCGAAGCCTTTTGCCGATTTTTTGGTCAAACATTTACTCCCAGTAGAACATTAGTATAGCCTACTTAAGTAATATTTTCGTCTATTATCTTTTTCAGTTATTTATAAAATCCGCCTGTGGAAGGACGAATTTACTTGGGAACCTTATGAGATTCCATCTATTGTTTTTTACTTGCGACTTATAGGTACTAAATATAAGGCAAGTTATGCATTCAGAAAAAAATCGAACTTGAGATTTCGATCAAAGTTGACATTATGATGATAGCAGAGCCGAAAAATGTGAGTCTTACAATTCTATCTATCTGTCTGTCTGCTCAACCACAGCCTAAATGGCTAGGCCAATTTTCTTCAAACTTGGTAGATATGGTTTTTAATCCCCCCCCCCCACACGTTTTTTTCTTTTAAGACCAAAAATAACGGTACCTACCTGCAATACCATTTTTTTGAAATTTTATAAATATTTTTTTTTCTCAAAAACTGTCCCACAGATTTTTTTAGAAAAAAAAATTCAAACAATTTTATTAGGTAAAGCTATGTAATGGTTGAAAAAAATTTTCCAATAAATGGTTATTTTTGATAGTCGCCCTGGAACCATTTTTTTGTTTTTGATTTTCTCGAAAACAGTACACCCGATTTAAATTATTTTTTATCCTAAAGTTTGAATATTTTTACATATTCAAATTTTCATTTTTTGGATTTTTATAAAAAAAAATTCTAAGTTTTTTTTTGAAAACTCAATCTTTTGAAAACCCCATGCTCGAATTTCTTCAAACTTGATAAATAAAAGTTTCTAAATATATGTAAATTACAATATATGAGAAAAAAAAATATTGTACCTAAAAATAACGGTACCTCATACAAATGTTAAAAAATGGTTTTCGAAAATCGTATTTTTCTCGAAAACGGTTGCGAAAATTTTGCTAAAATTTTTTTCCTTTCGATTAACTGTTACGATCATTATATAATCTATAATTTAATAAGAAAAATTTTGAAAACAAGATATTACTGATTGTACATAATTCGGGATCTTGCTGTATACCTTGTTAATGACTTCACTGATTTTGTTATAATTTTCATTTTTTTCTCTTCTTCTTTCAAATTTTGCCTAAAATCTTATTGTGTATTATTATATCCTTGTCTATTCTAGTTACAGCTTTGAACTACAATCTACAAGTGCAATTTCGTGCGCACCCAGTCGTAAATATAATATATCTCCGATCAACAGAATGAAATAAGATTTGAACCTTAATGGAGTCCAAGAATTTAACAAAAATGCTGATTGGCAAATCGAAAAGTTCTACCTAAAATGTTACAAAAATCCAATACAATTTTTCTTGTATGTACAGTGGTGGACAAGAATTTATCACATTAATAAAAGAAAAAATTAAACTATATTTACAAAATTTGTTTCTATTTCAATATTTTCATTTTTATGTTATTTACATTATTTACGGATAAAAGTATATTTTTCCAAAATACAATATTATATTTTTTATATATCAAAGAAAAAAATGAAAAAAATAACAGAAAACATACTTTTTTGTCTGGACATGAATTTAGCACATTTCATTAAAATTGCTTAGTTAT
The DNA here is from genome assembly GCA_963931855.1 of Philhelius festivus. Classification (NCBI taxonomy): domain Eukaryota; kingdom Metazoa; phylum Arthropoda; class Insecta; order Diptera; family Syrphidae; genus Philhelius; species Philhelius festivus. Next base: position 220,135,787 of record OZ007554.1, read on the forward strand.
GTTATTTACCGTTACTAAAACTATATTTTCTTTTATATTTTGTTGGAAATCCTTTGTTCTTTAATACTAAATTGAGTCTTCTTGGCAAGATCTCGTATAAGGCCGCACAGCGTTGCTTAGGTATTGAATACTAAGCATTCTGTATCTCTTGCCACAAATCTGTTAAATTTTTCGTTTTTTGTTTTTCAATGTGTTGCTCAACGTTATTCCACAAATTTTCGATCGGGTTCAGATCGGGTGATTGAGCAGGCCACTTTAAAACATTCACTTTATTGACCCCTAAGGCACTTTTCACTAGTTTTGAAGTGTGCTTAAGGTCATTGTCATGCATGAAGCGCCATAAAACCGGCAAATTATCTTCGGCATATGGTATCATATGGTTCAAGATAATATCTTTGTACAGGTGCTGGTCCATTTTGGAGTCTATCTTCACTATTGGACCAATACTGTGCCAAGAAAAGGCAGCCCAGGCCATCACGTTTCCACCCCCGTGCTTCACCGTCTTAATGGTGTATTTTGGATCATGTTCCTTATTTTGTAGACGCCACACATATTTTTTTCCATCTGATCCGAATCGACAGAACTTTGATTCATCGCTCCAAAGTACATTTTTCCAGAAATTTAGTAGTTTTTCTAGATGTAATTTGGCAAACTCTAATCTAGCCTTCAGATTTTTTTTCGAAACCAATGGTTTTCTTTGCGCAATGCACCCTCTCAAATTTTTCTCATTCAGGCGTCGTCTCACGGTTCTTCAGAATACATTGACATTGTAATTCTCCATTAATTCATTTCGAATGACACTAGAGGTCTTAAATGGATCCTTTGTTGATAACATGTAAATGACTTTATCTTTCCTCTTTGTTGTCTTTTGTGTGCGAGAGGCTTGTTTTATATGTTTTGTCACTTCATACTTTTCAAAATGTCTAAGAGCATTGTAGACCATCTTCCTGGAACATTCTAGCAGCTCAGAAATCTCCGTTACTGTGCGACCCTTTGACTTCATCTTAATGATAATACTCCTTTTGTCCTCAGAACCCCATTGCCCTTATGCCATGGCTATTTAATATTTTTTTTTAAATTTTATTTGAATATATAACATTAAGAAGATATAAAATTACCTCGAAAATAATTTTGTTCTCTTAAAATCCTACAAATTAAAAAAAAATAACCAAAATTTGTACGCGTGCTAAATTGATGTCCAACCAAAAACAGTGCAAATGACAAACTATCAACGATTTTTTCACTATGTAATTGGATTGCATATGAAAATATATAGTTTTGTTTTCTCTGATTTGTTGTCATATATATTAGTTCAAAATGTACCGTTGCTTGGAACAAAACAAGAGAGAAAATTAAAAATATGGTAGTACCCATCTCAGTGTGCTAAATTTGTGTCCACCACTGTATGTATATTATATAATTCTTTTTTATTTATTTAAAACGTGCAAAATCAGCTTAGTGTAATTTTGCATTTAAAAACCTTAAAACTTCAAGGCTTCATTTGAGTACAGCAGATACCTACATAGATACTTTAATGAAAAACAAATATTTTTGCCGATATGAAAAACCTAAGCACAAAAACCTTAAGAAAAAAAAAACTGAAAAAAAGGAAACAATGGATAATTTTTCAATACTCCCGCTTGCACCCCGACGACGTCCTCAGTTGAACCGACAAAAGATTTATCTTTTCTATCCTTTAGATATCCTGTTGCTTTCGGCAAAGGGATTTTACAAAATCAAATAAGGATGTATGCAAATTTGTTCACCACCTCTTTCACATTTCTTTCTGTCATCAATCTCCTGCTTTTTCTCGTTCAAACTTTTCATTCATTGTCAGTCAATTTGACTGTGAGATCTTTTGTAAATTTCAAAGAAAAAAAAACCACATCCTTTCATGATTGTTATTGGGTTATGTCGTGAATTATTCAGGAATATGATATTTATACTTGTATATTAAAATCTATGCTACAGTATTGTTAAAGTGTGTTTTTGTAAAAATATTTAAAGTTGTTTCTTGTAACTGATTTGTGGGCACTTCCAAGAGAAGAAGAACCGAAGTGAGGTCTGGATTTAGGTATATGTTCAACCTCATTATGAGGGAATCAGCTTTGAAGGTGAGAATTAATTTATATTATTATTCTTAGTCTTTCATATTAAGATACAATATCTTTTAAGGTATTACAGGCTTCAGCGTTAAAATTGGTTTGCATGGAATGAATGATTCCTAAATTTTAAAAAAAGATGCCTTAAAACAATAATTAATAAGAAAAGAAAAACTACTCGTACTTCAGGATAATTAAATGGTAAAGCAAATAAATCAAATGCACTTATTTATAATAATGGGTGATTTTTTTTGCTATTCTCTTTTTGGCAACACTGGTTTTGACACCTCAAGCATGTTTCGTGCTTTGTGTCACTGTCAAACATCTTCAGTTTGGTCTATACTTCAACGATGAATCGTCTTGCAAACGAACAACGCTTGCAAATTATTAAATTTTATTATCAAAACCCGTGCTCTGTTAAGAAAGTTCATCGCGCGGTTCTTCCATCTTATGGTCAGTTTAATCGACCTACTGAGGCGGTTTTCGGGCTATTGTGACTAAATTTCGCACAAAATTTACATTGTTGGACATTAAACCACCAAGCCACGAAGCTCATTCCTGGTTGAATGGATACGTGAACAAGCATAACTCCCGTATTTTCAGTGAAGAGCATCCAGAAGCATTGCAAGAGCTACCAATGCATCCAGAAAAAGTCACTGTTTGGTGCAGATTATGGGCAGGCGGAATCATTGAGCCGTATTTCTTTAAAGATGATGCGAATCGCAACGTTACTGTGAGAACTGAGCACTACCGTGCGATGATAACAAACTTTTTTTGCGCAATATGGAAGAGCTTGACCTGCATGACATGTGGTTTCAACAAGACGATGCCACATGCCAAACAGCACGCCTAACAATGGACCAATTGGGAGGCGAGTTCGGTCAACAGTTTATTTCACGTTTGGGGCCAGTCAATTGGCAGCCTAGATCGTGCCATTTAACGCCTCTAGATTATTTTTTGTGGGGCTGTGTTAAGGCTCTTGGCTCTTGGAAGCCAACATTGAAGCATTTATTCGTGAGATACTGGCCGAAATGTTAGAAGGAGTATGCCAAAATTGGACTAAGCGGATAGACCATTTGAGGCGCAGCCGCGGCCAACATTTGGATGAAATAATCTTTAAACAATAAATTATATTGACCGTAATTCATTGACCCATTTTTGAGACATCAAATTTTCGAATACAAAATTGAAACTTTTTTATATGAAGGTTTTTATAATACAAATACAAACTATATATTTACTACTGAAATAAATCAATCAAGTAGAAGACTTAGCACTACTATTGAACTTGTTGAATTATTGATTCAAAATAGCTTTTTGTTTGCCTTTAGAATTTTAATCTTCGTTGGATATAGTTCACATTGGATTTTTTTTTTTTCAAAAAATCGATATAAGATAATCTGAATTTAACAAAAATTGCGTATTGACAAGACCCTCACAGTCAACTGATGATTCCATGTGAGATCGCCGGGATGAAACTTTTTTCATTAATCGAAAAACTATTTTTGTTATAATTTGATATGCAATTTTTAATTGCGACTTAAAGGTACTATAAGGCAAGTTATGCATTCGGAAAAAAAATCGAACTCGAGATTTTTATCAAAGCTGACATTACGATGATAGCGAAGGCCAAAAGAGTGGGTCTCGCAATTCTGTCTGTCTGTCTGTTTGTCGGTTCGACTACAGCCTAAACGGCTCGACCGATTTTCTTCAAACTTGGTAGATATGGGTTTTGATTCCCCCCCCACACGTTTTTTTTTTTTTTAAGACCAAAAATAACGGTACCTACCATACGATTATTTTTTTCGAAATTTTATAAATATTTTTTTCTCAAAAACTGTCCCACAAATTAAAAAAAAAAAAAAATCAAAAAATTTCAATTAGTTAAAGCTAGGTAATGTTTGAAAAAAAATTTCCAAAAAATTGTTATTTTTGGTACCCCCCTTGGAACCATTTTTTTTGTTTTTGATTTTCTCAAAAACGGTACAACCGATTTTGATCATTTTTTTATGTAAAGGCTCCCCAGCAGTTTCAATTTTATTGTGTATTCAAATTTTCAAAAACAAAATTTTTTTTGGAAACTCAATATTTTGAAAACCCTATGCTCGACTTTTTTGAAACTTGATAAATTAAAGTTTTTTAATATAAATTATAAAAAATTATTTTCCCTAAAACTTATGGTACCCTTCATACAAATGTTAAAAAATGGTTTTCGAAAATCGTATTTTTCTCGAAAACGGTTCCGAGAATTTTGCTTAAATTTTTTTTCTTTTGATTAATTCTTATGATCTATAATCAAATAAAAAAAAAATTTAAAATAAGATATTACTGACTGTAGCTACCATAGAACCATTTTTTCAAATTTAAAATTTCTCATTCTAAAAAAACATTGCATTTCAAAACTTAAAAAAATTATTTTTGAGTTTTTGAAAAAAAAATCTATTTTTTTTTTGAAAATTCGATATCTCAGAAACGGCTCAATATTTTTGCTTGTAAATTTAATTTTTATTTGAAAAATAATAAAAAAAAAATTATATATAAAGCTTATTTTTTTTATTTTTGAAATTCTTAGTCGTTTACATAGGAGCAAGTTCGTGCGACCTAACTTTTTAGAAGTTTCTGTTTACAAAATCTTATTAAAATCCATTTTTCCGATTATGAGGAAGTCAAAAATAGAAAAAAGGTTCTATGGAAAGTACAGTGAGTAATATCTATCATAATTTCAAAATTATTTTTAGTGAATTCGAAATCGTTCAGATTAACAGTAGGATAATAAAATCACGAACTCCTATGTAATAGACTAGGAATTTTTAAGAAAAAAATTTGGTACGCCAACTTTAAGTTTTTTTTACTGTTCAAATGAAAATTAAATTTTCAAAAAAAAAAAACATAAAGCCGTTTTTGGATATCGAATTTTTCAAAAATAAAATTACTTTTTTTTTTCCAAACATTCAAAAAATATTTATTTTAAAGTTTTAAAATGCAATGTTTTTTAAATTTCTTAGAAGCATCTCTATGAAAAATTTCATAAAAATCCGTTTTGCCGATAATGAGAAATTTTTATTAAAAAATTAAATGAAAGAAATACAATTTTATCAAAATTCTAGGCGCCGCCGTTTTGAAAACCATTTTTTAACATTTTGTATGGTGGGTCCCTTTATTTTTAGGTAAAATAATTTTTTTTTCACATCTTGTAGATTATATTGAAAAAATTTTATTTATCAAGTTTAAATGCATGGGGTTTTCGAAATATTGAGTTTTGAAAAAAAAAATTAGATTTTTTTTTTTTAAAAATCCATTTTTGTTTTTTTATTTTAATACACAATTCTATTCAAGTTTTTGGGGACTTTTATCAAAAACAAAATTATCAAAATTGGTGGTACCGTTTTTGAGAAAATAAAAAAAAAACAAAAAAAAAAATGGTTCTATGGGGGTACCCTCAATAACCATTTTTCAGGAAATTTTTTTCAACTATTACCTAGCTTTAACTAAATGAAATTTTTTTGTATTTTTATTTTTTAAATCTGTCGAACAGTTTTTTGAAAAAAAAAATATTTATAAAATTTCGAAAAAAACGTGTGGGGGGAAAAATTAAAAACGATATCTAACAAGTTTAAAGAAAATCGGCTGAGTTATTTAGGCTGTAGTCGAACAGACAGACAGAATTGCGAGACCAACTTTTTTAGTCTTCGCTATCATCGTAATGTCAACTTTGATCGAAATCTCGAGTTCGATTTTTTTACAAATGCATAACTTGCCATATAGTACCTATAAGTCGTAAGTAAGTCGTAAGTAAAAATATATCAAATTGCAAGCTGCGGTTTTCGAAAACCATTTTTTAATATTGTTCGATATCGCTATTTTAAAATAAAATAAAATAAAAAAATTATTACAACTTGAATATTGTATTGAGAAGCTGTTAGTTTTAAAATAAAAAATAAATGAACCATCTTATTATCGAAATATTAAGTTAAAAAATAAGTTGAGATTTTTTTTTAAAGCAAAAAAAAACGAAAACTTGAACAATAGATACTCTGTGAACTTCTAGGAGCTTAAGCATACAAAAATTATCAAAATCAATTCTTTGTTTTTGGAGAATCGAAAAAAAAAAATAGAGTGGTACCATTTATAATTATTTTTCGATTTTTTTAACCGTTAAGTATTTTGAGAATTTGTTTTCAAAAAAATTTCTGGAAAAAATTTCGAAAAAAAATTATATAATAAAAAATTATATATAAATTTTGTGGTGCAATGGCTTGCAGAGAAACAGGACTTACTGATTAATTAGAGCTCTCCACCAATCCTTTATGCGTGTTACCAGGAATGGAGGATCCTATAATTTACTGCGAATCGAAACGGCTGATGAGTGGCATGACAAGAGATACTCTTGGAGGATTTCCTCGTAAGAGGCAGTACATCCCTATAAAAACATTTTTGCAGCGGTTTTTGGTCTTACAAAAAAAAAAAAAAGAAATAAAAACCTGTGGGTGAACAATTTTAAAATGCTAGGTATTAGGTATCAACAAAGTTTTAAGAAAATCGGTCGAGCCGTGTAGGTTGTAGTCGAACAGATAGAGAGCATACGAATGCATAAATAGCAAGAAAACTCTTGCGACTCAGTCGTGTATTTTATTAAAATTCTTAGTCTCTTAAACGAAAGAACAGATTCGTGCGAACCAGTAGTGCTCATAATAGTTCCTATACTTGTATTCAGCAGCTTGTGTAACTAAATGTGGTTCCTGGAATTGTCTTTCAAACCAGGGGTTTCAATGTGGATGTTGCGCGTAAGGCCCAGTATGTCAGAATCCCAATCTCTGATGAATTCCTTAGAATGTTTCCAATGTCATTCAATACTTGATGGTGGTGGCAAGAGAATTCGCAAAAGTTTATTAAAGACTTAATCCGAAAATAACCTGGCGACCTCTGGTGATTTTAAATACCCAACATAGAATTTAATCACACTATTTCTTTGTTTCATTGCTTTGATTAGCAGCAGTACCTTGGTTATAACAAGACTGTGGCCAGAGTCAATAGTGACCTATAGAGACCTTAGGTCATACTGAAGAAGTGCCTTTTGTCCATAGGAATGTAGGGAATCTGTTTAACGGTTGTCCCAATGTGTCCTAATGAATGTTGAGATGTATGAACTGCGTCCTAGCTACCAATATGTTTCGCCCCATGGAAAGTTCGATTTCGTCGTGCTCCGATTGTCCGCACCAATGATGTCTTCCCTTCCTACCTTCGCCTTAGTTAATTGTAATGTCATAGCTAGGAAATAGACCATGTGTCTTTTTGAGTAGCTCGTAGAAATGCCTGTGGGTCAATATAGTCAATGCCTTTGTTCAAATTTATCCTGATCTATGCGGTATGCGGTATACGGTATATTCACCGAAAATAAAACTTCTCCGATGTGCCCTACTTAACGAAGCAGTGGAATTAATATATCCAAAAGTGAAAATTTACATTAAGTAAATTAATTAAATGAAAATTTTACATTACTTATATCTACAACCTATCTAAGAAGAGTGCATTGGCAAAACATCGCAAGGATACAATTCCAGCGAAACACACTCAATCTAAATACATACGTATCTATGCACATAAAGAAAGATATTTTACATTATCTATGCCACGCTTCATTTTCAATAATATTTTATGCATAATTCCGATGAACTGAAGAACAACATTTTCGAAGGCAGCACCTACATTCAATATTGATCCATTCGAATGTGGATGCCCTAGTGGTTTTAGTTCGAAACTGATGAATTTTACATGAACAGAATGTGGGCAAAAGCACGCTTGCATATAAATGGAATGGGAATGTCGATACATTCTCTTGATGAAAATGTACTCTTTGAATTTTCAAATACTCCTTTATTTATATTCCTTCCTTCACCGACATCGACATACTTTGTTCCTTAGGGAAAAACAAACCGAATATTTCAAAATGTGAATTTAAAATTGCGTTGCATTTCGTAAAAAAAGACTATTATACTCTGTTGTTCCCATTCTAACTTCCTTGCGAAAATGGTGACATTTAATGTAGCCCAATTTTGTATTATTTCGAAAACTTGGTCCTTGTGACATGTATTGGCTTCGTGTTGAAAAAAATTCGAGGATTTAATCAAACTTAATAACGATGACACAGAAGTCGTGCAAAGGGGTTCTCGTCATGACCTTTGTCTGTCTGTGCATTTCTGTGTCCACTATACATCGAGTTAGAGTTAATCGGGCGAAAAGATTTGCTTCAAATTTGGTGCTGAGAGTTTTTATCTCACATTCGATTTTTTAAATGTTTGCCTATCTTTTTTATTAATTTATTTATTTACTTTAATTAAAGCAAGCAATTGTCTGTACAGGGAAGATAGGACGTTTGGCTCTCATTCTGGTTGCATTGCCATGCATAAGTGTGTCGCCTTTTAAAGCTCTCACAGGGACTCCGTAGTTTAAATTACTATAAATCGCCGCAAATGAGATTAAAAAACGGGTAGGGCTACCATCTGCCGATTCAAAACGAATGAAAACAATATTCAATTTACCTTTTCCCACAACGCCAAGCGGTAAGATAATAGGCGCGTTTTTTTTAAGTTGAAAAGCAATACGACAACACTCAACATACTCATCTTCTTAAAATGTGTTCTCAAAAGCTTCAAATTCCAAAAGTTCCTTAACAAAAACCACTGAAAAAGCTCCTTGCTTGCAATTGGGAATGATAATGGTAACTCTGCTTTGATGTACATAAAGAGCGCACGATCGTATTGAGTGACACTTGACACTCTTGAGTCTTGACAGTGGGTGATATGCATAAAACGGAAGTATTTACTACAAGTAAAAGATAATAGTAAATACTATAACTTAAAGCAAATGGTTAAATTTAAAGTATTTACTTCATTCCATATGCATAAAGTTTAGTACTTACTAACTGGCAAATACTTTCAGTATATACTAAATTCATCCCAGTAAATACTAGAATTCATCGGAAATTGATAGTAAATACTTTTTTTTTCTTATCGGGTTAGTAAGCAAATAGTTTTTTGCCAGATTAACCGTTTAATCCCTATATTAATTTACTGTTGCCCTTCTTGTTGTTTTGTAAACATCTGTTACAAGTTGCCTGGATATTGATTAAAGCATATCCTTTTCGGTTAATGTATTCTTCCGAATGAAATCTAGGTTGAAATATTTCCACGTGAGTACAGTCCAAGGCTCCTATGCATAATGGGAACCTGTGTTTGCTTAGCCAATCATTTTTTGCTCCCAGCTGTTCTTCATAGCTCGATGGAAATTTTATCCAATGAGAAGCTTTGTCTTTTATTAATTTTGCAACAAAATTAACTGTTCTGGATACAGTTCTCTGATGAACGCCTATATCTTCACCAACGCCAACTTGAAATCCAGGATCTCCAACGTATCGTAAAAAAATTCACATCTTTTCTTGATGAGTGATTGCCCCTCCTCTTGTTTCAGTTTGAGCTCCTTAAAAAGTATTATATATATGAACCATTTGTTCAACATAAGACTCTATATAAACTTGGCGACTAAGGGCAAGTTTTAAAACTTCGCCAGTAACTAAAAACCACTAACTCCTTTAACTAACGGAAGCCTATTGGTATAGTATCGCAATATACATATATAACAGTTTTCATGAGTGTTTGCTTCTTGTAAAATTATAAATTATATTTTTAAGTTAACAGGCGTACTAACAAAAGGCTCCAAATAGTAAGGGTGTGTCAAGTTTTGAAACTACAAATTACGATTTTGCAATGACTTACCAATGAAGTATTCACTCAACCAATCTACGTTTTCCCTCTCAAAACGATAGAGTTGTTTAAAATTTGATTCTGAACCCGATCTTCGACTTTTATAGACTTTTTGTGAACTAACGCGTACAAATTCCGCCATTTCAGTACAGTCAACAGTAACTTATTTTTAATTTATATCAGCGACGTGAATCCTTTGAGAATAGAGTTAAGACTGTAAGTTTTTATAGTTTCGAAGCTACATAGTTATGTGTTTAAATCAAAAAAAGTATGTACTTTTAAATTTTCATGTTGCTATCCTTTGACTTTGAAAAAAAGAAGTAATTCCTACAGAAAAAAAGTACTTGCTACTTTTTATGCATACGGAATAAAGTATTTACTGAAAAAGTTCATCCGAAAAAAGTAAGTACTGTGGCCTCAAGTAAATACTTTATTTTCAGCATTTACTGCATTTTTATGCATATCAAAATAAGTAATTACTTAGAAGTTCTCAAGTAAAAGCATTTACTATCTTTTATGCATATCACCAAGTATCTCATCAGCAGTGGGATACGACGCGACGATAGTGTTGGGCTGTACAACTTTTTGCAAAGAATTACAACAACAACACCCAGAGAAAAACAACATCATAAAATTAAGTAGAAAAGTATTTAAAATTACGTTGCTATACCTTTTGATTTATACGCTTTAATTTAAATACGATCAACTTTGTTTCAAATAAGAAAAATGTTTAATTAATCACAGTATAGTTAAATACCATTGAATTAATGTTTTTCTATTTTGAAATGTAATCGAAGCATTTTCGTTGTTCATTTAAAGACGTTTGATATTTAATTTATTTGAATCAAACTTGAAACTTAATACATCAAAGTGGTAACTTATTTGATTTGTTTTCCTTTTTGAATCGTATACATAATTCACTTTGAACCAAAGTAAAAGTACAACAAATCAAAGTTGTAATCCTTTTGACTTGTGAACGATAACAGTAAACATTTTGTATAAGAAAGAAATCATATGTATGTGTGTTCGCGGCTGTCGTTGTTGCGGGTCGAGGAAAATGTATCTGCCATTCTCTTTAGAGCTTGTGATCTGTACTTATTGTGAACGTTATAACCTAAAAGTAATAAAATAAACTAAAATAATTCAAGTAATGGACGAAAGCGGACAGCTTCGAAGTTTAATTTATTCTAATCCTGCTAACGAGAACAACCGCGACGATTCCGCAAAGCTGCATGAAGATCTGGAACTATACTTATTCAGAAATTTGAAGGTAACATTAAACTATATCTTTTTTTTTCTTATTATATAAATTTTATTCAAGTTTCGAATTGATGACGAAACCCTCTCAGAGATCTCCAAAGAGGCAAATTGGCAGTGCCAAAATTGCAACAATTCTGATTCCCGTCAACACCAACCTCAAGTTTAAAATCATTTCTTAAAATTGTAAGCATACATTCATACATTTTTCTCAATATAAAAATTATAATGTAATATATATTTTATAGGATATTTTAAAACTTTTTAACTCATCATCGAAAGGGAAATCATTGATCCAGTCTTTACAATCCCTCCACTACACTTGTATCAAATTAATAATGGCAAGACTTACATACATTATGTAAGACGCAAATATTTGTAAATTTTGTTTGTTGTTTTGTTATTAAGTTAGTTTATAAGAATTTTTTTATTATTTTATTTACAATAAAAAGAAAATATCTACTTTTGCAAAAATAATTGTTTTTAATCGATTTGAATATAGTCAGAATGACTTTAAATCAATGAATGCTAGTTAATATTATTAAATTGTTTGTAATTGATTTATTCCCGATATCTATTTACTTTAAACGCAAAGCGTGTTTAAAATCAATTGATATTTTTTTGAATCAAATGCGGATCGTATTTAAAACTATAATACTACAACTTTAAATCATATTGGTTTCAAATTTGATTTGAAATGAAGTAGGGAATCACTTTTCATTGATTAACAACTTTGATTTAATTATTTTCGGCATTAGAGCCAAATCATATTGGTTTTACTTTGATTCAAAGTTGTTTTTTTTTGATTTTACGTGCTTTTTTCTCTGGGTGAATTCCTTAAGAAAAGTCAGTGGCTTGCTCTTTTTTTAGTGGCATTTTTCCTATCGCATTGTAGTGAGGGTGCATCAGGCGCCACTGCTTTAGAAAAAGCTCTCCCATAAGGCCTGTACTGACAATTTTTGTTGGACAGAGTATAACAAATGTTATGATAAGACACTTAGTGACACAGTGGTTCGAAAAGGCCTTAAGCCGGGATAAGAACTGGCCTTATTAATTATACTGACTATCTCTAAAAATTCCCAGGTCTCGAATGGAACAAACATATGACATAGCAACGCCATGAAAGTAATATGTTCGGAAGGGTAGGGGTAATAGCTTACGGACTGGAATTTGCCAGCATTAATTTCTAAAAAATTCTTGTCACAGTTCCAGTGACAGAAATAGAGTCAATAGGAATAGAAATTCATGTTATCTGCGTATATATGTACATATGTATATAGAGAGATATTTGAATCATTAATTACATTGATAACTTTGTTTAGAGTTAGGACAAAAATCAAGGGCCCGAGGTGACTTCCTTGACGAACATTCGATGTACATAGCTTAAATGGGTTCGGAGACTGAAGACCTAAAAATAACTTTATATTGGGGCTTTTCTATAATCTGAGCAATGAGATAGAATACAGTGGAAAGCCGATGGCTTTAAGTTTAAGGTAAATAATTTCATGACACATTTATTTTATCAAAGGCTTAATTAAAATCTGTGGTGATGACGTCTGCTTCATTTCCTCTCTCTAATGCATATAGACCCTGAGAAATAAATTCCTTAGGGCTTGTTGTGGTAGATATGCCCTGAAGAAAATCATGCTGCTGTGGAGAGAAGATAAATTTGCAGTGGACAAAAGAGAGTCGTACACAATGCTTTCAAAGAATTTAATATTTAGGATTAGAAGAAAGTTTTTTTATGACCGGAAGTTACCTATATCGTTCTTTGCATTTTTTTTTTGTGAAATAAGAAGATTCTTCTATAATTTCGGGAGAATTGCGTGAAAGAGTGAAAGACGAGTGGCTGACAGAGGGAGTTGGAACATTTATTTTTAAAAATTTGGCAGGCAAACACTTTTTAAAACAAAGCAAAACTAACACACTCATATAACATATAAGATATCCAAAACACAAAAGCATATCCACAAAAAACAAACGGCAACGTATCTTTTTTTTTGTAAATATATTAAATCCACCATTTATTTGCTTGAACTTCATCTTATTTGTAGAAGAGAATTCTTAAAGTTAATTCTAATAGAAATAAAATACATTTTTTTTTAAAGGCTAAAACAACTCTATTAATAGTTGGAGATATAAAGAATGCAGTGTTTCCTAAGCAAATATGAAATGCAAGAACAAAAATTATAAATCGTTGTACTGATTTCTTAAAAAAAAGAAGATTTATTCATATTTTTTCGGGATAAGAACCTTGAAGCGTCTTAAGCAAACGGCATGGGATTCAACTTCTTGAATTTTAAAATTTCGGTGTAAAAAGGAGCGGATCCAGGTTTATAAGAAAAAATGCTGATCTATTGTTCTTAGCATCAAATTTCCTCAGAAGAAAGGTCCATTCAGATGAGGTTCATGATGTCCCAAATTGTTGAATTAATACTTCTTCAGTTAGTGAAGTAGAAACACTGGCTGGTGTTGAAACGGCGGATGGTGTTGTAATCGTGGCTTGTATTGAGGCGGAGGATTGTCTTGAAAATACAGAATCAGGAATATAGTGTTGAGGAACGCTGAAGCGGGATCAAAAGCATTAAAATATAGAATCAATTGATTAGTCTAAATTTGTAGTCAGAAATTCATCAAGTTAAGAAATGTTGGATTGAAGACTCTTATTGAATAACATTCTTGAAAGAAACCATCAAACCACCGTGCTTGATTTTTACTGCCCCAACATCTGATTCTATCGACAGCAATAAGAAAATATAACTTATAACTCTACGTAAAAGCATGCAGATTTGGCACTTTTATAGCGTGTAGCTGACAAAAAATACTTACAAGCGCTATAAAGGAGCTCAAAAGTGCTCTCAAACTCAATGAATTAGCTGCAAGTGAGATCAATATTCACTCAAAAGGCGTATCTAGAGCGTGTTTTTGAATAAACAAGCTTAAAATTATCTTTTAAAAGCGCTTTTCAAGCTATTATACAGCTAATAATGTTTCTTGGGCAGCATTGTCTTAATTTCATCTTAATATATATAAATCTCGTGTCACAATGTTTGTCCTCAATGGACTCCTAAACCACTTAACCGATTATAATAAAATTCGAACACAATGTGCAGTTCGATCCAACTTGAGAGATAGGATAGTTTAAATCTCAAATTATAGTCGCAATTTTAATTTATTGCTAATTATTTGTCTGTTATTATTTGACAGTCACAATTATATGTTAACTCCAAATGATTCTAACAGATGTCGATACCTTTCGACTGGGTTGAGTAAGTAATCAATAGATGGCGCTGCTATGGTAAATCTACGAACGTGTCATATAAGCTACATTTTAACAGCATAATTACCACGTGTTGTTGACGCTATAAAATTAATTAAATTTATTTTGTAGTGAACGAAATACCGTATAATTCAATTATTTCCACTTTTTAAATTTTTGGTGTTAGCATAGCCGGCCATGTGTTACTTAGACTGAAGTGTAAATTGCATTCATATTATAATGAAGATAATACAGTGGAATTAATCCTGTTTTTTACTTATTTGTGCTTCATTGATCAAAACTTTATAATTTAACTAGCTGACCCGGCCACGTTGCTGTGGCTAAAGTTTTTGTTATATTACATTATAGTAAACAATCTAAGAGGAACAATAAGAGAACATCAGTGACGGAATTTACTATGCTTTTTAATAAAGATGGTATTTGTAAAAAAATATGGTGATCTCCTTATTTGACTTTCTACTACTATTACCCTTTAGTACAATGAAATTATTTACGAACAAAGACGAAAATGTTGATGTTGGTATACAAATTCACTGGATTGAGATTTGAAGGGGAAGTACGTTGAACACAATTAATTAAAATGTTCTTACACTTGATATTAAGCATAAATCAGTAGGTACAAAATAAAAATTTATCAGATTTATTATTTCTATTTAATTTTATAACAAATATAAGTATATTACAGTATAATACAGTAAATAACATGTGACGCTTAAACTCATGAATGAGGTAGGCAAGGCAGACAGTCTTAAACTTTTAAACATTAATATCTATTTTTTTGAATTATAAATACTTTCAATTTAATTTAACACCAATCGGTGCACAATGTTTTTGGTTAACCTGTCTTTAGCTAACACAAATAGATTCGACGGTTTCCCAACACGTGAACACGCAACATATAGTCGCCCATGAGAAAAACATGGATTTTCCAAATCTAAACCACAAATGGACATTGTTTGACCTTGAGATTTATTTATAGACATGGCGAAAGCTAAACGAATTGGAAACTGTAGCCTTTTGAAGGGTATGGTAGAATCTGATGGTATCATCGGAATACGTGGCAGCAGGACCACTTTTCCTTTAAACTTCCCAGCCAAAATGGTTGCTTCAAGAAGGTGGATTCAAATTACGGAGGAGAATAATAGGGGAACCAACCTTTAATCGAAGATTATGTGGTGGCATTCCAGGGATATCTAATGAATTTAAAAATTCAATCGGAAAATTTACACTTTCATTTTAGATAGATAGATAGATAGATAGATAGATAGATAGATAGATAGATAGATAGATAGATAGATAGATAGATAGATAGATAGATAGATAGATAGATAGATAGATAGATAGATAGATAGATATTTTATTAATAATTCATTGTATATAAAATCAGTACAAATTTTTTCACAAAATATTAATAATGTAATTTAAATATTACAGTATTATTGACATAACATTTATTGTTGTCTGCCAGGTTGGCTAAATATATACTAATATAAATCATATTATAAAATTAATAGAAAGGTAGCAACATCGTAATTTTTTTATTTCGTATTCCTAATATATCATTACTTTGTATAATATTTCTAATTATTAACAAAATTCATTAATCAATAACTCTCTATACTTTAAACAATAATTTAAGAAACTGAAAAGAGATTGAAAGTTTTTGCCGTTCAGAATCTCATAGAGCTCTTCAAGAGAAAGCACACTTTTATCGAAACATACAAGTCTAGTGTTCTTGAAAACTGGACATCTGGCAATAAAATGGTATGTATTTTCCACTTCATCTAGATTGCAAATTGTGCAAATACCGACTGTATCTTTTTTGAAAGCTTTAGCGTTAATATTGAGGAGCCCACCCCTAGCTTTGAGAACTAGGCTAACCAATTGGGAAGAATTTTCGTCGACAAAGTATGGTTTGAAGTTGTAATCAAGGTGAGGATATAAATCATGGAATTGTGAATTTCTGGCACTACTGATGTTATTAGTGGTTTCGGAATTTTTCAAGCTTTCTAGAATATTCTCATGCAGATCGATCAAAAAAGATGAAGAAGTAAATGAATTAGTATCTAAAACTATATCTAGGTCACTGCATATATCTCTCCACTCGCGGGCCCAGTAAATGTTTTCAGCGATTGTCTCCTCCGCAAGGATCCTAGTCAATCTGGATCTAGGAAGTTTAAGTGTTTTTCTTATGTAATTAAAATGTAGTCGTAGAGTTTGAACAAATTGAGAGTGAAGACCAATCTCCAAATGTAACATATAGTTGGGTGTGTTACTGGGGAGGTATAACATTTTTTTAATGAAAAATCGAAATAGTTTTTCAACCTGTTCAAATCGCTTGTAGCCCCAAACTTGAGCGCCATAAAACATAATTGATTTTGCTGCAGTGTCAAAAATCTTAAGTTTTTTAGAAATAACTATTTTGGGATTTGTAATATAATTAGACCACGTTGCATTAATTGCATTCTTTGAAACAACTAGCCTAGAGTCGAGATGTTTATTAAAAGACAAATTATAGTTAAGTATAACCCCCAGATATTTATATTGATTTACAATTTGAATGGAGTTATCCCCATAATTCCAGTTAAGATTTTTAGAAATTCTTGTACCATCACGGAAAACAACAATTTTCGACTTATTTAAGTTGATTTTCAAACTCCAAAGGGAGCAATATTTGAAAAGATGATCAATCATACGTTGCAAATCGGCAGGGCAGTCAGAGATCAAGACGAGATCATCGGCGTAGAGTAAAATCTTGATAACCATATTCGCCATAAACACCCCACCGGGCATGTCTTCATGAAGGTCATTCAGATATAGAGCAAATAGAAGTGGACTTAGCAAACACCCTTGCTTCACACCCTGGCTAACCAGGAAAGGCTCTGACAACGATTTTTGATCCCACACCCGACATGTTGTGTTCTCATATAGCTGTTGCAGAATTCTGATGACCTTTGAGGATAATCCGAAACAGGACAGTTTATAAAATAATGAATTACGTGGTATTAAATCAAAGGCGCAGGAAAAATCCACAAAGAAAGTGAAGGTGTTTTTTTTTTCTTGTGGTTAAGGTGTACGATACTTGTGAGGTTAAAAATATTGTCGGTAGTGGAGTACCCTTTACGGAAACCAGCCTGGTATTCACTGAGGATACTATTACAGTTAATCCAGCTATTAATCCTATTAAGGATAATGCCAGTGAATATTTTATATATTGTATCAAGTAGCGAAAGACCTCGATAGTTCTCAACACTATTGGGATCCCCCTTTTTGTGTAGCGGAATAATAATCGATTTTCGAAAGGAAGAAGGAATGCATTCAGAGAGATATATTTGATTGAGTAGACATAGAACTTCTTCTAAGAAACAAGTTGGAGCATTTTTGTAAAATTCATAGCTAACTCTATCCTCTCCCGGCGCTTTTTTATTTTTTGCTCTTTGTAGTACATGTAACAGCTCCCACATATCAAAAGGAGAGTCAAGAAAATTATCTATTTTTTCTGGCATGGCCCAAGAGAAAAGATGCTCATTTTCAGATACAGAAAAAAGTGACTTGAAATATATCATAAAGTCTTGGCTTTTCAGATTACCACTTGGTTTTGGTTGACATTTCTTCATCGAATTAGCTAACTTCCACCAATCACTAGCATTCCTTATTGAATTGAGTTTTTCAATGCTTTTGTATGCGAAGTTAACTTTTTTATTTTTGCAGATACGTATGTACCTAGACCGTCTCTCTATGTAAAGTCTTTTATAAAATTCGAAATTATATTTCCGGTAAAGATTGAGCTGTTTTAACATCGTATTTCGAGCGCGGATACATTCATAATCAAACCATTTATTTTTTGGAATAAAGCGTTTACAAGCCCTACTCTTACCAGCCGCAGTGTTAATCTTGTACAGAAGAGAGCTGACTTTTTCTTCTATTGACATACTTGAAAAAATATAATGGCAATTAGATAACCGACTGAGAGCAACTACATATTTTACACGATTATTATCGGACCAGTAGAGTTTTTGAGGGAGTACCAATTGATTAAGGTCCTGACTGTGGGTTGAGGGGAAAGAAAGGCGTAGGCTGAGGGGCATGTGATCCGAAAAAGCTTTGCTGGGTATAGAGAAATTTTCGATCAAGGGTAAAAAATCGAACGAACATGCACAATAGCGTATGACTGAACTACCCGAGGCACCACAGAAGGTAAACTCACCATTCATATCGCCAAACATCCTCCCATTGATGATCACTGCACCTATATTTTCAAAAAGATCAATTAATTTCTTTCCTTTAGTATCTATTGTTTTATCTTTAGATACTCGTATCTCAGAGGTAAAGGGAGCACTACTCAATAAACACTTATCAATAAATTGGGCCTCAGCCGTGCGAGCATTTAAGTCGCCGAGTATACAAAATGACTCCATATTCATATTATTTAAAAAACTTTCAAATTTATCAAAATCAGCCGCCCAATTTGTTTTGTTTGAACCATTTAAATATCGAGGTACAAAGTGGAAATTCGCATCACCAAATTTAGCAGCCAGAACAACATTACCAGAAATTTCAAGAAACCTAAACGAAAATTTATCTTTTAAGCTTTTTTTAAATCCGAACAAACACCCACCAATAGCATGGCCAGCACTATGAAACTTTGTAGCATCATCCCAATATAAATTAAAATCACTAAAATAAATTGAAAAATTACTTCTTTTATCATTCAAAATATTAGTTTCGTACAAGAAAAAAATATCGAATTTATTTATATAATATAAAAAAATACTAAAAATCAGTTTACTCTTTAAGTTTGCTATACATTTGACGACAATACCTGACAGACATTATTTGGTTGCTAATTTTGTAGTTGATCACTAGATGCTACTTGCAGCGCAGGAACTTTATCATTAGATTTAGGCGTCTCTCTAACAATTATGTCACAAGAGAATTTAGCTTTTGTGACAATCCCTCGGAGAAATTCGACGTCCTGGATCTTTGCACCTTCCACTTTACCATTGTTCCAGGTAAACTGAATATCATTAACGTAGATGCAAAATTCTCCGAAACGAACTTTGATTTGTTCTCCTACTTTTGCTATGTTTTTTCCTAGGGTACGTAATTGGAATCTCTTATTACGTTCATCAGCAGTGTAGTCTTTTTGTACAAAGATGTTAGTCCCTTTAAGGTTCTTCTTAGCTGCAATTATACTGTTGACTTGTAGGGCTGAGTCCAACGAGAACACGAACAACTTCCCACCATAAACCGGTCGAGATTCCTTAACGATTGCTGTGGTGTTCAGAACATTGAAGCACAGATCATTGAACTCGGAAACAGCTGACTGCGTGTTTCTGTTACTTAGCCCGCTGACAACAATGTTTGCCCGTCGAGATGATTTGTCAATTAGCTCCAATCTATTTTTCATTGCCTGTAACTCTTCTTTAAGCTGTGTGTTCTCTGAACGCAGGTGCTGAATCTCCATTCTGAGAGGCTGTAGGTTGTCTTTACGTGCGACATCATGCAGTTTCAAGTCTAGAGCAGCGCTGAGCTTGGAGTCAAATACAGACCATGAGAATAGATCATTACTGGGTGCAGGCAGAGATAGAGCCGCCTGGGTAATATTATTAGCCTGGTTGTGGTTCGGTGTTGAAAATGACATTGTTGTTGAGTTTATTAATTGTTTTTTTGCGACAATGGATGCACTTTGGTCAGGTGAAGTTTCTTGGTACCCGCGCTTTTTGTGAACTTCCATATATTTTGGGGTTATGTTTAGTCGCACAAACACTTTTCTTTACTTTCGTCAAAACAACACTTTTTCATGGATTATTTCATTCAACTCGGAAAAATAATCGTCTAAAGTTACTGATAATAAAGTTTTATAATTTTTTTTATACAAAATAATGAATTTCTTAGGGATTTTTTGCAGAGCGTAATTAATTTGACGTGTGATGTTTATGAGAACAGAGTTGCCAACCCTTTCCAACACTTTCATTTTCATCAACAACAGTATCGATTGATTTAAAAGACATCAGATCGCCTGGTAACAACTGTTGTATCTGGAAGTTAATTTCGTCAACATCAACGTTTTTGGCTGCCAAAATCGCCCGTTGACTAAGCCATTCATGATTCAAATAATTATTCTGTATATCCGGGAAAATACTCTGAATCAATTCATTTTTATCCTGAACAACAGTGCAAAAATTGTCTGGTAGTTTAATGCATTGCGTATTTGGTTGCAGTTCTATTTTACCGTTCCCATTGTACTAAAGGGTTATAGTAGTAGAAAGTCAAATAAGGAGATCACCATATTTTTTTACAAATACCATCTGTGTGAAAAAGCATAGTGGACTCCGTGACTGATGTTCTCTTATTGTTCCTCTTAGATTGTTTACTATAATGTAATATAACAAAAACTTTAGCCACAGCAACGCGTGGCCGGGTCAGCTAGTTTTTTATAAAATTATAGATCATACAAAATAAAGCGAAGAAAAAATGTTTGTCAAAATAAAGGTGACGATTTACAAAAAAAATATATTTTCGTTATTTTCAGATAAAATTAAAAATTTGTTCATGCAGTTATCAATGTCAATTATCAATATTCAAAAAAATCAAGCATAGGGTTTTTAAAATTTTGAGTTATTGAGTTTTCAAATTTTTTTTCTGAAACTACGAATATACTCGTACCATCCTATCCAATTTTTGTGTGAATTTAAGCAATACAAAATCTTATTAAAATCAGCTGAGTAGCTTAAATAAAATGCACGACTGGGTCGCACGAACTTGCTCCTATGTAAAAGACTAAGAATTTCAAAAATGAATGTTATTAGAGAAACTGTTCATAAGCATTAAATTCATTTTTTAAATGACTAAAAAAAACTTCTTAAGTAGTTAAAGGTAAGAATAGGATGCCATGTGATTCAAGCAAATAAAGGTTTATGCAAGAACAAAAATTATAAGTCTTTGTAGTGGTTTCTTAAAAAATAAGGTTTTACGAGTATATACGAAAATTTTAAAAATTTTTAAGAAAAAATGGTGGTACGCCAATTTGAAGTTTTTATTCTTGTATGAATAATAATTAAATTTACAAAAAAAAAGTATTGAGCCCTTTTCGAGATATTGAATTTTCAAAAAACAAAAAATTGATTTTTTTTTTTCAAAATTCAAACAAAATATTTTTCTTGAAGTTTTGAAATGCAATGTTTTTTAAACTTTTTAGAAGCTTCTCTCTACGAAATTTCATTAAAATCCGTTGTACTGATAATGAGAAATTCAAAATATATATAAAATAAAATATATCTTGTTTTCAAAATTTTTTTTATTAAATTACAGATATTAAAAAATAATAGAAAGAAAAAAAATTTAAGCAAAATTCTCGGAACCGCTTTGGAGAAAAATCCGATTTTCGAAAACCATTTTTTAACATTTGTATGGATTGTACCGTTATTTTTAGGTAAAATGAATTTATTTTTCTCATACCTTGTAGATTATTTTTTCAAACTTTCATTTATCAAGTTTTGAAAAAATCGAGCATGGAGTCTTCGAAATATTGAGTTTTCAAAAAAAAAAAATTGAAAGTTTTTTTAAAAATCAAAAAAAAAATTTTTGGAAAATTGGAATACGCAATAATATTCAAACTATATAACTTTTAAGGTTTTCGCGGTTGTTGGACATAATAAATAAGTATTTTTCTGATTATCCGCGTTATTTGAAATTTAAATATGAGTGCAATTTAGGACTCACCCCGAACGTTTCGCATCAAATTACATTGAGCGTGGTCACCGGGAAACTCCTAAATTGCACTCATATTTAAATTTCAAATAACGCGGATAATCCGAAAAATACTTATTTATAATATTCAAACTGCTGGGAAGCCTTAGCATAAAAAAACTGATCAAACTCGGTGGTACCGTTTTTGAGAAAATCAAAAACAAAAAAATGGTCCCAAGGGGGGTACCAAAACTTCTCATTTTTTGGAACATTTTTTTGAACCATTACCTAGGTTTTACTAAATTAAATTTTTTGATTTTTTTGTTTAAAAATCGTTAGGACAGTTTTTGAGAAAAAAATATTTATAAAATTTCGAAAAAAAATCGTTATTTTTGGTCTTAAAAAATCAAATCAAAAAACATCCGGGAGTAAAAAATTAAAACCCATAACTACCAAGTTTGACGAAAATCGGCCGAGCCGCTTAGCTGTAATTGAACAGACAGACAGACAGACAGAATTGCCAGACCCATTGTAATCGAACAAACCGACACCAAGATAGAATTGCGAGACTCATCCATATCATGCTAATGAAAGGTCTGATAAAAAGCTTTTGACTTACACACGTGGTGATGTAAAGTGTCGCAGGTATATAAGCTGAATTCGATATCCTTCGACGTTGCGGGTCTTGTTGTCTTGTCATTTGAGGTTTGAGATTCCTCCTGTATCTCTCAAAACGGTACTTTTTATTACGTACGTGGTAGGGAAGTGAACTATATGACATAACTTGGGATACATGGTTCTTGCTATTTCTAAAGACAGTTCGCCGTTAAATCCGGTTTAAGTATTTCACTACGGGGATATGATTTTGTCTCATCAAAGATGCATCTGCTAAAATTTCTTATCAGTACCTACCTACTCTTGCTTCTGCTGAAATTCTGATTTTTTTGTATGTCAGAGTAGATCACTTAAGATATTTGTTTTCATATCTATTAAGTCATACTTACTTCATTTACTCTATTGAATTCTTCCGTGATATGTACATCGACCGTTTAATGGCAGTCGTTCTCAGCAAAGCATTCAACTTGTGCGCTTATAATATTGGGAAGAAAAATCCGGATGAAGAAGACCAATATATAATAGTTACCACTTGGAAGAAGGAACAACAATAATCCATGTTTTAGCTTAACAGTGACAGTTTTCCACAACCTTCGTACCCAGTCATCAAACTCATTGAATGCTTAATCAATATATTTGACATGGTTTAGATAATTTCTTCAGGATTTTGAATTAGTCCTTAAACTATACCTAATAACAAGCGCAATTCTTTCATAAACAAACCGAAAGGAAACTCATTATTAAGAGACTAAAGTTATCATTTTCATAAAACCATCTCTACCGAGGAAAGCCGAAACAATTCAGAACAAACGTATCCGTTTTAGGTTAACGTCTTACTTTAGGTTCATCTATAAGAGCCATGCAGTGTAGGCTTCCAATAAAAATAGTGTTAGCGGATAACTTTTGGTTTGGCAATTAATTATGGATATCAAAAACATTTGTCTGTGTTTTAATTGAAAGTTCTTTGGCTTAAAAGAAACACCCTTTACATAATAAACCACATTAAAAATCAGATTGTTTTTAGTGACTTTTTGATACAGTAAACATCCAAGTAAATAGAAAATATTATCACGAAATAATGTTCTGCCCTGCTAGTTTCCCAAGCGATATTAACTATTCAACATTTTTCAAAATTTTTTTAAGGCAAACACTAACACTCATATGAGTGTATCACTTTTTTCTTGCTGTTTTCCTTTTGAAAAGAAAAATATCCAAACAACTACATACATCATATAGCTAATTTTAACTACCTAGCTAATCTTGTGAAACTTTCCTGTTTTAATTATTTACTATAAGCTTGTCCTTAGCCTCCAACTAAATGTTACCTGCAACATACATATATTTTTATGTCTTCTTTTGCTTTGTAAACATTTCATTAGCTCTAACAAGCAAACTTGTGATTCTCACGAAGCACATTTCCGTTTCATACAAACAAGAAGTTTATTTAAACACCAACGAAAAATTCTTTTTAATATTTCTTTCAGTTTATTTTTTTAGAAAATGTCTTTTTATATTCATTTAAATTGTCTCAAGGGAAGAAAAAGAAACTCAAACTTATATTTGCTGAAATGGTTTATGATAATTTTAGTAATAATTGTCCACGTTTTGCTAAATTAAAATAATTTTCGTCCTCTCCTTTAAAAGTTTAATTAAACCTATTGAATGTACTCGTATAATAAGGACGAAAAGAAACAAAGAAAAAGTTTCACTTTTTAATTTATGAAATTTGTTTGACAACTCGATATTCCTAAGAAATGAAAGTGCTGAATTTAATTTTCGAAAGTGCGTGCATTATTATGTCGATGATTATCTTCTTCGTCGGATTAGAAACTACCTTTCGAACCGTTCTAAACAAGTTGTATTGGATGGTCTGCTGAAGTATGTAATTTGCAAAATAAATGCTGGTGTGCCACAGGGCTCCGTTTTGTCCCCAGCACTCTTACTCATATTCATCAATGATCTTTTGCAGCTGTGTTTAGTCCATGTATGTCTGTCACAACTCGCGTTGCTCATTCCTTCCTTTGTTTTTCTGTGTTTCTCGGTTCGTAAGTTAGATACAACCGTTGCTGAACCGACATTCGTATTCGTCTTCATCAGCATGAAGGGCTCGTTCTCGGTTCGGTAATATTGTTGTTATTGCACCTTTAATTTCATCGGTACGCTCGTTGACTGGCTCTGGAGTTGTTTTTGCAATCGGTGGAAACAATATTCCACGCTCTGAACTCCTTTTCTTTTTGCAAGAACTTGCGCTAGTCACAGACATTCGCTGTAGGAATTCGCTTGCTGTTGACAAAATTAATGATTTACTTTTCAAAAAAGCGTTGGGCGCCATTTACTTTTTGCTAAGTAAGATCAGTCGTGTTGATTCTTTGAAATGAACTTGATTTTTTAAATCTACAATACCTGTTTTGTGGAAAAAGAATATCCGATTCACATTTTTTTTTATGCATATGCACATTCATGTAGTTTGGCTAGAGAAATAATCTCTATACTTGACAGTATGTCAGAGGGGAGACGGAGCCCTTAGGCACAGCAGAATTTATTTTGCTGGTGTCAAAAATAAATAAATCCAGTAATTCTTATATTGAACGGATTGAGATGTAGTTTCTAATTCTTCGAAGAAGAGATACATTCAAATCAAAGGTATGAATTTAATGCTAGAAATATTTTGGAAATATCAAGTGCAATAATTTTATTTTCTCCAAAATTACGAAGAGATTTGTGCCTCTATTCGGTGAAATATATCATCTGACCACGGTTAAGATATTTCTTAAGCTGAAAGTTGATCAGCATTTCCATGGCTTTGAGAAATAAAATGCACGACTAGGTCGCACGAACTAGCTCCTATGTAATAGACTATACTCTGTTCAATTTATATTTGCAGTACAGGGAAGATAGGATATTTGCCTTTTAGTCTGACTACGAGTATTATGGATTTCAATAAGCTATCTTTAATTTAAAGCTCTTACAGGATTGCCGTAGTGAGATTTAAAATTGCCGCAAATCTCAGACATACTCGTATATTTGCTACCAAAACCTCAAAAAAGCTTAAATCCTGAAAGTTACATAGCACAAAACAAAGAAAATGCCATATGAATTTCCAATAACTTGGCAATGGTAAATCTGATTCAATGTTTTTTTTTTTTAATAATCACAATAAGGGTTGGTTGCAAATTGGCCATCAGTCTCCTTTCACCCATAGAGCAGATAGGTCATGGTGGGTACGTGGTAGGGTTGCCAGATTTTTCTTGCACCTCGGCGGGACAAGTGGCTTAAATAATGAAAAATCCCGGAATTTCATCATATTGCCCGGGACAAAATAAATATAAAATGCCAACTGGGTCGCACGAACTTGCTGATACGTAAAAGACTAAGAATTTTAACCCTAGAAAGGTAATCTTCGTCGATTAGACGAACATCAATTTTCGATTAGACGAACATCAATTTTGCTTTTTAAAATTTCTCATAGATTCTTCATAGATCTTTAAGGAGAATAAAAAGTCACAAATCTAAAAAAATAAAATGAAGTGTGTTTTTATTAAAAGAAAGGTTTGATAAAAATAATTTATTAACATCTACAAGAATTTGTTAATAACTTTTCGAAAAAATTGCATTTAAATTTTACGTCGTCGATTCGACGAATGATTAGATACCTTTAACGTACTAAAAAATATGATTACCTTTCTAGGGTTAAAAATGAATGTTATTAGAGAAAAATTAATTTTTTAAATGACTAAAACAACTCCTAAGACAAGCTCCAACTAGCTAAACACAGGATGCCATATGATTCAAACAAATATTGATCAATGCAAGAACAAAATTATACTTCGTTGTAGTGGTTTCTAGAAAATATAAGCTTTTATATACATACAAAATTTTTAAATCATTTTTAAGATAAAATATTTATACGTCAGTTTGAAGTTTTTGATTTTGTTCGAATAAAAATTAAATTTACAAAAAAAAGATATTGAGCCATTTTTGAGGTATCGAATTTTCAAAAAAAAAAAAATAGATTTTTTTCATAAATTTAAAAATAAATATTTTTTTTTAGAGTTTTGAAAAGCAATGTTTTTTAAACTTTTTAGGAGATTTTCTTTACAAAAATTTATTAAAATCCGTTATCCCGATAATGAGAAATTCAAAATTTGAATAAATCGTTTTGTGGTATGTACAGTCAGTAATATCTTGATTTCTAATTTTTTTTTTATTAAATTATAGACTTCTTATATAAATTATAGAATTTGAATACACAATAATATTTAAACTGCTGGGGAGCTTTAACATAAAAAAAAAATGATTCAAATTAGCTTTTTTGGCCTTTAGTCCACAAAAATTGGCGTTTCGTCCGGGTGATCTCACATGGACTCATCAGTTGACTTGTGAGGACCTTGTCAATACGCAATTTTTGTTAAGTTCAGTTCATCTTACATGAATTTTTTGACAAAAATCCAATGTGAACTATATCCAACAAAGATTAGGATTGTAATCATTAATGTTGGAATTTTTTTTTTGCCCGTGGCCTGGCATTGAATATTTATATGAAGGTTTTTATAATACAAACTCTATATACTACTGAAATAAATCAGCCAAGTAGAAGACTTAGCACTATTATTGGACTTGTTGAATTATTGATTCAAATTAGCTTTTTTGGCCTTTAGTCCACAAAAATTGGCGTTTCGTCCGGGTGATCTCACATGGACTCATCAGTTGACTTGTGAGGACCTTGTCAATACGCAATTTTTGTTAAGTTCAGTTCATCTTACATGAATTTTTTTGTGGACTAAAGGCCAAAAAAGCTAATTTGAATCAATAATTCAACAAGTCCAATAATAGTGCTAAGTCTTCTACTTGGCTGATTTATTTCAGTAGTATATAGAGTTTGTATTATAAAAACCTTCATATAAAAAAAAATTATCAAAATCGGTCGTACCATTACCATTAACCATTACCTAGCTTTAACGAAATGAAATTTGAGAAAAAAAAAAATATTTATAAGATTTCGAAAAAAAATCCTATGGCAGGTACCATTATTTTTGGTCTTCAAAAAAAAAAAACAAAAAACAATCGAACAGACAGAATAATTGTGAGACCCACTTTTTCGTCTTCGCTATCATCGTAATGTCAACTTTGATCAAAATCTCGAGTTCGATTTTTTTTACGAATGCATAACTTGCCTTATAGTACCTATAAGTCGCAAGTAAAAATCATATAATGCGTGTAGATCAAAATAAATAAATTCTCTTATTAATTACTAATTAAAGAACTTTTTTGTCATTTATCATTTGCAAATATTTTTCTTTTGTCAATTTTAATGACAGATGTCAGTTTACAAAAATAAATTTTTCCTTAAGTTAGGTTTATTTGATTGAAATTTTAAAAGTAATTTCTCAAGGTTAAATCGCAATCTAGTGGTTGTTCCTTATTACTGAAAGATATTTAGGTACACCAGGCATTATTTTTTGAGTTTGAGTCCCAACCCGGGAAAAAAGCTGTCCCGGCGGGACAGATGAATTTATGTCTGAAATCCGGGATGTCCCGGGTAAACCGGGACGTCTGGCAACGCTAGTACGTGGGTACGTGAGCTCAAAGAAGATTACACAAACAATTTTAATGTAACTCAGTGATTCTCTTTCTTATTTCAGTGGCAATTTCTTAAGTTAAGCTCCCGTGCGTGCACCAGTGTTTCTGAAAAAGCTCTCCCATAAGACCTATACTGCAAATATAAATTGAACAGAGTATAGGAATTTTTAAACGAATGTTATAAGAGAAAACTGTTCATAAGGATAAAAGTTATTTTTTAAACTCTGTTAGTAGTAAGACATAAAACAGAATGATATGCAAATACGAATTTATGAGAGAAACAAAAATTATAAGTCCTTGTAGTGTTTTTTTTAAAAAAATAAGCTAAAGTTTTTAATATTTGTTCGAATAAAAATTAAATTTCCAAAAAAAATTTTGAGTCGTTTTTGAGATATTGAATTTTCCAAAAAATATGAATTTTTTTTTTTAGATTCAAAAAAAATTTCTTAAAGTTTTAATATGCAATGCTTTTTAAACTTTTTAGAAGCTTCACTATACAAAATTTCATTAAAATCCGTTATGCCGATAATGAGAAATTCAAAATTCGAAAAAATCGTTCTATGGTAGGTAGAGTCAGTAATATCTTGTTTTCAAAATGTGTTCAT
Organism: Philhelius festivus; assembly: GCA_963931855.1. Lineage (NCBI taxonomy): Eukaryota > Metazoa > Arthropoda > Insecta > Diptera > Syrphidae > Philhelius > Philhelius festivus. The sequence continues at coordinate 220,164,678 of OZ007554.1, forward strand.
ATTAAATTATAGATCGTTAGAATTAATCGAAAGAAAAAAAAATTAGCAAAATTCTCCGAAACCTTTATGAGAAAAATACGATTTTCGAAAACCATTTTTTAACATTTATATGTAGGGTACCATTATTTTTAGGTAAAAGAAATTTGTTTTTCACATATCTTATAAATTATATTAAGAAACTTTAATTTATCAAGTTTAAAAAAAAAAATCCAAATATTGAGTTTTCAAAAAAAAAAATTTGAATTTTTTTTTTAAAACCAAACATTTTTTTTTTAAATTTGAATACACAATAATATTGAAACTACTAAATACAAAAAAATGATCAAAATCGGTCATACCGTTTTTGAGAAAATAAAAAAACAAAAAAATGGTTTCAAGGGGGGTACCAAAAATAAATTTTTTTGGAAAATTTTGGTCAACCATTACCTAGCTTTAACTAAATGAATTTTTTTTAAATCTATGGCAGTTTTTGAGAAAAAAAAAAAATATTTATAAAATTTCGAAAAAAAATTCGTATGGCAGGTACCGTTAGTTTTGGTCTAAAAAAAAAAGAAAAAAACTTGGAGGGGTAAGAAATTAAGAAACGTATCTACCAAGTTTGAAGAAAATCGGCCGAGCCGCTTAGGCTGTAGTCGAACCGACAGACAGAAATCTAAGACCCACATTTTTCGTCTTCGGTATCATCGTAATGTCAACTTTGATCAAAATCTCGATTTCGATTTTTTTACGAATGAATAACTTGCCTTATAGTACAGTAGAACGCCGATTATCCAAATTAATTGGGACCGGGGTCGATTCGGATAATCGAAAATTCGGATAATCCGACATAGACTGTTAATAAAGAAAAACGAACTGTTACACATATAGAATAAATTTTATTAAGTTTAACAAGCACAAGCCGCGCGACGCAAAACATGTAGTGTCTTGCCTCCAGTTGTCATAGGAATTGAATAGACCTTTCATTTGATGTATGTCTCGACGCTATTGGGGTTTGGGGAACTTTGAAAATTTGGTGATTTTTTTTAGACAAGTGGTTAGTCCATGATTTTTTCAAAGTTCTCAAAAATTCAGTAAAATCACTTTGCTTTGAAGTTTGAAATATTTCGAGAACCAGACCTTACAGAAGCTGTGGAAAATATAAGTGGGAATTTTGAAAACCAGAGCCTCCGGTTTCGGAAATAGCGGTAACCTAAGACATAATTCGGTAGTTGGGGCTCGAAAATCCATAAAATCATTTTGCACCGGAATATTTCGATATCCAGGTCACTCAGGAGCTTTTCGTTTGGATGTGTATATACTTTTCAACCATATAAATTGAAATATATCTGGATTCCTGCGAGTTTCAACTTGTTACAACAAAACAAAACAAAAATTACATTACATAATGTACATTATGAACTTACTTACTACAGTATATATGTATGTACATACTTGGTTTTAATTTTTCATATTACGCTTAGGACCGATTCGGATAATTGGCGATTCGGTTAATAGGCGTTCCGATAATCGGGGCTCTACTGTACCTTTAAGTCGCAAGTGTAAGTGTGTAAGTGCAATCGGTTGAAAGTTAGAGGTTGAGGAAGTTGAAGTACCGTAGGAGTGATGACACTTTCTTGGTAGAAATTGTAGAATTGTAAATTGTAGTAACTTGTCTTGCCAGAAAATTAGCTTCCACGGGAATGTCATTGAAGACGATCGTGTGGTCGTGTGATCAAGAAATATGTGCTGTTTCAAATATTTTCTTACAAATGACTGAAAATTCCTACTAGCTTTGGGAGTTTGAAGTATTTCTTTCCTTAATTTTTGGTTATCTTAAAATTAGGTCCGACAAATATAAGCGTTGCAGGCCTTCATAGCTTGTTTAATCTTTTTTTTTTCGGTTTTCCTGAGTGGGGTTGTCATTAAACTCGAAGAAAATCAAAAATTTTCCTTCATTCCTAGAAGAAATTATTGAGGCAGTCCTAGTTGCCTTTCTTGTACTATTGTCAAACGTTTCTCATTGAATTTTTGTCTTTAACTGGGATTTGTTAGTACGAGAAATTTGCAGATTTGACACAACGATCTAATGTGCCTAAACGTCTTGATAATCTAAAGGCGTATAATCAGGGTCGGAGGTAAGGAAGAAGTCTAGGTTGTTTTCAGGTGGACTATCAACGCCTCAAGTAGGATCGTTGATAATGTGGGTAAGGTAAATAAATTCAGCAAACTTCTCGACAAAAACCTCCGAACGAAACCAAGCTTACATTGAAATAGCACTTAATGAATATTTCAGTGCGAAGATATATACAAAGAGACAATTCTTTCAATATACTCAGATAGACTATTAAATTCAAGGGAAATCGAATTTATGTCGGAGTTTAGATTTCAAAAAGGGGAACAAGTATATGATGTTTGTTAATAAACCGTAAATTTGTACCACATGAAATAAAAGAAAGAGATTGAGCGAGCTCCATATTCTGTTACGAGTTGATTGACTAAATCATTTCAAAAATAGATGGCAGGACCTTGGCTAGAAAACATTAATGGCAATAAGTTATCCTCCTGCAGATTTAACTTCGAAGTATCAGAAGTCGCACCCACATGAGTCTTACTTAGTGCCAAAACAGCTGGACTGAAGGCAGTGCCGGATTAGCCACGAAGCAAGAGTAGCAAATGCTACGGGCCCCGCGCATTTAGGGGCCCCGCGCACCAACGTTTTCTGACCATAAAAAAGTATTATTTATATATAAGATTTAGTTACAATTACTAAGAAGAAAATATTTGCACCAAAATGATCAACTAAAATTTTATTTTTCTATGTTTCGCACCGCACTACACGCAAATTGGACAACGGTATGAAATGCAGGTGTTTATTGTCACCATTGATAACGTACTCACTGCTTTAGGTAAACGTATGAACAGAACAGTTATCATAAAATTGCTGATATTTTCGGAATATTCCGAGAGCTAAAATCTCTGCCTATCTAATATCTATTTTGGCCTTTAGTCCAGTCCACAAAAATTGGCGTTTCGTCCGGGTGATCGCACAATTTTAATCTTGGTTGGATATAGTTCACATTGGATTTTTGTCAAAAAATCGATGTAAAATGAACTGAATTTAATAAAAATTGCGTATTGACAAGGTTCTCACAGTCAACTGATGAGTCCATGTGCGATCACTCGGACGAAACGCCAATTTTTGTGGACTAAAGGCCATAAAAGCTATTTTGAATCAATAATTCAATAAGTCCATTAATAGTGCTGTCTTCGGCTTGGCTGATTTATTTCAGTCGTATATAGAATTTGTATTATAAAAACCTTCATATAAAATCTCTTCCGCCAGAAGAAATTTTGAAAAAATCTTCAACCATAGTAAGTGCTTACGCAGATGGAGGACAGTCTGAGCAACGAATTAGTGCAGTTCGCTTCAATGCTCAATTCTGATGTGGCTGGTATTATTGACGCAGGAATCTTGTGGTTCTGGAAATGCAGGTTTACAAGCTGTTGATAAATAACTTTTTACAATCTTGTTTCCCGAACGTTGAAATTGCTTTGCGCATTTATTTGTCTCCCATGTTCACCAACTGCAGTGGTGAACGATCTTTCTCAACATTAAAACGTGTTAAAAATGAATTGAGCCAACAACGTCTTAATCACCTCACTTTAATGAATTTTGAACATGATTTACTCCGAGAAGTCGATATCAACAGCATTATTTATAAATTTTCCCAAATTAAATCAAGAAAAGTTTTGTTTTATTTAATACCATAAACTTGATAAGTACCTAACCTAAAACAGTCTAAGGGCCCCTTAATAGAATTTGCTACAGGCCCCGCGCTGGCTTAATCCGGCACTGACTGAAGGAAATACTCCTAATACTTTGCGGACCGAAATGTACCCGTATATTTTTTCTTAAATAGAACACACCTTTATGTATGGAAGATCTGATTTTTATATCTCAAGTTGTTAACTTTGAAATGGAACCGCATGCAATTTTTGGAAATAGTTTGCACAGAAGGGACGCTTATGGTTGACGGTTCCCTAAATGCTAACTCACCATTAATCAAATTTTATTTTCATAACCTGGAACGCATTCCAGTTAAGGAGTTTTTTGTTTTTCTGTGGAAAAGAGATTACCGCAGAGTGAGGTTACGTCACTCTTTTGTCTATTCAGAAAAATGCTATAAGAATTTTTATATTATTGTTTGTTAGTTTCCTGTCGGTTAAGGGCTGGCATTCTGTGGCCATTTTCGAAAACGTCATTTCTGTCGAAATTGTAATATCAAGATTCAAGATATTCTCAAACGCAAACTGCAAAAGTCAAATATTCTAAGACCCAAAACGAAAATTTCAAGCAAAAGCAAAATTTTCGATGACGCAGTTTGCTACAGTCACGATATCATCATTTGCGAAGCAACTCTGCGATAAAAAATCGAATTGACGAAAAAACTATTGATAATCCAGAGAGTGTGTTTTGAAACGTCAAATGCGTTTACAAGAAAATTGAATGACGTTGATCGAACAGAGTTTGTGTATATGCAGGACAATTGCATATTTGACAATGGCATTATTTGCGTCAAAAAAATACGATCATTCGAAGATTAAATTGACGCTGATTTGACGTTTTTGAAAACGGCCTGTTTTCGTCAACCACCAAGTCAAGTCATTATCTGTAAAAATGAAGTAATCTTTTCTTGTAAAAAAAGTTAAACATTTTAAGTAAAATTGAGAGAAAACAAAGATCAAGGTCAATTTTTATAAAAAGTGTTCTGATTTCCTATTGCTGGGCACTAATACCCAAACTCTCTCCACTGAAACAGAGAATCTCTATCGATTTTTGGTTCATTTGCCCCACTACCTTCCAAGACCTACCTTTAAAAACTTCTCTTCAAGTAGGTGTACCTAGTTCGCTCCTTATCCCCCACATAAGCAACAATTTAATTACTATCCTGTTAAAGTCTGCAACGGGACCGTGTTGGATGTTAACATTTTACATTACCGTTAACCGGAACAGTATGAGGTATTAATTCCATTATCATTAAAACCGCTCCTCCTTACTTTGTCATCAAATTAATTTGAGTTTAAGCACGTAGTATTATTTGATGATATCCCATCATATTCGATGATAGCTATCTTTATCGACTCAAATATTACCTATTCCAACAAAAAGCAGCTGAATGTCGGTTAAGAAATATTTCCCTTTAATAGCGTTGTAAAGAATTTACTTTCTTTCCATAGAAACGGTTGATTTCCTGTGAAAGATACAAATTTAAGGACACACATAAAACAAATAATGTTTGCAAAGGACCTTATCATATCAATGCCAACACAAAACAGCTTTGCTCATTGTTGTCTTAATAATCGCCTGGGCTGAGGTAAAATTAAGTCAAGAAGGTCTAAATAAATAGGACTTTTAAGAGCGGAATCCATTTAAGAGAATGATATTTTTCCAAGGATCTTTTGTATCATTTGAAGGGATTCCAAAAGTTGAAATTAATTCCGGCTACATTTGAAATTCCTATTAAACACTTTTCGTATATGTTATTGACATCGGCAGGACATATAAAACAACCCAAGAAGGGTATATGTATTCCATTTCCCGTCCCATCACCTTGGATTTTAATATAAACTCTGACTGTTGGTTCAATATTGCTTCTCCATGACCCCCTATAAGAAAACGAACTACGAAATTTATACAATAATGTGACCCCATCAGTTTCGTTTATGAGGAAAGGTAGGTGGCGCTCTGTGGTGGCTTGCAAAGACACTCAGTGTACCATGATTGAGTCTTCTACCCGATGGGCCATCACGATGGCTTCTTATGATAGATTCTCGTGTGAGACGACTTAATGGCATCGGATGGCTCATGGGGTGTACGATGGCCTGGGATGGCGTTCATGTCGGTTTTTCGTTCGTATATCAAAAAATAAATAAACTCGCTCATCTTAAAATTCTTCCTCCAAATCTACTGCACTCTAAAATTTTAGTACTTGGGGAACCTTCAGAGCGGATAGGTAGCTTTCTTTTAGCTGGTATCGTCCCAGATAGCTTTTTTTTATTGCGAGAGTTGGGAACATTTTTCTAGTATGTTTTCTGGTCTACATTTCTTAGAATCTACATGGGGCATTGCTTACTACTCCAAGTAAACTTAGGTGTCTTCTAAGTTTGCCGCATCCAGTAGGAATATTTTGTACTATTCCACGTGACCAGGTGCTAAATGAAGTGTAACCCTGTTCTGTTTGCCATATCGTTTAGCCTGTATAGTACCTCAGTGCATTGTGTGCATCTTGGCTATCTTACACGATGGCAATATTTTCTTATGGCTTGTTTCTTCGCTAGGAAAATGGTAGTGGACTGCCTCATCGGTAAGGAATGTTTGTTTCCTGCACCAGACCCTTCGCTTGTAATCTCGATTCATCAGTGTATCCCTAGACGGTGTTAATTTCGAGGGTGTATGTATTTACTTCTCCTACCCAATCTTTTTTGTTGCTTAACTCTAAACGATAGTTTTTCTCGAAATTATATTTGTTGATCATATACCATCGCTTGGAATGTCAAGAAGGTTTATAAGTGTGGACCTGCTGATTAAGTCTCTTTCCCTTACAGTTATAATTTTTCCTGTCCCAGTTCCAAGCTTTAAGAATGTCCGGATGGTTCCCATCGCCTTTTGGCCTGCTGCTCATTGTTAAAATATTTCAGCTGCAACCTCAGCGTCTTCATACATCTTCCATAACCATCTTCTAGATGGCAGAAAATTTTAGGTTTCTCCAACCCCTGCTATAACATCAACACATGAATCATTGAAACTAAAAAGTCACTAGGCGCAGGTTTACTACTAGCTTTTGGCCTCTAATTTTTGTTGATGTGTAAGCATCTTTGCCGGCGGTAGGGTAACTCAAAAACGTGGGTAAGACTTATACGTTCCGTGTAGTCCGCTACGGTTACACGTTCCGTATATAAACTTACCTTAAGGAAGATTGCATAAACTATGTACATCGTGTTTACAATAAAAACTTTGAGTACTGAAATCTTGATTTTAGTAATTTCCATTGCTAGCTAGAGCTAGATATAATCACTCCCCCAACATTTCTTCAGCTTTCGACCAATATATCAAAAAGACGAAAGACAAAACAACTGGTCTAAAATTTCATTGCGGGTTCATTCAATGTTTTAAACAAATCCACTTCGCATTAGTGATAAACGATTACATTTTACGTATTTTATGCTCCCAAAAAATGCATTTGCAGAGTTGACATTTAAAAATCCAAAAAATGTTGTTCAGGGCAAACAGTTGACATCTGCAATGAAATATTTTCGATACGTCGAAATTTAATTTGCCCCTTATCTTCCATACCATATACATAATTATTTTAATTTCTCTATTATATCAAAGTACAGATCGTTCTGTATCTGTCAAGTCATGAACTAGAAGATGACTAGGACTTCAATGGATTAAAAAATTTAGTTTTTGGCCACTTATATTTACTTTAACAATTTCCATTACAAGGTGGGAATGATGTCAATCGGCTTATAAATCTCTGACAGAGGGAGTAAGATAAAGTACAGAATGAACACCGTCTTTAGCAGGAAAAAGACATGAAGAGCCTAACTACACGAGTCTGTTTTTCGTCTTTTTGACATATTTGATGTAAGGTAAAGAAGTGTTGCGGAATGAAACTACGCTTCTATATCTCCCACCTAAACTGTCAAAAAAAAAAAACGAAACACGAAACAAACGAAAAAAGAATCGTAATCAGGATCCAAATGTCAAACTAAAGTATCATATTTTCGTGCACCATTAGGGGCGTTCCCATTCTCAAATATATTATTTGATAAGAACGGCATAATTGGCTTGATTTTGATCATGTGAACGCTCAATCTAGTGGCTTGTCAAACATGCTGGAGGGATTTCAAAATGTTTTCATATTTTGGCTGCATGACAAACATATTTGAGAATGTGAACACAATGTTCTTCAAGTCTAAAGAAAATTTCATTTTCCATGAACTTCTGAGCTGTGCAACTCGTAAGAAAATATATCAAAAGTGAGTAGTTTTATAATCAATAGCGGTAGACTATGCAGACTTTGAAAATAAAATTCAACTAAATATTCTCATCTAAAATTAAATCTATTCTATTAGTTTTTTGTTTGACAGCATGTTTGATGAATATGAACGCTCCTGTTTTTCATCCATCAAATATTCATCATGCCGTGCTTGTCAAACAAATTTGAAAATGTGAACGCCACTATTAATGCTCCGAGAAAATAGTTGTAGTATGACTGCTTTTAATAAATGCGATATCACTCTGCAATTTTTAAGTATATCGGTGAGAGATGTATCTGGTGGCGGGGGTAAATGCAATTGCTGAGGTTGAAAAAATTTGCTGAGTTAAAGTTCTTTCTTTCTCGAGTATGTTTCATTTTCTATTTGACGTTCGCTCAGTGAAATTCGCTGAACTGAGTAGAGTAAGGAGTGCGAAGAGATAACTCCTTTCGCTTTAACAAAGTTAATTTATACGAGCCCAAACTCAAAATAGTTGGTCTACCGAGCATAGAATGCAAATATGTGTTCATTCTTAACCTATTTCGAAACAAAAACTATTTTTTGATATACATATAAAGTCCTATTCATTTTAAATAAGAAAAGTGGACAAAAAAAGAAAGTGGCTGAATAAAATATTGATATGGAGTATCTTTACAAAACTAAATAACGATTTATACACATTTCTTAGATGCAAAATAGTTGGTCTATGATTCTTTATGTTGATTTTACCACATTGTTAAGCGACCTTTGGCCTTAATCACTGCTTCTATAACGCACCTTGGCATAGTGTCAACTAATTGTTGACACTCTTCGGCACCAAAAGATTCCCAATTATTTGTAATTGTGGATCTTAAATCTTGAAGAGTCCGACGCGGTTCCTTTCGCATTTTTTGCTTCATCGTGTGCCAAACAGTTTCGATTGGTGAAAGATTAGGGCTGCTGGAAGTCCATTCCAATAAAGAATTGCTTCAGCAGTTAACCATACCATTGTTGACCTAGCCGTATGACAAGAAGCACCATTCTGTTGGAAAATATACTCCGCATTGCTATATTGAAGACGTAGTATTGACGGAGGCAGCTCCTGTTCCAAAATGTTGCGGTACTTGACAGCATTAGCTATCTCAATTACAAAATGCAAATTACTCATACCACATCCCGACATGCACCTCCATACCATTAGAGATACTGGGAGCTTTACGGTTTGTTTAAGGCAGTCCTTGTGAGTTGTGAAAGGCTTCTTTAGCATTTTTTATCACTGGTCCTCGTTCATCACCAACACAAACTTCCAATCTGTACTGATCACTCCAATTAACGGACCGCCATTGACTAAAAGTCCAAATTTTTAAGTTGTTTGGCCCACTCAATGCGCCTTTTCTTTTGCTTAGGTGTCAGTAGTGATATTTCTTTTGCCTGCGTTTTTAATGATTTAAGCTGTCGTAATTTATGCAAAACTTAAATATTTTAAACCTTATAAAATTTGTATCCCATTTTTTTCATCATCTGCTTACAACTGTCCACCGAAACACTTTTTTGAATTTGTTCTCTCCACTGAACCGTTATTGAAGCAGATAAATATCGTCGATTTTCTTTAAAAAATTGGCAATCGCGAGGTTTTGCTGTTAGTGGATGTCCCGTTCTGTTGCATATATCCACATTTCCAGAATTTTTAAACTTTGTTATTATGTTCTGCACTGACGAGAGCGGTAAATTAAAATTTTCAGAGATTTCGTAGCTAGACAATCCTGCTTCAAACGCTTTAATCAACTATTTTGCACCCAATAAAGAGTAGACCAACTTTTATGCTCTTATCTTTGTCTGAGATGAAAGGAATATTGTTGCTATTTGCTCTCTCAAATTTTGTTTTGTTAGGTCTAATTTACTCTCATTGAAACTATTTTATTAAATTGACAACATTTTTTAAATGAACAAAAGCTGACTGCCACTAAATTTAGGATATATGAAGAATTAATGTGTTAATAAATGAATAGACCAACTATTTTGAGTTTGGGTCGTAGTAAAAACCGCTGTGTTTAAAAGCAACCATGCAATCGAAAGGAAGTAAAAAGATAAATAGAGATTAAAAATCCGTTTCGTGTAAGAACAGTCTATTTCGTATCAGATAACATCTCTGTTTGAATATAAGTGTAAAAATGAAATTTTGTCTCAAATAACATCCCTGTTTAAACGTAAGTCTTTACGTTACGTAGCGCAGTTAAATTGTGGGTTTATTTTTCTTACAATATTCAAATTATGAAATAGATAAGCTTGTCCCTTTACTTTGAAACTCTACTACAGGGACGTAAAAATAAGTTTGGGAAGTAAGTCCAATTCCAATGTGAACACTGTCTTGAAATTAAAGATTGAAAATACAGAAATAGAGAAAATACAGTTGCCATTAATTTATGCAATTCAATAATTAAAAAAACAATGATGTTATTACTATTGCATTGTATGTTTATTGGGTACGTTCGATAACAATTCGGCACTCAGACGAACGATGATGTTTACACGTCCAAGCACTCACACTTTTTACTTGCGATATAGGTACTATAGGGCAAGTTCTGCATTTGGAAAAAAAATCGAACTCGAGATTTTGATCAAAGTTGACATTACGATGATAGCGAAGACGAATAAAGTGGGTCCGACAATTCCGTCTGTATGTCTGTATGTTTGTACTGTTACAATTTTACTTCGCCAAATTAAACTTTGATTATTGAAAAAAAATAATCAATCAAAAATACGAGCAGCAACGCGACGAGGCGAACGAACAACTATGGAATTAAAGGAGAATTGTAACTGGTAGCAACAATATATGCTACCACCACGGCCAGGCTTAGCAAGGGTTGGGTTCGCGAATTATTTTTATGATGATGATTTATTAATGCAATAAAAAAAATGAAATGATTTATTTTCAATCAACGCAGAGGCGTAGCTGAAAAATGAAAAAGGGCGCCAGTAATTTTTGTTTTACAAGAAAATTACAAACCTTTGGAGCGGAACCGACGGTGAAATATATTTTAAATAAAAGATTTAAATTTATAATTCCGAATGGGAATTTGAAAATTTTATTGAATTGCTTGGGAAACCTTGCAATTAAGTAGGGCTAAAACCGAAGATCTTTTAAACAATTAGAACACAGTTAAAAATGAAATTAACAAGATGGACCGTTAACACGCGGTCCTGAAAGCACAAACGGTGTTAAGAAAAACGGGTCGCGCGTTCCGTAATATCGGAATTTTTCGATTACAAAAACCAAACGAATATGAAGAACGAATTTTCAAACGAAATTATCGACCAAACAATGAAAATTTAAAATTACAATTTTGATTTTAAAATCACTATACTTAGCTTTTTTTTTATCACCAAATTCCTCGCTAGATCTCGAGTTAATTACCAATTTTCTCTGCCACAAAATCCTCCTCTGTTTCTTCAACTATGTATTTTCCAATTTTTCTCTTTTAATTTGAATATTAAATTCCTTTTTCCTTTTGTCTTCAAAAAATTTTGTTGTTTAATCTTTTTCTTGCACCTCTGGCTAGTTTTAATCTCCGTAAAGAAGTCTTCATCCAGGCTTTCACCTTGCCTGGAAGACTTCTTCTCTTTTTCAAACCCAGTGCTTTCCGCCAATCAGTGACGTGGGCTTCGATCGCGTCATTTATCAGCAACACTCAGCACATTGGCGAGAGTGCGCCAACGCAGTTGCAACCCATCAGCCTTCTCGTACTCGCACTTTACACCTTGCTTTAAGCACAGTCATCAGCATTGAATTCGCCGACCTCCGGTATGACTTTCCAGTGGCGGGTAATTCAATGGGTGCATTCAGCCACCTAACATCCCCATACAAGTTTTTTAACAAAATTTTCTGAAAACCAAAAAAAAGGAACTCAATTTTTCTAAAATAAAACCCGGTAAGAAACGCTGGAAAACCTGTGCAAAGAAAGTTGCTATAATTTATAAACTACATTTAGAGGAAGTTGGTGGTAATTTTCTACATCGCGAATTTACTTGATTCGTTGGGTTTTTGCGCAGATTTGGAGAATTATAGGGACTAGCCGTTAACGTTCCATCTTTTACATACATAAAAATAAAAATGTATGTTTTAGGTTTTGCACGCAGCCATTCTCACCAGGAGTAACTTCAACAATTGGGAACAAAACTTCGTCAATGTTACTTTTTGTGCATATTTAACACAGACCGCCCGCGCCCGTCTGTTTCTGTGACCAGCTGTCACAAGCAATAGCGATTTGAACAGACCATCCGTCTGTCGTCCATTAAGTTTCAAAATTGAACACGCTGGTATTTTGTTTCTTCAAGTTACTGAGCGAGTGAACCGATGGCTGATGGACCATGGCTGCCCTTCTCTCTCTCAGTAAGTTGAAAGAAACACCTGTTTCAAGAAAGTTATTAAAAGAAAGGAATAAGGATAGGGAACCGAAAGAATGATTCTTGTTACGGAAAATTTTACCGTAACAGTACTTCGAACTACAGCCTAAACTACTGGAGGTATTTTCTTCAAACTTGGTACTTAAGGGTCTTCGGTGATTCCCTAGAGGGGAAATTGAATTTTTTTTCTTAGCTCTAAAACTAACGGTACCCCCCATATACCCGTAATGCAAAATCTTATTTATCTCGAAAACGGCTCTAACGATTTTGATAAAAAAAATTAGATGTGATATTATGGACATAGACTACATTTTGGTAAAAAACAATTTTGGGGCAAAATGTTATTAATGGTACCTGTCATAGAACCGTTTTTTTGATTTTAGACTTTCTCATTAACGGCTCTAACGATCTTAACCAAAAATTTTCACCAGGAGCCCCCTTAAGTTTAAAATAATATTGTATATAAAAATATTAGAAAAAATATTTTTTTTTTGTTTTGAAAAATCAATATCTTGAAAACGTGTGACCGATTATTTTTTGAAATTATTTCCTAAAATCTATATCATCTACTAAACACTTAAAATTGGCATCCCAAATTTTGTTTCAGAAAAATGTGAAAGAAATTTGTTATATAAGAAATTACTTTAATAAAACGATTTAAATTCATACTTTTCCGGAAATCAGACGACAATTCCATGCATTGTATTTATAAAATGTATTTTAAATCCCAAAGTACTTTTACATAAGAGCAAGTTCGTGCGATCCAGTGGTGCATTTTATTTTTTTAAGTTTCATCGATCCAGAATGAATATTTCTTTAGCCCTGCCTTGTAAGAATAATACCCTACAAATTTTCCCTAAAAATGAGGACTTTTTTCCTTATGACAATTATTATTATTCTGAATAAAATTCCATGCATTAAAGTCTAAAAGAAAATTAGTTTTTCGATGAGAGGCTTTGGAGAACGTTTAATGCTTTGTCAAAAAAAAAAACAGTATTTTAGTGGAGACTTATCGTTAATATTATTTCCTTTCACGTTAAACACGATCTTTAATTGAAATGCTCATAATTGGTCTCTATTAAGCGACGCGGAGTGTTTACAACCAAAAGTACTTTTATTATAGACAAGTGTCATTCACTTAAAACTTAAGTGCATACACATATAACTTCATCTACACACATGTACATTTTTGTTTGCGCTAATGGATCCTGAAGTATGTATATAGAAGAGTAGGAATAAATCTCTGTAATATGTAGTTTTGTAGATGATATTTATCTTCTGGTAGAATAATTTAGAATCAAAGTCCAATTGGTTCTTTTATAGTCCCTCCAATTAAACTCTGGCTATCATAATTTGAATCTAAGATAAAACCAACAGAAATCACACAGAATTCAATGAAACTTTCAGTAACAAGACGAAACAAAATTGTTTACTTATTTTATTGGATAAATATATGGGTAACTAATTTATTTATTTAAATGTTGTTTGTGTTTATTAGAGAAGCAGATAGTAGTCAGTGTCCTTACAATATTGACAAACGAATAAAATAAACATAAAAGATTTCGCAAGAGATGTCATCATATCTGAATCTCTTATAATTTTACAAATGGCGACAAATTTCAATTCTACGAGTAAACAGATACAAAATACATATTCATCGCTATACTCCTAAAGAACGCGAAATAAATGTTTTAACAAAAGTTTTCGATACATTAAGAAAATTACATCCATAGAACTTCGGGGGACAACTTTTGCGCCACCTTATTCATATTTAGGTATCCCTTCGTTTTATTTTTAAAAGTCTCCAAATGAACCCTGATGCTCCCAAAACGAGAATTTTGACCTCAACGAAACAAACCTCATGGTTGAAAATCAAACGATCAAGTCGGCCAATTGAAGTCTGCCTTGTTCAAGAAATTTGTCAATCAAAAGAGCCACTGTTTCACGAACTATGTGGCACGTGGTGTTATTCTCCTGAAATAATGCCAAGGTCCATATTATTTTTTTTAATTTCAGGCAAAAACACCCTGTAAATGTCGTTTAGTTAAGGAATTTGTTCACTTAAATGCGTGCACCTGTGGCGACACCCACAACATTTAATTTATCATTTCTATCCTAAACTATAAATTTTTACTCGTTCAATTATCACTTACCTAAAATCGATTTAAATAATCATGTTAGCAAAATATTTGTTTTCGTATTTTTTGCTTTCTATCATATAGAGTCATATCTTCGTTCTTTCGCTGGTCCTTTAACCTTACAGGACAACCTTTGCGTCAACTATAGTTACGACGGCTACCATAACACGTCCAAGCTATTTTAACTTCCAGATCTGATCTTTCCCTCGAGCAACTATCGGAACTTGCTTCTAAAATTGTCGAAGTATCTCCAGCTCCTGTTCCATTTTCTGTTCATGCTACATCAAATTCTGAGCCGAACTCAATGATTTTAAACGCTATCGTCTAACCAGGCAAGTTGCCGAGTTATCAACCCATCGAAACTATCGTGGTCGTTCATCTAGCCGAGGAAGGCAATACTCAAGAAAAGATCCAAATCAACAAAGACAAAAGGCGGGTGCTGGTTTCATACGAAATATCAGCATATGGCTTGAAAATGCAACAAACAATGTAGTTTCCAAGAAAACGCCAACAGCAGTTCGTAATTACGGCGAATGACTGCAAACTTCCTGGAACTTTTTGTTACTAACCAGAAATCCAAAACATCAATTTCTTATCGACACCGGATCTGACCTTTCTTGTTTTCCTTCCCATCTACTTCCAGAAAGACATCCTGCAACCGATTATGACCTTAGCGCTGCAAATGATAGCAAAATTAAAACGTACGGATTTCTGAACCTTAAATTAAACTTAGGACTTCGCCGAAGTTTTATATGGAGATTCATCGTTGCTGACGTAAGCATACCTATCATCGGTTTGGATTTTCTCGCCCATTATCATTTGCTACCAGACTGCCAATCTAAACACCTAATTGACACTTTTACTGGTCTTCAGACAAAAGGACATACTGCAGAAGTAAAGAAATACAGTGTAAAAACTATTAACAATTCATCTCTATTTACTGCTTTACTAAAAGAGTTTCAAGAAATCACCCGTCCAGCTGGTTTGCCTAGAGGTGTTAAGCACAAAACTGTGCACCACATCAGAACCACACCTGGATCTCCAGTAACTTCTCTTCCTCGTCGCTTAGCTCCAGACAAACTCAAAGTAGCCAAGAAAGAATTTGAAGACATGCTTCTTGATGGAATCTGACAGTCTTCACCGTTACATCTGGCACGCAAGGGAGAAAATGGTTGGCGTCCTTGTGGAGGTTATCAAGGATTGAATGCCCGATCGATTCCAGATAATTACACTGCCCGCCATATTTATGATTTTACGTATAACGTCCATGGAACCAAAGTGTTTTCAACCATCGACTTATTGAAGACATACCAACAAATTCCAATAAACCAAGAAGACGTTTGCAAAACTGCAATAGCAACTCCATTTGGACTATATGAGTTCCTTTTCATGACATTTGGACTAAGCAACGCTGGAAACACTTTTGAACGACACAAACCACAACATTTAATTCATCATTTCTATCCTAAACTATAAATTCCTACTTGTTCAATTTTATCACTTAGCTAAAATCAATTTAAACAATAATGCTAGCGAAATATTTGTTTTCGTATTTTTTGATTTTCTATTATACAGAGTCATATAAAATATTCTGAATGAACAACATCTTTTATAAATAATAATATTGGAGTAATTATTTGTTAAACCTCTATACACCTTCAATTTTGATGAAGAGGTTATTCCACAACTACTCTTTGATTTTTTAAATCTCAGATGCGACATCTTTGTTTGGTATGGTACACAGTAGATCCGGACGAATACAGCCGTGGTACAACTAATCCTCATGAACTATTCGATTGCATGGTGGCACTTAAAAAACATTAATATGGAATCGACAAACCTAAGAATGTTCAAAGAACTTCTAACATTGGCTTGGCAGAACCTCGAAGATGTTTTCCGTTTTACACATTAAGTACCTAAATGGATTTCCATTCTAAACGTTTTGGAAAACACTGGCGCACAACTCTAGCTGAATATGAGCAATGGCATTGGTTATGTTGGCAAATTATTAAGGGCAGTGGTGGTTTTTTGGTTTATTGACATAGATCAGTAACTTAAGAAAGCCCTACCAGAAAAAGTCTAACTGGGTCAAATCGCAGGATCTCGGTGGCCAAATTGCAACGTGTACGCGTGAGTTAACCGTGTTTGAAAATTGCTCCTGCAAAATGTTCATTGTGGGACATGCTGTGTAGCACAAAGCACCTTATTGTTGAAACTAAATGTCGTCAGGGCCCATATCATCCCATTCGGGCCAACAAAAATTGGTTATCTTTGATCAATTGCGCTTACCGTCGACAGTTATATCTCTGCCAACGTCGTTCTCAAAAAAGTATGGACTGATGATGCCAAACAATGAATTTCTATCGATGCATTGCAGTTTTGCGAATCTCGTGTGGATTGCAATCGTCAAAAATTCGACAATTTTGCTTGTTGACGAACCCCCAAAAATTTGGATTCAGCTTCTAACTGTTCGAAAGCCAAGTTAGCGCAACACATTATGGGTTGGAAAAACAATGAAATGGATTAGAAGTTTCAGACCAGAGATTATTTTGAAAAATGAGGAAGAGTGTTGGAGACAAAACGAAGCCTTGGGGACACCAGTATTTATTTTGTAAAAATCAGACTTGAAACCATCCAATACAAAATATTCTGATCGATCTAGAATGTAATTTCTAATCCAACGAATAAGGTTTTCATTGGTACCAAACGCACACATTTTTGATAACTGAGCTTGGTGTCAAACGCTATCAAATGACTTAGAAATATCAAGCGCAATAATCTTACTTTCTTAAAAACAATGTGAAGATCACCAGTGGAACGATTGCTGCAAAAGCCGTACTGCCGGTCATTAAGAAGCTGTTCCAGGTGTTCGAAATATTTTGATGTGCTTTGTTGGAACTGTCACTTGAATGTCACTTACAAGAATATCACTTTTTCCAGAGCAACAATAAAATATCAAATTTTCATATTTTTCCAAAAAAGTTTTTTAATTCATTAAAATCGTAGAGGGTCTTGACACTTTGTGACCTGACAGATAAGGTGTAGAACATAATTTGACGTTTTGACATAGATTAGGGCTTTTTTGTATAATTTCTCAGTAAATTGTGTAAAATCTGTCCATTTTCATTTAAATTTTACAAAAATGCTCTCGAAGTCTATAGTCAACCATGAATTAAATATTGTATTGCCTACCTGGTTTTTAGTATTAAAAGGAGCCTAGCACCACATAAACATATAAAAAACAAGTTGTTTTTAAATTTGTATTTTACAAAAGTTTAAAGGTCTGAGTGTTAATGACTAGATCATTATATTGAACTGCTGAGTGAGTTTAATGTGATAAAATTATTCAAATAAAAAAAAAACCTTTCATTTGAGGCACCCTGTAGTTAGGAATACTAGAGACCTTCCACCTCACTCCCAAAGGGTTCTACACAAAAGGTGAGGTTTAGTTATTTTCCAGAACTCATCGCTATATCCTTCGTTAATATTAACTCTCCACTCTCTTTCGAATAAGATTCAAAATTCCGCAAAACTCTAAAGAACAAAATGATATTCCCCTCATAATTATGATGGTTATCCAGGAGCGTTCCAGCGAAACAACAAGTGCAAATAGCCTGCAGTATCCGTTAAGAGAATTCGTTAAATCATTGAAAGTAATTTCTAAAATAATACTCACCGCAATGTCCAGAGACAAACTTTTTTAATTCAAGAATTCCAAAGACTAAAGTTATACTCCTTTATATTTGTACAATCTTCTGTAGCAAGGACATCTGTGTGGTTCTAAAGAAAACTTCCAGAAGAGTAGCTATACTATACTGATGGAATGTTTTACTCATGCAGCTCAACTATTGTGTGCTAAAAGCTTGATTCCTCACAAAACAGAAGATAATACAGAACTAATGGAACAAAAAATACCTCAGAACATTAAGGACATTGACGTCCTTTATGTGTACAAGTACTACCATTTAATTTAGAGCAGAAATTGGACCAAGCATGAACAAAACATGAGCAGGAATTCAATAAAATATCTAAAGATAAAAGCCTTCTCCAGAATTAATAAATGAAATGGATATTGGCAAAAGATGAAAAGTAAATACAGTCAATTAAGCATTTCGATCATTCCTTTAACCCCTTCTCAATATTTTCGACAGACTCGTTATGATAACCTTGTTACAGCTTAGGTTGAATATAAAATTTGGTCTTTTCAAAGACAGGACAAAAATTCTTTTTTAGACGATTTATTTAAATTTTTGATGACGAAAAGGAATTTGCTTGGGCCACATGGACGAAAAAGGATATTAAATTTAGAAATATTTTACAATGGAAAAGGATGTTTTATAGAGTAAAGTCGGGTAATATGGATCTACCAATCATATGTTTGTTAAGAAAACAGAAACGGTGTAAGTTTTCTTAAAGATATTTATTTAAAAAAAAATATCAGTTCACTCTGATTAAAAAAAGTAGCAACAAAAACATAAATTAATTTTATAAAAAAGTAACAAAATACAAAAATACAAATACAAAATACTAAAACGTAACAGAAAAAAAGTGGAGGGTAATATATGGACCACCTGGTCTTCCAACCATTGACGGTTATTTCTCCGAGATATGCCTTGCCAAGCAGTTCACATATCGTCAATGGTCAGGCATTCATCTTCATCCAGATCCGAAACGTCTTATAATAAAATGCCAGATAATATGAACCACAAGTCCATATATGCCTCTCTTCCCGTGGTCCTTATTACCCGCAACATAATGCTTGGAAAAAACAAACCTATTA
Organism: Philhelius festivus; assembly: GCA_963931855.1. Classification (NCBI taxonomy): domain Eukaryota; kingdom Metazoa; phylum Arthropoda; class Insecta; order Diptera; family Syrphidae; genus Philhelius; species Philhelius festivus. Next base: position 220,184,001 of record OZ007554.1, read on the forward strand.
TTCAACAAAATGCGACTTTTTAATAAAAAGCTTAAAACACATATTCACTTCTTGTTTTTAAAAAATTAAAGGAGAACAAAATATATATTAAACTATAGAAAAAAAGGAGAAACACCTACGCAAAAAAAATTATCAATGCCTGGGATTTTTTTCAATCCGGATAACTTCGAGACACGTTACTCCTGACTGCTCAAACTATCAAACTATACTCAGTTAATTTTAAGCCAATCTTCACCTCGATTGCATTCGTTTAAGAGAGAAAAGCTGGTGTCCATATCAGCCGAGTGGTCCACTCCACATTACCCAACTTTACGCTAATATTACGATTGTGAAGGGATAAAATTAAAAAAAAACCGAACAAGACCGAGACCGATACGGGAGGCTAAGGTAAGTGGTATGAAGACATTCTTTATGGCAAAAATTCCTGAAAAACCATGACAAACTTGTCTTTTTTTCAACAGTTTACAATTTGGTCCCACGCTCTTAGGTAAAATTTGTGCATGATTGATATTTGACATGTAGAACTTTGCCCACATGTAACACACGCAATTTTGTCCAAAGGAAAAAAAAAACGCACAAAAAAAATTTTGAAGAAAATGAGAATTATATAGCTACGTATATTTTTGATTTTGAAATAAAAGAGCATTGGTAAAGACAATTGAGAAAATGACAAGATGTCTCAACATCAGGAAAGGCGATTTTTTATCTAATAAAATGCTCGACTGGGTCGCACGAACTTGCTCCTATGTAATGGACTAGGAATTTTAAATACGAATGTTATTAGAGAAAACTGTTGATAAGGATAAAACTAATTTTTAAATTTTTTTAGTAGTAATTAAGAGACAATAAACAGAATGTTATCCAAATATGAATTTATGCAAGAACAAAAATTATAAGTCGTTGTAGTGGTTTCTTAAAAAAAGCTTTTATATACAAACTTTTTAAGAAAAAAATTTGGTACGCCAATTTTAAGTTTTTATTATTGTTCGAATAAAAATTAAATTTACAAAAAAAATATTGAGCCGTTTCTGAGATATCAAATTTTCAAAATTCAAAAAATATTTATTTTAAGGTTTTGAAATGCAATGTGTTTTAGACTTTTTAGAAGCTTCTCTATAAAAATTTTCATTAAGATCCGTTATGTGGATAATGAGAAATTCAAAATTCGAAAAAATTGTTCTATGGTAGGTACAAGCCATAATATCTTAATTTCAAATTTTTTTTATTAAATTAAAGATCGTAAAAATTAATCGAAAGAAAACAAAATTTATCAAAATTCTAGGCACCGTTTTCGAGAAAAATACGGTTTTTGAAAACCATGTTTTTAAATTTTTAACATTTGTATGGTAGGTACCTTTATTTTTAGGTAAAATACATTTTTTTCTCACATCTTGTAGATCATATTGAAAAACTTTTATTTATCAAGTTTAAAAAAAAATTAGCATGGGATTTTCGAAATATTGAGTTTTGAAAAAAAAAATTAAAGCTTTTTTTAAAAATCAAAATTTTTTTTTTTTGAAAAATTGAGTACACGATTCTATTTATGTTTTTAGGGAGCTTTAGCAAAAAAAAAAAATTATCAAAACCGGTGGTACCGTTTTCGAGCAAATCAAAAACAAAAAAATGGTTCCATGGGGGGTACCCTCAATAACCATTTTTCGGAAAATTTTTTTTAACCAGGACCTAGCCAGTTTAAAATCTGTCAAACAGTTTTTGAGAAAAAAAATGTTTATAAAATTTCGAAAAAAATTCGTATGGCAGTACCGTTATTTTTGGTCTTAAAAAAAAAAGAAAAAAACGTGTGCGGGGAAAAAATTAAAAGTGATATCTACCAAGTTTAAAGAAAATCGGCCGAGCCGTTTAGCCTGTAGTAGAACAGACAGACAGACAGACAGAATTGCGGGATCCACTTTTTTAGTCTTCGCTATCATCGTACTGTCAACTTTGATCAAAATCTCGAGTTCGATTTTTTTACGAATGCATAACTTGCCTTATAGTACCCATAAGTCGCAAGTAAAAAAATATGTTTCAATAAAATTTTATATTCGCCAATAACACTAACATAGAAAAGGGTTCGATTTATAAGTTAAGTGCCACACGAGCTATCACCAAATTTTTATTTTTAATTTTTCGGTTGATTATGATTACATCTCTTACATTATATAAATATTTAATAACGACCACAAAATGAAATAAATATAAATTAAAATAAGCACAGTGTGACCGGTATATTAAAATAGGTCTTTTTTGGATTTGGAACATTCCAGTTAAAATGAATTTGCATAAAATCTAGATCGGATTTAACGACATAATCGGTTTTGGAACAAGATTGTATGGACACAGGCTTATACGTTAAAGCTTTGCGCTCGGATAGTGGGTTCGAATTTGTCAATTCTATGTCAAAGTTACATTCACGAAGCATAAGCTATTAATACCGGGGAAAAGCAGTAATAACGGCTGGGTCCAGCCCAAAAAAAGTTCAATTGTAAGGCATCAGTTTCAGACAAACACAAAGATAAAAGAAAGTCTTTCTTTAATGGTTTTCTGATAGCTAAAAATTTCCAGTGATGTTAAATACAACGAACCAAGATCGTCCACTAAAGTAACAATGAGAATCAAGATCGTATCGAAACAAAAATGCTTTGAACATTTAGTATAAGAACAGGTAATTAAATCGGAAGAAATTAATAAGCAACCTATTTAAAATCACCATAAAATGCGTTCGAAAATGTTTAGAAAAATAATTGTTTTTAAAGAAAATAATAATGAATCCATTTTTAATCATCAAACGAAAAATCCCTGTTTTAAATCAGTGAAAATCGCTTTCGGGAAATCTTAAAACCTGTGCTCTTATAACTGTGCTTATATATGACTGACTGGAAAAGCCCATGTGGCCTTAATCAGATATCTATGCAAATTAAGAAACTAAAAATGTAGTGAATTTTTGAAGAAATATTGTTAAAAGGTAAGAACGGCTGATGCGTGTGTTTTTGTAGCAATAAAAATATACCAGCTATTTCAGCGTATGAAGAAAGTGATATTAAGTCCCTGACATCGGATTCGAGCCAAGAATTTAAAATTAAAGTGTAAAATTCCAACAATTATCTGGCATTAGAAATTAAAGCTTAGGATAAACCTAAGCAGATAGCGTAGGCAAAAAGGAGTAGTAGTAAATGTTATTCACTGTAATAATCCACGAAGGAACTAATGGGTGATTTTTTTTGCTATTTTGTTTTTGGCAACACTGGTTTTGACAGCTCACACACGTTCGTGTTCCGTTTTACTGTCAAACATCTTCAGTTCGGTCTATAATTCAACCATGAATCGTCTTACAAACGAACAACGCTTACAAATTATTGAATTTCAATATCAAAATGCGGGCTCTGTTAAGAAAGTTCATCGCGCGCTTTTTCCATTTTATGGTCAGTTTAATCGACCTACTCAGGCGGTACCAAATTACATTGTTGGACATTAAACCACAAACACGCTTACGTAGAGTGGGAACTGAGGAAAATATCACATCTGTATCGGCCAGTGTTAGTGATGACCGCGAATTATCGATTCGGTGCCGCTCGCAGGAATTGGGCCTCTGTTACTCCACTGCGTGTAAAATTTTGCGAAAGGAATTAGGTGTGAAGCCTTTAAAAATACAGCTGGTAAAAGAATTGAAGCCGAACGACCTACCAGAGCGCCGAATTTTTGGTGAATGGGCTCTTGAAAAGTTGGCTGAAGATCCACTTTTTTTATCGAATTGTGATCAGCGACGAAGCTCATTTCTGCTTGAATGCAAACAAGCACAACTGTCGTATTTGGAGTGAAAGGCAGCCAGAAGCATTGCAAGAGCTACCAATGGATCCAGAAAAAGTCACTGTTTGGTGCGGATTATGGGCTGGAATCATTGGGCCGTATTTCTTCAAAGATGATGCGAGTCGCAACGTACTGTGAATGGTGAGCGTTACAGTGCAATGATAACAAACTTTTTTTTGCGCAAAATGGAAGAGCTTGACCGGCATGATATTTGATTTCAACAAGACAGTGCCACATGCTGCATAGCACGCGTACCAATTGAGGCGTGTGCGGTGAACAGTTTATTTCATGTTTGGGGCCGGTCAATTGGTCAAACGGCTCTAACGATTTTGATAAAAAAAAATTAGGTGTGATATTATGGATATGGAATATATTTTGTTTAAAAAAAAATTTGGGGGGAAATGTTATTAGGGGTACCTGTCATAGAACGGTTTTTTTGAATTTCGAATTTCTCACCAACGGCTCTAACGATTTTAACCAAAAATTTTATGCAGGAGCTGCTTTGCATTTGAAAAAATATAAACTAAAAATTTTTTCAAAAAAATAGTTTTTGGATTAAAAAAAAAAAATACAATTATACTAACAATTTGCATATCAATTTTTTTTATAAAAATTTTAAGGAAAATTTAGTACACAAAAAACATGTTTCAGTGTGTCTGTATGTCTGTACCTCTCACTACAGCCTAAACCACTGGACCTATTTCTTTCAATGTCGGTAGTTAAGGGTCTTCGGTGATTCCCTAAAGGAGAAATTGAATTTTTTTGTTTAGCTCCAAAACTAACGGTACCCCCCATACACCCGTAATGCAAGATCTTATTTACCTCGAAAACGGCTCTAACGATTTTGATAAAAAAAAATTAGGTGTGATATTATGAACATAAGCTACATTTTGGTCAAACAAAATTTTGGGGCAAAATGTTATTAGGGGTACCTGCCATTTGACCTGACCCGTTTTTTTTTATTTTCGACTTTCTCATTAACGGCTCTAAGGATCTTAACCCAAAATTTTCAGCAGGAGTCCCCTTAAGTTTAAAATAATATTGTATATAAAAATATTCGAAAAAATATTTATTGGGTTTAAAAAAAAAAAAATTTAAATCAATATCTTCAAAACCTATGAACGATTATTTTTTGAAATTATTTCATAAAACCAATATTATTAAATACTTAAAATTCGCATCCCACATTTTTTTCTTAAAAAATTTTAGAGAAATTTCTTATATAAAAAATGTATATAATAATAAAACGTTTTTTTAAAGTTTATTTGCATAAATTCATACTTTTCCGGAAACCAGACGGCAATTTTATGCATTTTAACATTATTATCTCATTAAATCCATGTTTTATATTTATAAAATGTATCTTAAATTCCAAAGTACTTTTACATAAGAGCAAGTTCGTGCGATCCAGTCGTGCATTTTATTTCTTCTTTTTATTTCCTCGACACCTTGAATCTCCTTCTCGCAAAACTTTTTCTTCGGATTTTGAACTATCGCCGATGCTGTTGGATGCTGTAGGAACTGGGGGCTTCGAGCTGTATCTTTTCCTACACATCAAGTGCTTACAATACCTCCTCGTCGGTAACCGCCGGATACTGGTCTTGGCTTTATGTCATGACTTGCTAAACTTTGTAAGTGCGAGTGTTGATCAAGGAAACAATTGCAACACTAAACCCATGGCCCTACAGATTGGAGGTTAGTGCGTCGGGCTAACGACCCGACCACAGTAAAAACACCAATTGTTATGATAGAAACACGAGAAGCCTCGGATAACGACCCCCCTCAAATGGCAACCAGACCCGGAACGAAAATGGACTACGATTTACGAGTATGCACCTGGAATGTAAGGACACTCTACACACCTGGTGCTACTCAAAAACTTGAATCTGTACTCTCGCGGTACAAGGCAGACATTACCGCGATCCAGGAGATACGATGGATAGGATCAGGAATAGCAAAAAGAAAAGATTGCGACATTTATTACAGCTGTCATCAAAGAATGCACATGTTAGGATGCGGATTCGTCGTGGGTAATCGACTCAGATCAAAAGTCATCGATTTTAAGCCGATTAGTGATCGCCTGGCTGTGATCCGCATCAAAGCTACTTTTCAAAACATCAGCCTAAATGTGCACACGCCCCTACCGATGAAGCTGAGGAATCTAACAAGGAGGAGTTTTACGACCTCCTGGACGGAGCCTACGGAGCCTGTCCGGAGTACGATATAAAAGTCGTGCTCGGAGATTTCAATGCTAAAGTCGGGAAGGAAAATATCTTTGGCGGATTAGTTGGAAAGCACAGCCTCCACGAAATGACAACAGATAACGGCTTCCGACTAATCGACTTTGCTGCAGCTCGGAATACGGTGATAAGTAGCACTAGGTTCCCCAGGCGAAGGATACACACAGCAACCTGGCGATCTCCAGATGGTCGAACCGCCAACCAAATCGACCACGTGCTAATTGGCGCAAGGCACGCATCGAACATCTTGGACGTGCGAACTTTCCAAGGTGCAAACGTGGACTCTGACCACTTTCTTGTTGTGACAAAGTTCAGAGCCCGACTGTCCAACGAAAAGAAAATGAGGACCGCCCAAAGGAAGAAATTCAATACTGCATGCCTTAGCATACCTGAGAAAGCCAGAGACTACAGTGAGCAATTGACCGGGAAACTCTCTGCCGTACCCCCAGCCACAAGCGTCAACAACCAGTTTAGCCAGTACCGCGACATCATTAGGGAGGTAGCCGAGTCCACCATAGGCTATCAACCACCTAGGAAAAAGAACCCGTGGTATGATAATGAATGCGCGGTATTGAAGCAGGAGACGGAAAATGCACGAATGCAAATGCTGCAACGGAAAACAAGAGCAGCAAAAGAAGAGTACCGTGAAAAGAGAAGGAAGGAGAAAAAAACCCTGCGCAGAAAGAAAAGAGCAGCCGCAGCTTCCCAGCTCAGGTATCTCGAGGAGTCTAGCACCGCCATAAACACCCGCCGGTTCTATAAAACAGCCAAACAACTGGCATCAGGTTATAGGACCGGCACGCAAGCTCTTCGAAACAGCGAAGGGAACCTAGTCACCGAAGCACAGGGAATTGTAGACGTGTTTAAACAGCATTTCCAGCAGCTGCTTAATGGGCATTATTTAGACGAAAACACAGGGGAGCAAAGAAGTATAAGACCAGTCAATGAAGATCCAGTCCCACTACATACCCAGTACTGAAGAGGTTAAGAAAGCCATACACAAGCTTAAGAATAACAAATCCGCAGGCTCGGATGGCCTACCTGCGGAACTCTTTAAGTATGGAGGAGATGTCCTGATAGGGTGCATGCATCAGCTCATCAACCAAGTGTGGGAGGAGGAAAGCATGCCCGACGACTGGTCAAATAGCTCCATATGCCCAAACTACAGGGGCATATCCCTGCTTAATGTTGCCTACAAGATCCTATCCACCGTACTATGTAAGCGTCTAAAACCTTTATGCAACACTATAATCGGCATACACCAGTGTGGCTTCAGGCCAGGCAGATCAACGATAGACCAAATCTTCACATTGAGGCAAATCCTGGAAAAGACCAACGAATTTCAAGTCGAGACCCACCATCTTTTCATCGACTTTAAAGCCGCATATGATAGCATAAGTCGCCAAGAACTTCTATTGGCAATGTCGGAACTCGGGATCCCGAAAAAACTGATCCAGCTATGCCGCATGACGTTACAAAATACGCGGTGCAACGTGCAAATGGGTAACAGCTCATCCGAGCTATTCCAAACGTGCACAGGGTTCAGACAAGGAGATGCGCTATCATGTGATTTCTTCAACCTAGTCCTGGAGCAGATAGTCGCAAGAGTGGTGTTAACCTGGAAGGAACTATTTTCAACAGGTCTTCCCAACTGCTTGGATATGCGGACGACATCGATATCATCGGCCGCTCCAAGCGTGCTATGCTAGAAGCGTTCACAGCTATTGATGAACAGGCGAAACGCGTTGGTCTTGAAGTTAATGAGGACAAAACAAAGTATATGCTATCAACAAACAAAGCCGCATCTGTCCATCGCCTAGGACAAAACGTCACTGTTGGTAGCAGTAATTTCGAGGTAGTCAAGGAGTTCACCTACCTCGGAACGAACATCAATCCCACGAATGACACCTTAGTGGAAATTTGACGAAGAATTACCCTAGCAAACCGCTGCTACTTTGGTTTGGCCAAACAAATGGGTTCAAAACTCCTTTCTCGAAAGACAAAGTGCACGCTATACAAAACGCTAATTTTACCAGTTGTACTCTACGGCGCCGAGTGCTGGACGATAAGTAAAAAAGGGGAATTGATACTGGGCACTTTCGAGAGAAAAATTCTTCGGCGAATATTTGGTCCTATATGCGAAGAGGGCGAATGGAGGAGAAGATTCAATCGTGAATTATACGAGCTGTACCAAGATGTGGATGTAGTCCAAAAAGCATAAACACGTCGACTACACTGGCTCGGTCACATCGAGCGAATGGACAACAACGCTCCAGCCAAGAAAATCTTCGAATCCCAGACCCCCGGTTCGAGACGAAGAGGAAGACCGAACCTCCGCTATAGGGACCAGGCGGTTATAGACGCAAGAGCGCTTAGTCCCGACGACTGGAGGGAGCTCGCGAGGGATCGCAACCGATGGAAGACCGCAATAACTCAGGCAGAGACCCTCCATGGATCGGGAGCCGGTTAAGTAAGTAAGTAGTATATTAAATGGCCCGTTAATGCTCAGCCAAGTTCGCTCTACTACACCCTTTTGACAGGAACAAACTCAGGCGGTTTTCGACCTTCTTCTAACTTCAATACTAATAAACATAAAGTCCGAGACTTTTATTTCACAACATTTGCTGCGTTAATTAAACACAGACGCCGCAACAAATTTTAACTCTCAAGCATTAATGTTCCTGAAAATAGGACTTCAAAAATCAGTAAGAACGTAACCGACTTACTGCTAGATCATCAACATTTTGGAGCACTTCCCGTCACCGCAGAACCTTGTAATTTGACACATTGGTAGGTCTTGTTGTTCATATCAATCACGAATTTTAAATTTTCTCTTCCGTGGACAATTTATATGAAGCATATCCGATTGTTGTCGAAAGACGGAAATCGGTGGGACTTTAGCTATGCTGATTTTTTTTTTATAATCCATGTACAAAAATTCCTTTAAAATTTCGAGGCTTCACTGATCAAGTTTTCATAACCTTTTAAATTGTGTGTAATGAAAGAAAATTTGCCAAGTTATTCCTCCAAATTTTTAGCAATAATAATAACAAAATTTGTCTTCATAATTTGGTATTAAACTTCATATACTTAGAACTTGACAACTTGACTCCCTTTCTTTACATTTATTTTTTTGTTGTGATTTGTATTTTCCATTGCTTTTTTTTTTTGGATAGCAAACTAACTTTTGTTCACGCTGAATTCTTAGACTAATTGTCACTCAACAAATATGTACATCAATCTGATAGACTGAAGAAACCGTAGTATTTATTAATTTATTATTTATATTTAACTAAAGAAATGCCTCCCCAAAAATTATATTGATGTTTAGTCTGTCACCGCAAATTTGTCGTTCCTAATTTACATATATTCTTCATCAACTGCCTTAGAAATTGACTTAATTAATACTACCCTACCTAATGACGGCAATCTTATTCAATCACTTTGCCTAAATAAATACATAAATCCTTAGGTGAATTGAATTTTCTAAGGTGTTCGTAGAGAAGTAACGATGTTTGGAATATTTCAGACTTCACTAAGATCCCTGACTTACTTATGTAACATACAAAAGGAAGCCTCTGAAATTTCATCAAATGAAGGTATATACTCATTTACCTCCATATAAATCCTCAAAAGGCTTAACTATTATCTACTCCATCTGAATATTGACTTCACTTTGAAGCTAATCAACGCTAAGACCTTGGCATAGTACTTTCTCCATGAAGGACATGCCACCTCCATCCTCCCTCTCTCGCATTAGTATCATTTTAATTTGGTAATCCTTTGACGAAATCGCAATTCAAACATTCATAAATAGTTATCAAGGGAATTCCAACGTGTCCTTGTTTTGGGAAATTCGTGAAACAATTCAGCAAAGAGGAGGAGTCAGTGAAAGCTTAAGCCAGCTCCATCCACCATCATAGACCCCCACTACAGATGAAAGCTAAACTTTGTTCTTGACTGTTGTATGAAAAAGTTACTGCTTCCCGATTTCTGGTATTCGACTAGACAAAACTGAGATTGCGAGAAAGCGAAAAGAATGTTTTTGTTGAGATACCACTTAATTGGTTTAAGAAGCTCCGATAATCCTTTGAGCTTGATTGTTTTAGTTACTTCAACCGAAAAAGCAAAAGATATTTCGCTCAAGTGATTTGACATTCTTTGAATTGTTTTGTTTTGTGTTATGTTGTGTTGTGCTGATTGATAGAGATAAGGATGACTAAAGTTATAAGCACTTTGGAAGATGAGGAGTTACACATAGACGTTCTATGTTGAATTGCTCCCTTTAAGGGAAGAAAAACAAAAATTTGGTCTTTTGTGCTTACGTTGTTTTGTTTGCTTTTCAGGATAATTTCGAAGAACAATAAGGACGTTTTTATGTGTTGTACTGTGTTGGGAGGGAGGGCGTAGGTAGTGGTTTTCTGTTGAAGGACATGAGCGATGTTTCCGGTGATAGCTTTTGTGGGGGAATCGTTTTTTTTATTTATAAATACTTGATGATAGTTTCCTCAGTTTTTTAAATTGCTAGGACAAACAAATGGGAACCATTGTCAACCTGAAGTAATATTTAATAACTGTTTACGAGTATGTCAATTTTGAGACCTACATATCGTCCGTTCAGTGTGAGAATTTGATCAATTGTTAATTATTTGCCTGACAATATCGACTAAACTGATTTTATGAGTTGTTTCATCATCTGGGGCTATCAGCTCTAAGAGAATTTTCTTAGTTCCTGGCAGTGACGTTTATTCGAAGGTACGCAGGTGTTCACCGCACACCCTACCAAAATCATCACATAAAGTCACATTCCATATTTCATGTTCTCCATGTTCTCCTTATTCAAGCGCACTACGGCAATTCATTCAAATGCAATGGATGAAGAATACATTTTCAAGCAAAATAACAAAAATAGTACTCTAGGGTGTTCTCCTCATATAAACGCACCGACCGACCTCCGAATCCAAGGTAAAGCACATCCACATCCACACAAAAAAATGCAAAGAAGAGACAAAATGTGTATATAAATCCAAAATTCTATATTCCTTGGTGTTCACCTTCATCGAGCGCACCACGATCCTTCATCCGAATGGATAGAGAATTCATTCTCACGCTACAATGTTCTCTCCATGTCAACGCACCGACGAAAGGCAAGGGCAACGCGACGTAAAGCAAATCAACAACCAGAAACAACAACAAACTACAGAAAAGAAGACAAATTGGTTTGATGTATGGTGTTCAACTTCATTAAGCGTACCATCCTCAATTCGGCATCGAGAGAGACAGTGAACTCTGATATGATTCATTTTCATTATAGAGTGCGAATTCATTGTATACCAGTTGTTGTTGTACACAAGGTCAAAAGTGTACATGTACAACAGAACAACACACAACCAGGGTTCGGACTTCATAAATCGCAGATCGCAGTAAATTGGCAAAGAAATCGCAGTAAAACCAAAATTTTCGCAGTAGAAATACATATATTTTTTTGATTAGGTAACAACAAATTATAAACAAAGGAACTAAAGTTAAATCACATTTAAATCATCGTTGATTGTTAAAACAACATAAGTGATGTGATTTTTCACGGAAGAAAAAAAAAAAACATATTAAAAAATCCTTAAAAATCGAAACACTCTAATAGGATTTTTGGGTTAAAAATATGACAATGATCTGTATCTCCTGTGAAAAAAATTAAAATTTCAGTTATGATGTTTTAACAATCAGTGATTCATTTACATGGTATTTGTGAACAAATATACTCTTACTCGATAATGAAAATGTATAGTTTTAGCAAAAATATATGAAGCTAGGTAATCAAAATAAATTTACCATCTACAAATTTGTACTTTTTGCAGCAAGAACAAATTGAAGAATAGTAGAACTAAAAACGTATATACATAGCTGACAAGACCTGCACTGAAGTGACAAGAATCTTTTTGAATTTTGACATTTTGTTATGAGCACATTTATTTCTATGATCAGTGCTGCTATTCAAACAAAATCTGAAGAATCGTTCTGGTTTTTCCGTAAAAAAATTTGCTGAAAATGAAAAAAATTTCCCAACTGATGGCTTCGAATGCTTTAAAAGTTCCTGTGGTCCGTTTTTTGATTTTGTGAAGCTTGAGAATGAACTTACTGTGTTTTTTAAACTTACTCAGTCACAATTTAAAAATATTTGCATTAGGGACATTCCAAAAATGCTCGATAATATGGAACTAAAAGACTTTTTTTCGGAAATTTTTAAACTAAGCTCACTTATCTTGACGATTCCAGTATCAAGTAGCTAGCTTTGTCGAGCGATCATAAAATAAAATAAAATAAAATCATATGCCAGAAATAAAATGCTAGAGAACAGATTGTCAGAACTGGAAATTATTTCAATAGAAAAATCATTTCTTAAGGAAATTAAAGAAAAAACTATTTTTTATGATTATGTTCTACAAGTTTTTTTTGAAGAAATCCCGTCAAATCGACCTTTATATACAAGTTAATATCTGTTGGACTGCGTTAACTTTACTACGAGTAATTACTAAACTACTAAACAACACAAAAAAAAAAAAAAAAAAATAAATATACAAAAAAATATAAAAAATAAAAACAAAAACAAAAACAAAATAACAAAAAAATAAGAAAAGAAAAAAAAAATTAAATGGGATGGTTGTCTATTACGTCCTCGTCGTGATCCTGAATTAAAACTTAAAATAGATAAATGATTAGAAAAAAAAAGTTATAGTGAACACCTTACTGAAACCACCACGGCACGTCACTGGTTCCTGGTAATTTATTACATAATTTTTCTGATTATTTTTTCTTCATAATAAACGTGGAGTGAATCTTTTGAAAAGACTTATTTTTACTTGCGATATCAGTAATAGTACGGGCAAAGTTCTAGGGCATGTATAATACATAATAAAGCCAACTGGGACGGTTTGCATGATTTCTTTAGACTCCCATGCAAATCCCGTCTCAAATCCGATTGTCTATGGTATGAGACATTTTATTCCGAAAAGGATAAAATCTATCAAACCGAAAAAAATCTCCTCGTTTAATTCGAGCTGTAAAAAGGGCTATCAGGTTTAGAGAAGTAAGATTCCGTAGTTTTAAAGCCAACACTTCTGAGGAATACTGAAATAAGTACGAACAAGCTAGAAAGATCTGTAACGTTTATATCCGAAGACTTAAATTTTTACATGACCAAAAATTACATTACATTACTATTATGTCCCAAAGGTAGTTAACATTTTTGGTCTTTTGTAAAAAACACGTACGAAACACTACGAAATCCTCAGTTCCAACGTCAGTGTCAGTGTCAAATTAACCTATGATTTAAAAAGAAACCACTAGATGGCCCACCCTATTTAGGCATATTATCTCTGCTCAACAAATTCAGCAAAAATGGAGGAACTGATAATCAATTTTGCATTGAAAATGTATTCTTCCCAGAGAAGCAGTTCAGCTTTTAAGAAAAACCCTCGACCGTTCAGCCACAGCTGAAAATTCAACACAACTATGGTGAATAATGTTCAACACTCGCTGAGTGTTCTACCGATCGATACATTTTGAAACCTTTTAAATTTCTTTTTAAAATTCATCAAAATTCCATGCAACGGCATTTCGTCGATTAAGAAAACCAAAACTGAAGTCGCCTAAGCCTCAGAACTAGGTCCGTTACTCTACATCCTCATGAAGGCCAACTCATAAAAAACCATCACAGTCATCATTTATAGTGCTTCGGCATGTCGAGACTCTTGTCTGCTTGGTAGAAATAGGTAGAGCCAATTGCAAAAAGACTGTTTTAAATTTCCAAGGAGGATCTGCAATACTTGATGTTCAACATCATTGAGATCTTGGCATTTCATTGCACGCACAAGAACTGAAATAAGGCAGCACACCGAGATTTTGCTCTAAAATCAACTTCTGATACCAGTTTTATAAAACATTCCTGCTTAGTACACTATTTCCAATATAGCCATGATAGAAATCCAAATTTTCGAAATGAAAATGCCAAGTACTTATCTGCTTCATTTCGACCGGAAACTCTATATGAATGGCCATCTGAATTCAGAACTAGACATAATCTCGCTTAACAAATATTAACTGATTTGAGCCGGCAAAGAAGCTGGGAGAAAACATGGCGAACATTCATCACGGCCAACCATTCATCTTCAAAGTTACACACTTAAAGTAAATTCAGTGCTGGATTTCATGGCGCTCTTATTTAAAAGCTTCGAACAGGGAAATATTTGAGCTGCTGTCGATTTCATCCTTTTTTGAATCATTTAATCCATTAGCTCCTCCAGTATCTTGTGCACGTGGGGGTGATGGCGTTCTTGTGTAGTTTAAGTCATGTCCGGGGCTCTGTTGAACTCTGCTGGTATTGCTGCGGATGTACAATTCATGCACTAACGAGTATAAGTGCTGAAGCGGTAATGCTGGTTTGATGTTCTGATGGGCTCGTCCAGTGCCTGTGGATAGGTTACTAACTGGATAGGAACAGTCTGGACGGTGTCCTTAAAGTAGGAATCCGCTAAGGAGTGTGTAACAACTCACGAGAGGGGTGCACATTCTTAGTTGTGATTTCTAAATCGACTATATGCTGGGTGTGTATATCTGGGGTTGACAGGACCTGAAGTTTTGCAGGAACTTCATCATGTGCAAAGATCACCATTTTGTCATTTGACATTTTATTAAGAGAATGAAATATGAGTGAACCGAGTTACCCGTACTCCCACCATCTTGCAATGATGTCATATCCTGCAAATGAGCTAAAATCTTTTTATTATATTTTTTTCAACTACTTGCACTGACCGCTAGGGTTCGTGATTAGCTGTGGCATTTCATTTCCGTTTTTTGCGGTTTGAAAATGTGAGTTGCTACTATAACTTGTGTGGTTGACACTTAATCCGGGTCGGACAATGATGGAGTTAAGTTTAATACGAATTCCATAACAGTGACCTTTTTTTGTTGTTGTTGATGATTGGTCAATTAAATTGGTAAGCGAAATGTCATTAAAGAAGTTGTAGACTTAGGTATTCAGTTTGTGGTAATTTTACTTAATTAACGCCACAAAGCCATGACATTACGAATTCCGCACTAATTGAATTTTTAATGCAGTTCTTATTGATTGTTCTGGTTACGGTGAATTCAATAATAAAATATGTATTTCTTAAATGTGGAGCATCTTTTTTTCAAAATGCTTCAAATTTTTCATTGCTGTAGGTGAGAAGGTACAGCAGATTGGGAAGGCGTAGGTCAGAACGGGTCGGATAAGTTGTATGTGGACAATCAGCTTGGTCTTCTTACTTAGTTAATTTATCCTCCTGAGAAGCGGATGGACCAAGTGCAGAGAATAGTTGGCTCTCTTCAACATCAAGTCAACATGACTTTCGAATTTGAATTTGTTGGAAAAGTTGATTCCCAAGTACTTCGTTGATGATTTGACTGTCACTTCAGTGTTGTCTGGAAACATTATTTTGCCTGCATCACAGCGTGTTGCAAGCTCTCGTCTTCGCAAGCACGCTACAGTGGTTTCCTTTTTAACATCAGTATGGAGTCCCAGTAGTGGATGTAGAATAGAGTGTTTATCCCGAAATCCATAATGGAACTCAGGTATGACATCTGTTTCTCTGCAGAAAACGTTGATTTTCTTCGATATCAACGCCTCCAAAATCTTACTCATGTAGCTGAGCAACGAAATATAGCCGATATCCTCCCACATCTGCCCGGTTGTTCCTCTTAGGGACGGGGACAACTTTTACGATTTTCCAGGCTGCAGAAAAATAGCTGTTGTTCAGGCAGTTATTGAAGACTATAGTCAACAGGAGAACAGCAAGATTTGGTAACTTTTTAAGCACGTAATTAGAAATCTTGTCGCTTCTTGCTGATTTTCCAGAGTTTCCAGATAAGATTAAATCAGCCAATTCCTCAGGAGAAGTGAAAACATCTGTCATTGTCAGCTCCGATAATGGGTTTTCTTCGTTGAACAAGGTCACGGTTTCGGTGGTTGCTGATATCTCCTGAAAGCGAGTTTCTACTTTTTCGATAAAGTCAGAAAGGTGTATGAGAGGACGGTCTTCGAAACTATCATGAAAGTGATTTGCAAATGCTTCAGCTTTCCCAGCAGAAGTTGTTGAAACTTCTTTTCCGTGAAGGATGGTGTCTGGAAATGAGTTCGCTCTTCCAAAAATCAGATTAATCTTTTTAAACGTGTCAGGTCCTGGTCCAGGTTTGATATCTACGAGTCTGTTACTGAACTCCTTTTCCTGGTGATGTTTTACTGCCTAGTTGAACATTGTGTAAGTGCACTGAAGTTGTGAATGCAGCCGACGGTATTCGACACTTTCCCTGTTAAAAAGGTCCGGTGATATTCCTTGGAGGCTTTTGCGGAGTCTTTGACGGTGAGCAATGAGCATATATTAATTGTATATACCGTGGTAAGTTTGCATATTTATCTCTGCTGGTGTGGGAAGTTTTCTGCTTGTCCAAACTATCTTTTCACCATTTGTCCATCGTTTGTCTATCACTGGTCTACTGTTTGCTCACTGCATATCCACAATATCTGCACCGCTTGTGTACCATTTGTCCACTGCTTGTCCACCGTTTTTATATCGATTTATTTACCATTTGACCACAGTTTGTCCAAACTTTCTGCCACTTTTTGTCCTTCGGATAATTACCGATTGTCTATGTTTAACCAACACAAAAATAAAATTTATATATTAATTTAAAAAATTAAGAATATCCACCAGCCCTAAAAAGAACTTAAGTAGGCCGATCCCTATTGGGTTCCCTTCTGCACCTTATTTCTATTTTATCCATAAATAAATATTTCATCCGTCTCAATAATAAAAAGTATTTCCAAGTCAAAGAGATACGTTAATGGCAACATGCATGTGCAATTAATTTTGCATTTTTTTCTGGCAGCTCAGTTACCAGGTTCATTAAATATGACACTATAATTATTTATGGTTGAATCAAGACCAAATATGTATAATCACAAATAGTTACAATAATGCGTTAAATATTATTATGCACACATAAATTATTCGATTGAATTTTTAATTAATATATTCAACTATTTATTTTGTATTTACTTAATAACTGTTAGCCTTTAATTCAATTCTATTGATCACAAATAAAAAAATATGAATTCATTGATTTGAACTACAGATTTAACAAAATACAAGTCTTTTTTTGCTGTTATTAATTCGAAGTCCAGAAAAAAAAACAATTACCTACAAACTTTGAACGAAATAAAAGAATTTATAAAAATTAAACAATTTTTGTATTTTTGCTTTGGATTGTCTTATGTTGAGGTTTGGGTTCAAGCCCCAATCGCTGGCACTATTAAATATAAAAAAATAGAACCCTTTTTTTCAGGGATACTCTTGATTTAAAATTCCTTCAGAAAATTAAATCAGAAAAAATATTCAGAAATCCTGTCCATGTCCTGTTATTAAAAAAGTGGTCATAAGCATAAAATTTATTTTTTAAAAGCCTTTAACAACTCTCTTAGTAGTTGGAAAAAAAATATGAGTCTATAATAGGTAGTCAGCAATGTATTAATTTAAATTTTGTCTATCAAATTATAGGTAGAAAAATTAAACTAAGCACAAAATGTTATTAACATTAAAAAAAATGAAAATTTGAAAAGACAATATAATACAGACTTCTAAGTATGAAAATCAGTTATACCTATTTTCTATATTTTTTTCAACCATCAGCAAGATTTTACCCAATAACATTTTACTTGCGATATTATGTAGGTATAGGTAGTGCAGATCAAGTTTTGCATTTGGAAAAAAATCGAACTCGATATTTTGAGCAAAGTTGATAGAGAACACGAAGAAAGTTGGTCTGGCAATTCCGTCTGTCTGTCTGTATTTGTGCTAGTCTGTACGCCCGTATGTCTCTATGAGACTT
The DNA here is from genome assembly GCA_963931855.1 of Philhelius festivus. NCBI lineage: Eukaryota > Metazoa > Arthropoda > Insecta > Diptera > Syrphidae > Philhelius > Philhelius festivus. The sequence continues at coordinate 220,201,970 of OZ007554.1, forward strand.
TGTCTGTATGACTGTATGACTGTAGGTATGTCTGTACCTCGACCTACAGCATAAGCCCCTAGAGCTATTTTCTTCAAACTCGATACGAGTAGATACTTAGGGTCTTCGGTGATTTCCTAGAAAAAAATTAAAATTTTATTTTTAGCTCCAAAACTAACGGTTCCTGGCAAAATCTTATATATCTCTACATGGACAACATTTTGGTCAAAAGAAGAATATTTTACTAACGCTACCTGTCATAGAAGAGATTTTTACTTGCGACTTATAGGTACTATAAGGCAAGTTATGCATTCGGAAAAAAATTCCAATTCGAGATTTTGATCGAAGTTGACATTACGATGATAGCGAAAACTAAAAAAGTGGGTCTCGCAATTCTGTCTGTCTGTCTGTCTATCTATTCTACTACAGGCTAAACGGCTCGGCCGATTTTCTTTAAGCTTGGTAGATGTCATTTTTATTTTTTTTCCTTTTTTTAAGACCAAAAATAAGGGCACCTGCCATACGTTTTTTTTGAAATTTTAAAAATATTTTTTTTCTCAAAAACTGTTCGACATATTTGAGAAATAAAAATACAAAAAAATTTTATTTAGTTGAGGTTAGGTAATGGATAAAAAAATTTTACGAAAAATGATTATTGAGGGTACCCCCCCCCCCTAGGAACCATTTTTTTTTGTTTTTGATTTTCTCGAAAACGGTACCACCGATTTTAATCATTTTTTTTTGCTAGAGCTCCTCGAAAACTTGATATTCAAATTTTCAAAATAAATTTTGTTGGATTTGAATTTTGATAAATTTTTTTTCTTTCAATTATTTTTTACGATCTTTAATTTAATAAAAAAAAAATTGAGATTAAGATATTACAACTTGTACCTCCCATAGAACCATTTTCCAAATTTTTAATTACTCATTATCGACATAACGGATTTTAATGAAATTTTTTATAGAGATTCTTATAAAAGGATTAAAAAACATTGCATGTCAAAACCTTAAAAAAATATTTTTTTGAATTTTTAAAAATAAAAATCATTTTATTTTTGAAAAATTCGATATCTCAAAAATGGGTCAATATTTTATTGGAAATTTAATTTCATAATAATTAAAACCTAAGGTTGACGTACCAAATTTTTTTCTTAAAAATGTTTTAAGAATTTTGTATATAAAACCTTATTTCATTGAGAAACCACTACAAGGACTTATAATTTTTTTTCTTGCATAAATTCATACTTACATAGCATTCTGTTTTTGTCTCTTATTACTAAAAAAATTAAAAAAAATATGATAATTTTATCCTTATGAACAGTATTCTCTAATAACATTCGTTTTTAAAATTCCTAGTCTATTACATAGGAGCAAGTTCGTGCGACCCAGTTGTGCATTTTTTTTTTTAAACTTTCTAATTATCAGCTCTAAAATTAAATGTAATTTAAATTTCAAATAATATTGTATACAAAAAAATCCATTTTTTTTTAAATGTCAATACCTTGAAAACGTGTGAACGATTAGTTTTTGAAATTATTTTCTAAGATCTATTTCTATTATCAAATACTTAAAATTGGCATCCCAATGTTTTTTTAGAAAAATTCTAAGAAAAATGTCTTATATAAAAATGTATTTAATAATATAACGATTTTTAAACTTTGTTTGTATAAAAATTCAAACTTTTCTAGAAATCAGACGGCAATTTTATGCATTTCACCATTTTGCTCAAATTAAATCCAATCTTATATTTATAAACATTTTTTGAAATTCTAGAGTACTTTTACACAAAAGCAAGTATGTGCGATCCAGTCGTGCATTTTATTTTTAATATGTGGAGCAGTTTTTGAGATTAAAAATTTAGAGCCAAAAACTTTTTTGTATAAACCTTTAGACTCATATTATATCCACCAGAGGCACATAAGCCGCGGTCGATTTGTTAAACCCAATTTTCGATGACTCGGCCACACTTTTCGATGGAAAAAGCCGCTATCTCCCGTTAAAAATTGGCTCCGATCTCCTTTAACGAACGTACGCTAAAGTTTTGCCGTAACGGTTGCTCATTATAAAACCCAAATGGGACTTGATTTTTAATGTATTTTTGGTTGCTAAATATTTATTGAAAAAATGTAAGCAACAGCTTACAATTTCTTAAATTAATTCCAAAACTAAGATGCAGTTTAATTTTTACCCTCATTGCTTAACAACTAAGGCATAACAACCAAATTTAATAAGAATTTTTAAAACAATTGAATCTCGCACATGATTATATATTAAGTTCCTGTATTTCACTTCGCTTAAATCCAGCAACTTATATCTTAATCCTTCAGACGTAATTGTCAAGAAAGTTAAAAAATCAAAATTACCAAGAGAATAAAAAATTTGTATTCATCTCACATTTTGCTTGAAAGCTGGAAGTTGCCTTACGATGTTAGTTCCTAGGTAGCATATTGGTAACCGCACAAATGTACTTATGTAATTGGATATAACTATACCGGCTGAAACCGACTGACGACGAAATTGTTGAAAAGTTAAGTACCACGTACATATAAATAAAGGGTGGCACTAATTTTTTAAGATTCAATCGAATTTCTTTTGTACATTAAAATGATTAGCATCGTTAAAATAGAATACACAACTGGATCAATATTAGATATCTCATATCTCCTTAGTGGAAACAGGTTTAAATTTCAAATAGTAACGAATTTAGAGTGTCATCTGATTCATTGAACAAATATATGTACAGTTATTATGTTAAAAAAAATATAAATACAACATTTTATAAATCAATTGTTTTCTAAGTGAACAATAAATTGTTCACTCGTTTTCAAGAAATTGAATTTTCAAAAATAAATTTAAATTTCACTTAGCTCCTGTGTGAAAATGTTGATCGAAATCAATAGTAAATAGTAAAGTCGAAAATTAAAAAAAAAAAAAACACTATTTTGATCAAAACGTAGACCGTGCTTGAAATAGTTTTCATAACTGCTGTATTGCAGGAATAGTTAGTTTTGGATCTAAGCAAAATTTTAATTTCACATCACCGAAGATACTTAAGAATATCGCTTCAGAGGCTTAGGCTGTAGGTCAAGGCAAAGAAATACGAACAGAAATGTTGAAAAATAGCTTTGGAAATTTGATTTGTTTTTCAAAAACGCTATATATAGAATGTTGATATTATTTTTTTTAAGGCATAAGTAACTTAACTTACCATAGAACTGTTTTACTAATATGAATTTTTTGTATACAGAAGCGTCTAAAATCTTTATGAAACATTAGCACTTTTTGGACTTTTGTGAAAAAAATCAAAATTTTTTGTTGTTAAAATTCGATATCTTAAAAACGACTTTTTAATTGGGATATATAGCTACTTAATGATGACTTAGGAATTCGTAAAAAAATCAAGTCCAGATTTAGATTAGACTTGACATTACGATAGGGAAGATGACAAAAGGTGGTCTCACAATTATGTCAGTCTGTGTCACTATTCTAATGCAACCTAATAGGCTCGGCTGATTTTCTTAAAACTTACATGATAGAATTTTTTAATTTTCTTAAATGAACTTTCTTTTTGATTTTAAGATCGAAAATAAAGGTACCTGTCATAAGAATTGTTTTCTAAATTTTATAAATATTTTTTTTTAAAACAGATTCAAAAAAAAATAAAAGTTTCATTTAGTTAAAGCCAGGTAATGGTTGAAACATTTTTTGCGAGAAATGGTTGTTAATGATACACCCCATGGAACCATTTTTTGTTTTTGATTTTCTCAAAAATGGTATCTAGCACCGATTTTGATCATTTTTTTATATTAAAGAGCAAACCTTTTGCACACTTTCATAGTCAAAAATCGACTGTGTCCCGCTCACCGTGAACACTCCCTTATATACTCAAATTCGTTGTTTGAGAAGGTTCTTGTCTTAGAATGTTGTAGTTGTTTTGAATAAGGGGAAATACATATGACATTGGAAAAGAGCTTTTTGTTCCTTACATTTTTCTCTTAGGCTTTTTGACTTCCTTATTATCGGCATAAGGAATTTAAATAAAAAAAGTTGTACAAAAACTTTAAAGAGTTTTATATATAAGAACTTATTTAAAAAAAAAATATGCTGCAACGATTTGTAATTTGTGTTCGTGCATAAATTCATATTTGCTTTACATAGATATCGCGATGCGTTCTTGTTTAAGCTAGAACTATTAAAGGCACTGATTCAGTCATTTAAAAAATAAAAAATGAAACGAATCTTATGCTTATGAAAACTTGTCTCTAAAAATATCAGTTTTATTTGAAATTCTAAGTATCTTCAGCCTAACATCAAGTTCATGAGGTTCAGTCGTGTATTTTTTGTTTGTAGAAAAAGATTTTTGTTGTAAAATTTTCAAATGGAATATTATTTTCATTTGTTTTTTGAAATTGGAACTAAATTGGTTGAGCCATTTTCGAGATATACGGAAACAAGACCAAAATTCGAAAAGAATTCTTGAAAAAAAAAAAAAACAAAAATAATATGCACCACCCTAAATAAACACATCAGCATCTACATCGCATTTCCTAGATTTCAACATTTTTTTCTTAAGCTCGAAAAAACTCAAATTTGAAACAAAGAAAATCACAACTATGCTGAGGTGTAAAAAGTTGAAAGGTATGAAGTACCAGAAGTGTAGTAATGGATGAAAGGTTTCTTATTTTTGTTCATCCTTCGTTGTTGTTGTCGTCGGCACTTAGAGTCGTATCCTATCCTATCCTATATTTCATATACCTTGTCTTACTTTTCATTTAAAATAGTAGAATACTAGAATTAGCTGGTTGGTTAAAGTCAAATAAAATGCATTTTACGAGGAATTGAAAACTTTTAGCAAATATAATCACGACAAACTGTAGAGTTAAATGGAAAAAAAATTATTACAGCAGTTTTTGTAGTGCTTGAATTCTCAGAAGTGGGATGAAATTTAAGTTAACGGTAATGGCAATCAATTGAGCTTAGTTAAAGAGTAAGAAATAATCTTATAGGAAATACTCGTATATTAAAGAATAGTATTATTTAACAAGTTACAAGTTACAAGTTAACTTTATTGAGGCATATAGAATTCTTACATTTGTATCTTACAAACTATTAACATATTTTAACTTTTGGTCGACTTAATGATTTATCTGACTATATCATGAATTGTTAATATTTATTAAATAAAATCAAAATTTCTTATTTCATTTATGAAAACATTGTAAGATTTGATCGCTTGCTCCCGGCGATTCACACTCAGCTTAGCTCTTTTTTGGCTTTCTTAACTTACTGACTAGAATTAAAACTAAAATAAACTTACACCTAAAAAAACCACCATTCTTAGGCGGATATGTTTATAAAAATATCATTTATGATACAATATTTGCAGATGTTCAAGAAATCTTTAGTAATTTATATAAAACTATATAGTTACAAGGACATCTCAACCATCTGCATTTAACAAAGATTCATGTTAGCTATTCATTCATTAAATATTTATTTTTTTTATATTATTTTAACAATGTCATCCTCTATAGTTAAGGAAGGATGCCCTTTCATAAAATGGCACTTGCATGTTGTCATTTGCATATTGTCTCAATAGAGTACTAGATCCCTCATTAAGAATATTGAATGGTGATAGATAATAGTTATCAAGCAGACAGTCATTTATATTAGAGTCCTTCAATGATCTTATTAGTGGGTTTTCATGATAACTTATGCGCTCCATTTTTTTTATGAGAAGATCTATTTGATACTTCATTAAAGGTACGACCCTAGTTGTTTCATATATAGATTTGTTGGAAAACCATTTCTTGTCTGGTCTTCTAAATAGACCACAACAAAATCTCAATATTTGTCTCTCAAACATCTCCATTTCTTTTGCAACAGTAGGGGATAACGTAAACCAGGTACAAAACCCATATGTCAAAATCGGTCTTATAAGAGTCTTGTACATAAGAATTTTTGTTTCCCCTAACATGCTCTTCGAATTAAGTAGCGGTTTCAACAATCCTGTAACCATCTTTGCTTTATTTAGCACTGACCTAGCATGTTTGTTGAACAGGTATCTGTTCTGGAAGCTTATCCCCAGATATTTTGTTTTAGTGCGTAATGGAATTTCAAAATTATTTAGTTGTAATTTTAAAGCTTTACTTTCCTTAACCGCAAGGTAATGTCCCTTCTTACTGGCGTTCCTAAAACAAGTTAGTCCACACTTTCGTGTATTGATTTTCAGCCTCCATTTTTTGAAATAATTTTCCACAAGAGGAAGTCCTTGCTTGATTTTGCTAAGGGCTAAGGTTGGACGTGTATCACTAGCCAGTATGATAGTATCATCTGCGTAGTGTATTGAGCCAAGTTCATTCCATATGGGGTCAGAAAGAGGAAAGTCTTGCAAAAAGATATTAAATAGTAATGGTCCCATTATTGATCCTTGTGGAACACCAGTGCTAACTGAGAAAAAATCTGAATGTTCAGATCCAATAAAAACTGAATTTGACCTGTTAGACAAGAAACTTAAAATAATTCTAATAAGCCATTGTGGAAAGTTTAACCGAATAAGCTTGAATATAAGACCTTGATGCCAAAGCGAATCAAAGGCCTTTTCCAAATCAACGTCTAAGCTCACTGTACATTTTTTTTCCCTTAGGTTTTGTATAACCTTATCCTGGAATAGGAGTAGGGCGTGTTCCGTTGAGTTCCCTTTTTTAAACCCAAATTGATTGCTTGGGACGATGTGTTCAACATCACAAAAAGTGTTTAAGTGATTTGCTAAAATCTTTTCAAATAGTTTGCCAATATTTGAAAGGAGCGAAATAGGGCGAAAGTTATTAACTTCTCGTGTAGCTTTTTTCTTTGCTAACGGTAAGATTTTACCTTTTTTCCAAGTATCTGGGAAATAACCGTTGTTAATACATTGGTTAAATATGAGTGACAGTATGTAGTCCAAGTAAAACGGACATTTTTTTAAAATATAGTTCGAAATTTGATCTATACCTGATGATTTTTTGTTATTAAGCGAGATTCTGCAAATATTAACATTGTTTGGTGAAGTAAACGGAGAAAATCCAGGATCGCAGGCACTGCAATCAGAGGAAAAGGTGGAAAGTGTTTCGAGCACATAGGTCTCTTTGAATAGATTTACTGTGGAAAGAACTTCGCTTTCGAAAACTGGATCATCTGTTCCTATTTCAGAGTCATTCGTTGAAAAAAACTGCTTGAAAGCATTTAATTTCGATTGAATATCTGTAAGCTCTTGTCCATTATAAACGAGAACGTCTTTTGAAATATTTGTGCCATAATACTTACGCCCTGTAACACTGTCACTTTTCTTAAAAGCTTGGGGGGAGGGTTTGATTTGCTTTAATCTATTTTTAAGGGTGTTATTGAGGTCTAAATAAACATTTTGTTTTATAATGCAACTAATTCGGTCTATTTGTGCACGAAGCTCGCGATATTCCGGGTTAACTCTATTAAGATAACGATGATATATCCTTTTGAGTTGCTTTAACCATATTTTCCGAAGATCAATTAACTTCTTTGTAAAATCTGAAATACAATTATATTTATGATCTATCACGTTTTGAATTTTTGAATGGCGCTCCACGTTTAAACAAATTGAATCAACTAAGTGGCTTATAAGCCCATTGGTTTCCGAATTTGATAAGTTTCTTTCTGTTGGTAACTCGAGAGAAGACAATGTGTTATGAAGACTTAGCTGAAAAGCTTGCCAATTGGTGTTTTTGAAACTTCTATACGAAGGTAGGGGCGTGAGGATAGGAGAAGAGTTTTCAAGAATAACTTCGTAACTGATTCCAAAATGATCAGAAACTGTTGCAAAAGTCTTACAGGTCGAACGCAAGTAATTGAGGGATGATGAAAGAATGAAGAAGTCCAAATAAGAATTGGATCTTGGAAAAGTAGGAGTGTTTGAAGGGATCAAGTCAAGTGTTATGTATGGGCCGGAATTGAACCAATTGTTGAAAAGATTTCCATTATTATTATGGATGTTGTCTCCCCAAGACGTATGTCGCGCGTTAAAATCTCCTCCGACTATGACAGCATCATAATTATTACTAAGAGTATATAAAGCATCAAGGTCACTATTTAAACGCTGTCCTGCGTCTGATGGAATATATATGCTACCTAACAGCAGGTGGAATTGAGAACCATTCGATCTTAAAAACGATACTGAAGAAAGACAGACAGAAAAGACTTGACTTTGAAAAGAGACCGAATTATACTTGTACTTTTTGTCAAGTAGAATTGCTGTCCCTCGTCCATAATCATTTCGAACAATATTGAAACCTTCAAACGAAGGTCTATATCTCTCAGATAACCTTGTTTCTGAGAGGAAGTATAGAAGTTTTTAAAATGTTTAGAACTGCAAGTCTTCTTTCATGTGAGATTATTGAATTAAAATTCATCGAGATAATTTTAAGTTTTGTCAAAGGCATCATTATACAACAATGGAAGCTACAAACTCCAAGTAAGAAAACATTTTTTCTTCTTGGCTTTGAATCAATTTATATTTAGGCCAGAACTGCCGTATTTTCGTTAACAGATCTACGAAAGATATATTGAATAAATTTTTTGCTTCATTAAGAAAATTATGGAGATCACTGTTTTGATCGTTTGGTTTGTTCCAAACGCCTAAAGGAGCATGTTTTTCATGCTGGCTCTTGCTTTTAGCATCAGAATAAGATCGTGATGAAAAAACTGGAATTTTCGCTTTGTCGGCAAATGAGACTTTAGCATTAGTAAAATTAAAGACCGAATCTTCAACATGAGACCTAGTTTTACTTATCGCTTCTTTAACCTTTTGAGAGTAAGAAATTTTCTTTTCTTTGTATTTAATATAAGCAGGGCATCCCTGGTAACTGGCTGCATGCCCAGTTTCATTGCAGTTCACACATTTAGGTATAGGAACCTCTTCATTTTTGTCTTTAAGGAACTTAAATGCATTTATACATTCAGTGGAGTCATGGTTTTCTCCACACAGAACGCATCGATTTATGTAGGCACAGCATTCCCCTGAATGGCCAAAACGCTGACAGCGGTAACAGCGCAGTACGGCCTGGTTGTTACGTTTTTTTTCCCAGTAAACGCGCTGGCGAAGAAGATACCTCACACAAGTAAGATCTTTAATGGACTCTCCTATCTCTAACTGCACAACGAACATATTTAATTTTTTATCCAATTCCTTTGTTCTACTAGTCGAAAAAGGAGTTATTTTGCTAATTTTTACGTTAGGAACCATTTCATTAAGCGCTTTTTTAATCTTGTCTATTGGGGTATCCCCATCAAGACCTTTTAACAAAATCGAAATTTTTTTTGTATCTTTTGGAGAAAAAGAGAATGCTCCTATCCCTGTGTCACGAAGACGATCAATAATAAGCTTATGGGCTTCGGAGTGGCTAACATAAACCTTTGTCTTACGGTAACCCATATTAACAAACTTATGTTCTAAATCTATAATCTTACATTCCGTAGCTACTAGCTTTATTAAATCGTTGATAAGTGTGCAGTTAGCACCAAAAATAAATATGGGTGAACAGAAAGATATTTTTTTTGTCATACTAGGTAATGAATTGATATTTAAATTATTTTGTTCTGCATTCCGACGCGACTGCACTTCAGCATTGTTTTTGGTTGGAGAATCTTTTCTAGTTTGATCTCCCTGAGTATTTGTATGCTCTTCTTCTGTGTTTACCAGAGCAAAGAATTTGTTATTTGCCAGGTTTGATTTGGCTGCATGTGGCTCACTTGTTTGTTTATGCATACGTCTTGGTTGATAGCTACTTGCAGCTCTCTTTAAATTGTTCATGACAGTTGTCCAACCTATGGTGTTATCATTTGCAACCACACCATCGTCCATGCTCATGGCTTCATTAGGCATGATCGCGCCAGCAAAGAACTTTGCAGGATTACTCTCTAGGTTCGGTGATGTAGAAGGTGAGCTGATTGCACCTCTCTTTAAAGCGTTGGTTTTATTGTTGCTCTTAATTAAAGGAGAACTACTGTTTACAAGAGAACTACTGTTCGCAAGAGTACTATTGTTTGTAAGGGAACTATTGTTTGCAAGAGCACTATTGTTAGCATAGACACTTATTGTTTGCGAGTCAGTTTTAGTTGAATAAGATTTCTCATTTTTTTGATTCGTAATAAAAGCACATGTATTTGATTGTGATGCACTTTCATCCATTTTTACAGTTTCCAGCAATAATGCTGGAAAATTATTGTTTTTGATGTGTAAACATCTTTCCCGGCGGTAGAGTGAATCCAAAACGTGGGTAAAACTTGTAACCCGTTACGGTTACACGTTACGGTTACACGTTACGGTTACACGTTCTGTGTAGCAACCTACCTTACCGACGATTGCATTTAACACCATGTTTACATTGGAAATATTGCGAACTTACGACATCGTGTTTACATTAGCCGTGTTTTATTGGTTAGTGAATACACTACATACCTATCAAAATTTAACATTGAAAACAACAACAAACGATTGGTGAATAAAAATAAGCTAGTAATTGAAATGGATAATTTAGTGAAGATAGAGTTTCGGATGTTGAAATGTGGGAGGTGTTTAGGTGGTGTCCGAAAAAGTATATGTGGCATACTTGAGGGTATGTTCGTTGGTATTTATTTTGTTATACTTTGCCGTTACTAATCCAAAGTGTGATCGCTCCGAAATTTACAGAACAAATATTTTTTCAAATGCAAAACTTTAATTCATACCATAATTCCGGCTTTACACTACTGCCATTAATTTTGTCATAAAATATTGAATTAATTTACGCGAAGGCGATTGGTTTCGATTGATATATTTTATCAGTTCACTGGCATTTGTTCAAAAATGTCATGTAATTGCGGCATTATGCTGAATTTATATAACAACTGAAAAAATTGCACATTTTAGTTGAATTAATACGATGTTAAGGCTGTTTTAGTATGGAGCTAGGTTAAGACAACGATTTTGCAAAATTTTAATCAGACACAGCATCATACTTTCTCTACACTTTTATTGAAGTTAAACTCTCAGAATAGGTACCTATTTTATTTTGTTAGTATCGTTCTAACTTCATACTGTAAGACATTTTCATACACTTTAACATTAATGTAAATATATTATTTTGTATTACTTAGTAATATCTTTCATTCAAGTATTGACTACATATATTATTAATAAAGTTTTTCCTGAAAGAAGAAGTCATTGGCCCTTAGTAATAGACATTCATAGAATCGGTTTTAAAGTCACTTTTTGTTAGATGTAGAAAAGTTGCTTTTAAAATTTCGTAGTAACAGATCAAATTTAACAACAGTCTTATTTATACCAATAATTGTGACTCATTTTCATAATTTCGTTATTGTAAACTGATGCACAAACAGATTTCTATTAAACAGATTCGTAAAGTTCTATTGTGATTCTATCATTTTAAATTTAACTTAGTTACAGGAAAGCCGCTTTTAAGTATTTATAATTGAAATTTGTTTTATTTCTACGAATGTTTGGTTAAAATCGAACTTAGGCTAGATTCGGATCTATTACTCAGGGCCATTGATTTTTAATTAATTTAGAAATATTTTGCATAAAATAATTCAATATACTTTTCTTGTGTTCAAATCAATTTGAGGTTTTTTTTAAATAATCTCTCATAATATGACTCTTTAACATTTAAAAACGTCAAAATAGGTCTGTTTTCTTAGTTTTTTGCACGAACTACCATTGTTTTAAGGTTGCTCAGAATCAATTTATTAAAAGAAATTGCCTTAGACTAGGCGGTTTCTTAACTGTTTGGTTCAAGAAACTAAAAAGTTTGTGTTTTGACACAAACAAAACGATTGCCTAAAATGAGTTCGCTATTTTGCGTAACATATAATTATATGCACCTGCGCGGACATTCAACCAAATTGTTCATCTGTTTTCTATAAGTATCCAAGCAGTTGTGCAACTAAAAATTGAATGTGCGCTCCTAGCCTTAGGATGATATTAGTTAAAAAATATTTAAAGTTAGAAAACTACTTTAAAGTTAGGAAATATATAAGAAGTATAATACTACTACCTTAATAAGAGGCTGTTTAAAATTTTGCGCCAATATTATTTTATTGAGTACAATGTTTTTTTTCTCCAATACTCCAATACATATGTATATGTGAGAACATTTTGAGTAGATTGTAGAAAAAATATATATTTTCGCACTTTTGTAAGTTTTAAATCAAATTTAACAGTGAGAAAAACTCTAAATCAACTCGATCTGCATTTTCATGAATATTTCAACTCCAGCTTAAAACGAAATACAGATCTTTCGAACACATCCGTGTAAGTTAATTCAACAAGTAGGAGGGAAGAGTGAGTTAAAGAGTGAATAAAGCGTTTTTTTGGTGCTTGTATTACTGCGCTAGATATAGATTACCAATAAAACGCGCCTATTGGAAACTTTGAGTACTGCAATCTAGATTTTATTACTTTCCATTGCTGGCTAGAACTAAATTCAATCCATTAACGAAAGATTTCATAGTGTGTTCATTCAATGTTTTTTAAACAAATCCAGTTCACGTTAGTGATGGACAATTAAATTTTATTTTATGCTCCCAAAAATGTATTTTCAGAATTGACATTAAATAAAATGTACGATTGGGTCGCAAGAACTTGCTCTTATGTATTTGCAAAATCGTCGTTTTAACCAAGTTTCATTGTAAAACAGCTTTAATATCGTACTTATTCGACTAAAATTTTGCATCTTTGTCTTTCTAGAAAAAAATTGGAATTTTGTTTCTAAATACAAAAAAAATAATACTCAAACTTTTGAGGAGCTTTAGCATAAAAAAAACGATCAAATTCGGTTGTACCGTTTACGAAAAAATCAAAAACTTAAAAAAATGTTCCAAAAACCATTTAAAATGTTGTTCAGGGCAATCAGTTGACATCTACAACGAAATATTCTCGATACGTCAAAATTTAATTTGTCCTCTATATCTGTCATATACCATATAATTATTTTAATTATCGAATTAAATATTCTTTATTATATCAAAGTATACTTTTGGCATTCACTATATCAAAATATAGATCGTTCTCCATCTCTCAAGCCATGAACTGAATGATTACTGCGAACTTCAATGGATTAAAAAAATTAGGTTCTGCCACTTATAATTCCATTACAAGGTGAAAATGATGTCAATCATTTTTATAAATCTCTGACGAAGGGAGTAAGATAAAGTACAGAAACCTAAAAAAAAATTAAAGGATTGGTTTGATTTTGATAAGATGAACTCTCCATCTAGTGGTTTGTCAAAAAAAAAGTTTTGACATTTTCGCTGCATGATAAGTATATTTGTTGGCGGCGTTAAGCCATAAAACATTGTTCAAATGCATGACAAGCACGTGCAAGTCTATTATTTCAGTGGCAAGAGGACGTTGCCCTTTGTGAGTTTTTTTTTTCTGTAAAATTGTGTTTTTACGAATTTCTTTGAGATTTTTTTAAATTTTATCCGAGTAATTTGTTTTATTTTGTCTGTCCATTTCATCATATAATTTTCGTTTGCTGTTTTAATATTTCAGTGGTCACAAGGCATAACCGCTTAAGTCGATTTTTCATATTTTTCAGGAGAGCAGTTTTAAGTTTCATAATCTCTCTATGAATCAGGAATTATGAATTTTTAAATTTCTTAAATGCAGAAATGAAGAAAGAATACACATTTCTCATATACTAGAAGTAATAAAATGTATGTCTTATATTTAGTGAGTAATTAAGGAAAAAAGCACTTAAGCTGTTATGGCTTATTGAACTTTAAAAAAATAAAATGCTTAGGTCGAGTTAGGTTGTTATGGCATATTAAGAAAGAATGATTAAAATTTCTTTTGTCGACTTAGGTCGTTATTCCATGTGTGAGATTGTGGGAAAAAATTCCATATGTTGACTTAAGTTCTTTTTCCTTACCAATAAACCAGGGTATTTATTAACTTAAGTTGATTTTCCATGTTTGTTTTCTTTTGGCCGTGAAAGTATCATACAAGTAAAGGAACATTTTGTAATAAGAATATTTTATCTTTTTTTTAATATGCATAAGTTTAAATTATGTATTGTACATTATTGATTAAATTTTGAGCAAAAGTGATATTTAAGTATCTTCTGAGTTGTCAGGGCCTGTTAAATGAGGATAAGTATTTGGCTCGTCCATATTGGATGGAAGATTGTCATAGAAAGACTGAAAATCAAGACTTGATGTTTTAAGTCCATGAAATCTTCTTTTCTTTCGGGAAAAAAGTTGTTTAGATTTAAAGAAGCTCTCGTCTTTTTTTTACTTTTTATAATTTTAGAAACCTCATCTTTGTGCAAGAAATTTGTGTAGGGCATTTGATGCAGTTTTTATAGTAACGTAGCTACCGAATAGAGTTCCAAGTTATTTTGTTACCATCTTCATCTATTCGTTTCCAAGAAACTTTAGATCTATAAAATTTGGCAAAATCAGAAAAATCATTGTCGTTGTTCTTCGTGTCTATTAAATCAGTCTTATTGACGAAATAAAAATCAATTTGGACCTTCGTTTTTTTTCTCACTAAGCTAATTGAGCTTGTGATGGGCGCAATCACATCTGTAAGCCCTGGTTCAAGGATCGATGAAGGTAAAAGCTTTAATTTAAAAGTGTTTGGTTTTTATTGCTTCTTTTTTTCGTTGCGTTTTGCTTCACTTGCAATGCGAACTTTTCATTCTCGGATTCGGTAACCTTTCTCTTCGAAGCAAAAGAACACTTGTCTACTTTTGGGGCATTAAACTCTTGGCCGATAAATCCAAACATTTTTAAGTATTTTGATAAGCTTGCCAGATTTAAAGATTATGATTTATAATGGCCGTGTATTGATGTAAGATTAAAGCTGGCGTTTAAATATTTTGTACACGAGTCTTTTCAAATAAAGTGGCTTTCATGTGCAGTAAACCTCGAAATATGTCGTTTTATTGTTAGGAGCACGTTTTTCTCTGATATCCTTAAATGGAATCGAACGACACTAACGACAGTGAAGTTTTTTGTTTTGATGACGGATTTAAAGAAGCTCTCAGTTTCGTCAAAGAACTGAAGAAAATATTTTTTTACAAAAAACATTAAAAATATTTTCGTATTCTTCATACTACGGTCGCGTTTTGGCTTCCAGTTAACTGCGTACACCAAGGTGTCAAATTTTGTATCCTCAATGTGTTGGAGGGAACCAATATATAAAATATCTTTGGTACTAGCTTTCTAATGACCAGTAGCTGTTGAACTACAGTTCAAGTTTTTAAAACTTAATGCTCTCGGTGTATTTACTTCTACAAATATAAAGAGGCTTGCAAGCCTTAACCTTAACAGTCTTTCTGCTGATTGAAAGTTTAATATATAGCTTTTTCTTAGCTTTGCATTTAGGTCTTGCAAATGTTTCTTCTAGTTGAGCTCTCAGAAATTGAATTACTAGACTTATTAAATAAGTGTATCTATTCTGGTTTATTAAAAAAAATACCATCAAATTCGGTATCATTTTCAACGTTCTCAGTTTCATGTACATAATCTTAACATAAACCTTAGAATTCTATTAAATATTGAAAGTTTTGTTGCTATAACTGATGACTTAAAAACAAGAGTTTGGCCATTCTTTAATGACTGTATTTCGTTATACTCGGTTCAAAATATGGAAACAATTTTGTTTGGTTTAATTGTAACAAAAGTCATAATATTATATTTTAATTTAAAGCAAAAATACATTTCTAAAAGTACACTCTCAAATCATGAAAACAGGGATTGGCAACAGGAATTCTTTAATTTCATTCCATTTTATTCACGCACAAGCTGATCTTTATTATTACATTGTCCTGACAAAAAAAATAATAGACAATAATGTTTTTGAGGTTTGCACAAGCGTAGTGAAAAAAAAATGCTCAATGGAAGATCAGTTCTTACGACTTCTTATTTTGATATTTCTTTTTGAATTTTGTTTTAATTTGACACCCCAAATTTATTTAAGAACAAATGAAAAACAAATATTTTTATAAACCGTTTTTCTAATTTCGATCAACAATTTACATAGGAATTTTTTTAAGGGGAGATAGAAAAGCACTGAAACCACGCTTGTTGTTTCATTACAACAACAAGCGTACTTTCTCTTATTGAGTAATACCTATACAAATTTTGTTCGTAGGGCACTGCCCCAATGTGATATCAGCTCCTAAATACATCACATAACTATATCGTGTAATCAGAATGATATTAGATAATAATTATGTATCTTGTAAATTGTAAGCATCCTTGCTAATTCCATTATTTGCACAGCTCTAATCGATATCTTACGCACTTCTTTAATTAAACCTTTCAATTTTAAACAGTACTTACACTACAGATGCAACTGTTCGTTAGGACCTATCTTCACTTATGACTCATTTTTACAGTAAACTGATTAAGGCAAAACAACATACGTCAACTTAGATTTGTGATTTTTTAAATTGAAACACGGAATAACGGCCTAACTCGATTTAAGATTTTCATGCAATCATAGTCTGGTTAGCCAAAAGAACTTAAGTTCAGTTAAGTTGGTCAAAAAATAGAATTGTGATTTTCCATAACAACCTAACTCAAGTTAAGAAAAGTAAATATTTGTTCTACATCAGGGAATAAGAGCCTATGTTGATATAAGAAAAATGAAAAATAAGCGTTTTTAATTCTCGGCAGATTTTAAATTGATTAACTTGACTTATGTTGTTATTCCCGATTATTTTTTTTTTAAATGCAGAATAATAAAAACTTAACTTAAGTTATGAAACCGCCGTTGTATTTTTATTGAGTTAAGTTGTTATGGCTAATTATAAATTTTGAAAAGCGAGTTAGGTTGTTAGGTTTTTTGTTTATAACTTTTGTTTAAAAAAAGATACAGACGTAAAAAATTGAGTGGGGACAGATTTTTATATTCTCAGCACGATTATGATAAAAACTCAATTTCGTCATAACTCGAGTTAGGCGGTTATGGTTTGCGGCCACAGATTTTAATCAGTGCTTATTATGCTGTGCTGTGTTCTCATCTCTTGCAAATGAACCAATAAATGCATGATCAATCATCAATCTTGCATATACAATATTTCTATGCAGTACGCTAGATTGAAAGGATTTGGATTTTTCCTCAAGCCTACATCCGATCTATATGTGTGACTTTTTCAATAATATACTTACACGCGTGCTTGTCATGCATTTGAACAATGTATATCTAGCTTTAAAGGCAATTGCTGAGGTTGAGAAAAAGGCGGAGTTATCGTTCATTCTTCTTTGTGGTTTTCTTTTTTTATATTTGGCGTTCGCTCAGTCAAATTCACTTAACTGAGTAGACTAAGGAGTGTGAAAAGATGTCTCCTTTTTGCATGAACAAAGTTAACTTACATTAAAAATCGCTGTGTTTAAAAGCACTGATGTACTCGAAATTAAGCCAAAAGAGAAACAGATATTAAAATCGGATTCGTGTAAAAACAGTCTATTTTCTATCAGATAACATCCCTGTTTGAATATATGTAAGTGCAAAAAGCAACATCCCTGTTTAAACATAAGTCAAACAAACTTTACGTTACGCAGCGAAGGGGGGTTGCATTGGAGTGTCCGAGAGTGCAGACGTGTTTCTGCGTCTGCACTCTCCAAAAAATAAAATTAACATAATTCTTGTAAAAACGTGTTACGGTTTAAATTAATTTTTTTCCGTTTTTAATGTCTTTTTTGACTAAATTTTATTCGCTTTTACTAAAAGAGAACTTCCTAAACATCCTAAATTAAACTCAACGCCGGATGGTGCTGTGATTACAACGAAAAAACTGGATCACTTTTTTAACACAAAGTGCCCATTAATTCTCCCCAGCGAGATAAGAAAAAGTAGAACCTCAAATTGAGGCATTAACCTAACAAGTGGATTAAGCAACAGTGTAATACACTACCTACACAAAAATCGACGATGCCGATACATGGCTCACTCCCAGCAGGAAGCGAACCTGCACATTAATAAAAATCCGCAACTGCAGTTCTGCGGGCAACAGTCCGCCGAACAACAATCGATGACGCCATGTGGCTAATTCCCAGCAGGAAGCGAACCTGCACATAAATAAAAATCCGCAACTGCAGTTCTGCGGGCAACAGTCTGCCGAACAACAATCGATGACGCCGACATATGGCTAATTCCTAGCAGGAAGCGAACCTGCACATTAAAAAAATCCGCAACTGCAATTCTGCGGGCAACAGTCCGCCGAACAACAACTAAATCTCACTTGGGTCTGGAACTGAGGATCTCACGGCGATAGTCAACAACTGGGGCTTACAAAATCACCTCCAAACGCAACAAGTAACGGATCTGATTCCAGTGTTAAACAACTCGTAATAATCGTATATATATTATATATGTATAAGTACAGAGCCATCGCTTTCAACTTATTATATCTGTCATGTGATATTAGTGTAACAGTATAATCTTCTCACTCATCCTAAATGTATAAATATAAGCAGCATAGAGCTATCGCTCATATCTGACTATTTTTTTTTACTCTTTCACTCCTCTAGTGAACTAATTGCATATTCAAACATAAAGAGCGTTCTCGCTCTCATTTTCAAAAAAGACAAGAAATATCAACATTATATGTTAAAAAAAAAAGATAATGCGCTTTGCGCGTTTTTAGTTTTTAGTTTTTTAGTTTTTAAGTTAGTATTAGTTTATTAAATTGTAAATATGTATATAGTCAACGAAACTTCCGTTTCACGCAAATGTATAACGCTCTTGAGCACGAGCAGAACAAAACTATATTATTATATAAAAATTGACATGCCACGAGGCTTAACCTTAAATAAAGTAATTGTTAAAGAAGGCCATACGCTACAGCCACTTTTGTACCTATGTTAAAGTTAGAATAAGATGAAACGACTTTGTAATTGATACTTAAAGACTCAATAAAACATTCATTCATTCATACGCAGCGAAGTCCACTTACTCCTAACACACGCCACGAACTACTTCATCTAAGCATATTGTCGATAAGGTTTTTGGGTTGTGTGAAATGAATAAGTGCCGACACGGCAGTTCGCAACTGCTTGGTTTGAGCAACTAAAAGGTTTGTGTTTTGACTAAAAGGCTCTGTTTTTTAATAAGGAATAATCATAGATGTCTATAGTTTCTATGTGTAAAGCTACATATGTAGAGATATTTTTAGATACATTAGGTGCGTTTTATTATCCACAAATCTATCTGGATCCGGATCGGGATCTTCCCTTGAAAATAAAACGATACGGATCTTACTGACAGCAGTGTTATAAGCCTGTCTCTTTTTATCCTTGGGTTTGGAAATTTTAAATTATGTCTTGTCCTTTTTCTTTACACTACAGCTTACACTACCTTACCATAAAAAGCCATCTACTCGTCAGTGTAAAAACTAATTTTTGGATCTTTGAAATAGATCCCGATAGAAAACAGGATCCCAAATTGTTTTTGTAATACATGTTAAAACTTAATCCAGATCCGGATCCAGATAGATTTGTGAATAATAAAACGCACCTATTAAGTACAAGTGAAAGGGTTAAATTGTGGGAAAAAAGTGGCTTCCATTTGAATATATTATGTACATACATATCTAAAGTCACAAACTAAATAGTACGATTGCATTGTATGTTTATTGAGTACGTTCGATAACAAAAATTTGGCACTCGGACGAACGTTGATGTTTACACATCTTAACCGTGAGTCCTGGCACTCACACTTTTTTTTTTTCACCAATCTTCACTTGTTTTGTTTTCGAGTCACTGTCTCAAAGTAAATGTAAGTACATGAGGGGCTAAAGCCGTCTCGATTAAAAGTTAAGCACAGAGATTTGTTTCGTCACTATGAAAAATAGGTCTACTCGTCACGACGGTCAGCTCCGAACTCTCCGTATTATTTAACTTAGAAGACATATTGAACAGTTGTTCTTAATAATTCTGGCCATTGGAGTTATGTAGAAATTCATGAGGATTAACGCATAGGAAGCAAATTTTTTTTGTTAAAAATATTAACCTAAGGTATTTGGGAAACGGTTGTTATGATGGCATAGCTCTTTACGCATGTAGCAAAACTTTTGGTAAAAAGTGATCTTGTGAATGAACAAATAAACACAATAAATTGTGGTATAACCGATCCTTATGTTCAATTGGGAGATGGCCAGCACTTACAAAATCATATTATATCGAATATCGATAAAGTCAAGAAGATACAAGGAAATGCTAGTGTTGGCTTGAAATGGACTCTAATATCTTGCCCAATTGATACCTTAAGCGTTTTTCTGCAAAATTTGTTCACTTCATTTATTCATTAAATATCAAGAATTGACTAATACTAATACCTCTAATAAGTATCAGTAAGTATTTGAAAGATATGTTCCCATACAAAAGGGACTGAGTTGATGACGTTTATGTCTGCTGATTGCTCAAAGGCGGAATGTGGTGTTCGTTCAGGACAATTTTCTACACTCTAAATACATATCTAGGGCCTTCCAGCTACCCGATTTTGCTTGTTTTACTAAACATCAGGGAAGCATGCAGGTTACTTGAAAAGATTTAAACTAGAGTTGGAACAGCAATCCCGGAACGAACGTGTGAGCCTAAACATTAAACTGAATTTCGCTCTTAGCTGACTTCCAAGTCATAGTGGCATTGAGAGATCGCCTGATGATGGAGCTATAACACTCCGAAACGCGTAGCTTAGATACTCGTATTATAAAATTTAAAAAAATTGTGATATTAATTTGACTAAAATGAAAATAAAATAAAATAAAATAAAATAAAATAAAATAAAATAAAATAAAATAAAATAAAATAAAATAAAATAAAATAAAATAAAATAAAATAAAATAAAAAATCAGTTTTTCTTTTTATTTAATGTATTTAAAATTTAAAAATTCTTTAAGGTTCTACTTCAATCCTTAAATCCTTTCTCTACCAGTTGCATGTTATATTTAAGTTCTAGTCGTGACGATTCCGCAATATAACCTAGTGGATAACAACCCTCAACCATTTCTGTTATAGAAATTCTTTAGCGATTTGTCACTTCCTCGCAAGAGGCAGAAAAGCACTCTAAAACACCATTTTTGCAGCTTGTGATGATCAAACCCAAGACCCTCTTCATGACAGTCCAAAGAATCTACTATTATGCCAAGGGGTACCAAAACAACTTGACTTGAAAAAAGGAGCTAAGAAACTCCGGCACATCAGTAGGTCCTACGCACTAAACACACGTACCAGGTCCCTGGTGACACTAAAGATCGGCAGGTTGAAAGCTTTGTACTTGGACAGTACTTTGTCTTGTTGGCAATAAAGAAACGGAAGGTACTGGAGCTTCTGGTGCAAAGTAGGACAATTGACTTCGAACTAAGATTTCTTACTACGACTGTGCGCGTATTAAAAAGGGCTTGTTACCCTTAAACGTTTAACAGAATGAGCGTTAATAAGGAATGGATAATCTCACCTTACTTGATTTGTCTTTAAAACGAATCCCTTATCACTAGTGAGAGGAAGTTTCGAAAAAGAAATTGAATTAATTGACCAAATTTTTGTGCCGTTTTGTAGAGACCAATGAATCTAAGTCAACGAAGGCAAAAGTGGGTTTGGCAGCAAAAACGGTCATGTAAACTGTTTTTTGAGATGCCTGGAGACTTAGGTATTTACATCGATTACCTTGAAAAGGATGAAACGATCACCTTGGCATATGCACACATACAAACCGATTTGAAGCTGAAACTTAGACAGAAAAGAGTTCTTTTTCATCAGGACATGCACCTGCGCGGCGCATAAGTTCGCAGTAGGAATGGCAAAATTGCACGATTTAGGTAACAAACTCCTACCTCATCCAGACTTTTCCGCAGATTAAGCCCCGTGCGACTTATTCTCGTTTCTAAACATGGAGGAATGACACGGAGGTAAAAGATTTGGGTGGCTTTAAATCAAACGCTCAAGAAATCGTATTATTTTGAGGGCATCATAAAAACTGTAAAAACTTTGGATGAAGTGCATCAAGCTAAGAGGAGAAGACTTATTTGAGAAAAAAATTTATTATTGCCGAAAATGGTGTTCCTTATTTCATTATTCAAGGACGTATTGACCATCGGTCGTTATATTGTTCCCCTGATAAAACTTGACAAAAGTTGAAGAAAAAAGAAGTCATTAACATTTCTAGTGTGAAAAGGGGTTGTTTCTGGATGAAGTGTGATCTTAAAACTTACGTCATTTATTTTGGTGCAATCTAAAAATAAGATAGCGAACCAAACACAATATAAGTAGAAATGAGTATTTTGATATTACATAAGTCCCATTATAATGGTACTTCGATCCCTAGAATTTTCATAGGCTGGTGCACCTAAAAAAATGCCTCGATTGCATCAGATAATGATAAATCCTCGTTTGAATCAGTTAACACATTTCGTCATCTGCGCTATGTGGCCATATTGGAATCAGCTTAATAATACAGCTCCTGTGGAATAATTCTGCAGGATTTTGATATGTCCATAGTGTCACTTTACTGAGTTAGTTCATCCCTGATTTCTCTTTGTTACAAATTATTATTCAGCCTGCTTGACCCATTCATAAATTAACTTGACCAAATGAGCAGAAAGGTGCAAAAAAGTTAAACAAAAGTCTATGCAAACCCGTATTTACCTGGAAGTTTGGAGTTCCATTTATTCAAATAAATTAAATCTACACAAAACCGCGCCGTTTGGTTAGGGCAGTTTTTATTTATATCTTCTCATATTTGTTTATTGTTCCCATGAATTACCAGTTAAAAACAAAACCAGGAACATCACTGTCAGCAGTCCGTTCTGACAAACATAGGGTTCTTTTTTTTTTTACATAAGGACGCATTGTCCACGACTCTACAAAAATACCTTTAGGTATGGTATCTGTTCGAAAATAAATTAAACATGTTTTCAACGTTTTGCTGACATTTGGAAAAATTGTGCCGTGATTTTTCATTCGGTTGATGTCGGTCCTTAAAATTTCCCAAGCACACACATGAAGTTTGTTTTTTATTTTTCGTTTTTCCTCTGAAACGACCAATTTTGCAATACAATTTAGAGTGTATCATGCATCCGTTGGGTATTGTTTCCCTATTGTTCTCCTCTTTTTTGGGAGGCTCTTTGCGAAATTAATAGGGGCTACATATGTATGTATGTAAGTGGGTTTACGGGTATACTTGAAATATACATAAATTCAGGACGTTAGTACATTTTTTTTTGGGATGAGTGAGTTGGCTGTTTTAGGCAACCTTTATTGCTTGATATTTTTGGGCTTAATTTAAACATGACTAAAGTTCAAAGTTCATGCTCGTGGTAGGTATATTGGTTGTGGGATGTTATTAATTCTGCTGGTGAAAGTTAAAATTAAAATCTATAACATATCATGACAAAAACATCATCGGCTTGTTTCGGTAGGTTTGATGTCAAAAATGTGGTAATTTCGTGTAGCAGTTTATTGAAAGTCTGACAAGCTATTGAAATTATGCATAGTAAATACAATGCAAATGAGTTGGAAATTGAAAGAAGATAGTTATGTACCTAATAAATTACTCTAGCTCCAGTTAGGATTCAATAAAAAAAACTTAATTTTGTTCTTAAAAAGAGTTCTGTTACGTGATTTTCATAGAGTTCTAAAAGACAAAATTTATTGATTCGAACAGTATTTTTGAAAAAAAAATATAAAGTTTCAATTTTGGAAAAAACATTAATTAAAAAATAAGAATAATCTTTTCGCGATATTTTCTCATACGTTTAACTCGAATTTTAGCACAGAAATGATCCATCAAAAGACAGGTACATATTTCAAAAAATTTTCGATTAAAATCGAAAAAAAATCATTCCATATTTTTGAGATTATTTTACAACGCAAGGTAAATTTTGCCCACCAAATGTTCAACAACTCCTGGAAGTAGCAAGTCATTAAGTCATTTCTTTCGTTCCAATATATGTTTATTTTCCTCACTGGTGATCCCTGCCTGTAGAGCACAATCATTAGAAAGGGAATTTTTGACGATATTGACGAGCTTTTGGAAATGAAGATCAGATACTTGATCTTTTTCCT
The DNA here is from genome assembly GCA_963931855.1 of Philhelius festivus. Taxonomy (NCBI): domain Eukaryota; kingdom Metazoa; phylum Arthropoda; class Insecta; order Diptera; family Syrphidae; genus Philhelius; species Philhelius festivus. The sequence continues at coordinate 220,226,036 of OZ007554.1, forward strand.
GAACGCGACAAAATGGCTTAAGGAAGAACTTCAGTTATTTTTGTGTCACGTTTCCTTTTTGATTTTTTGAACCGCCCAGTTAGCCGACTGATGGTTTTGATGGATGAAATTAATCAAACGGATTGGATGCTGCTTCAGCGCCAGTTAACAAGTTGCATTATTGGGCATAATGTAGATGGTGTCAGATGCGCGTGGTAGTTCGGTTGAGTGAGTGATCCCAATCCTAAAAGAAAACAAACGTCGTACCACAAAAATAAGAAATATTAATTAATAATTAAGTACGAGTAACATGTCTAGACTGCTAGTTGTCGCTTTTTTACCCACTTACCTACCCTGATGGATCCCTTTTCAAAATATATTTTTTACACATTTCCAAAACGATTTGAATTGAGCTTTGACAAAGGTTATTTTTCATTTAACGAAGAAGAGATTCATTAATGCACGTAATTTGCAGAGAAAGCTTGATGCCAACCTGTATTAAATGCTTTTGAAATATCAAATATCAAATATCATACTTTTTCCAAAACGGTGTGAAGATTTGTGTCAATGTTCGGTAAGATATACCATTAGATCACCAATGGGCCTATTACTGCGTAAGTCTTACTGCTAGTCATCAGGAAGCTTTCAGACTTCAATATAAAACTTGAGCTCTCCAATGCTCTATCAAGAATTCAAATAAGTCATATACTAATAGAAGCAAGAATATAATGTTGACACTGACCATTTTCTAATTGAGGCAAGAACCAAAGCTCGACTTCCGAATTAAAAGAAATTGTGAACGTCTCAGAAGAAGAAAATTGTTGCGCTCAACTTTAACAAGTAGTTATTAAATATGTACAAGTGAATATGAATTATATGCTGCAGTGCAAAACAAGAGCAGCGGGAAAAGAGTATCGAGTATCCCAACTCAAGTAGATCAAGGAGTCCTGCGATTAAAACAAAACCCAATGGCGCAAAATTTTAAACATTTAAAGCCTGCTCTAAATCAATTTTAGCATAGGAGTCGACTCTAAATATTATGTATAAAACGAGAACCAACTTTTTGTTAATTTTAAACGATATAAACTATACTTTAACGTAAAAGAGCTCGTCTAAATTTAACAGCAGCAAATAGCTAGTTTATCTTTTAAGAGTATACTTTATCCATATTGCCAATGGTCATTTCATACCAAAGCAAATCAAAGTAAATATGTTTGCTGATGTTTTATTCGATTTTTTAAAAGATGTGCTTTGTAAATTGACTGAATCATTGAATATTAGATATTTAAAACAATCGTATTTAAGTTCTCTACGCGTCTACGATCAACAAATATATACATACAAATGTATCTACATTATGTTATGTATGCATGCCGAGACGAGTACAGCCAAATGAATTAACACCTTGCAACAACAAAATTGATTTTTTATGTTGTGAATTAGCTAATTTATACTTCATGTCCATCTAAAATATTGTAAATAAATTATAAACAATCGAAATCTGTACCGAGGTAGTAAATAAAAGTTTTTTTTTTCAGCAAAAAATTATTTGGTTTTAAGCTGTCTTCTCTTCTCTTTTCGTTTTTACTTGCGATATAGGTACTATAGGGCAAGTTCTGCATTTGGAAAAAAAATCGAACTCGAGATTTTGATCAAAGTTGACATTACGATGATAGCGAAGACGAAAAAAGTGGGTCCGACAATTCCGTCTGTCTGTCTGTATGTCTGTATGTCTGTACCTCGAACTACAGCCTAAACTACTGGAGGTATTTTCTTCAAACTCGGTAGTTAAGGGTCTTCGGTGATTCCCTAGAGGAGAAATTGAAATTTTTTTTTAGCTCCAAAACTAAGGGTACCCCCCATACACCCGTAATGCAAAATCTTATTTATCTCGAAAACGGCTCTAACGATTTTGATAAAAAAAAATTAGATGTGATATTATGGACATGGACTATATTTTGGTGAAAAAAAAATTTGGGGGGAAATGTTATTAGGGGTACCTGTCATAGAACGTTTTTTTTTGATTTTCGAATTTCTCACCAACAGCTCTAACGATTTTAACCAAAATTTTTATGCAGGAGCTGCTTTACATTTGAAAAAATATAAACTAAAATTTTTTTCGAAAAAATAGTTTTTGGATTTTTAAAAAAATAATAAATATTTTTTTTTGAAAATTCAATATCTTGAAAACCGATACACAATTAAATTTTTAAATTACGTTTTAAAATGTATTTTGTTAAATAATAACAATTTGCATATCAATTTTTTTTTATAAAAATTTTAAGGAAAATTTAGTACACAAAAAACATGTTTCAGTGTGTCTGTATGTATGTACCTCTCACTACAGCCTAAACCACTGGACCTATTTCTCTCAATCTCGGTAGTTAAGGGTCTTCGGTGATTCCCTAGAGGAGAAATTGAAATTTTTTTTTTAGCTCCAAAACTAAGGGTAACGGAAACGGCTCTAACGATTTTGATAAAAAAATTAAGTGTGATATTATGGACATGGACTATATTTTGGTGAAAAAAAAATTTGGGGGGAAATGTTATTAGGGGTACCTGTCATAGAACGGTTTTTTTGATTTTCGAATTTCTCACCAACGGCTCTAACGATTTTAACAAAAATTTTTATGCAGGAGCTACTTTGCATTTGAAAAAATATAAACTAAAAATTTTTTCGAAAAAATAGTTTTTGGATTTTTAAAAAAATAATAAATATTTTTTTTTGAAAATTCAATATCTTGAAAACCGATACACAATTAAATTTTTAAATTACGTTTTAAAATTTATTTTATTAAATAATAACAATTTGCATATCAATTTTTTTTATAAAAATTTTAAGGAAAATTTAGTACACAAAAAACATGTTTCAGTGTGTCTGTATGTCTGTACCTCTCACTACAGCCTAAATCACTGGACCTATTTCTTTCAATCTCGGTAGTTAAGGGTCTTCGGTGATTCCCTAGAGGAGAAATTGAAATTTTTTTTTTAGCTCCAAAACTAAGGGTACCCCCCATACACCCGTAATGCAAAATCTTATTTATCTCGAAAACGGCTCTAACGATTTTGATAAAAAAAATTAGGTGTGATATTATGGACATGGACTACATTTTGGTCAAAACAAATTTTGGGGCAAACTGTTATTAGGGGTACCTGCCATAGACCCGTTTTTTTGATTTTCGACTTTCTCATTAACGGCTCTAAGGATTTTAACCCAAAATTTTTAGCAGGAGTCCCCTTAAGTTTAAAATAATATTGTATATAAAAATATTCGAAAAAATATTTATTGGGTTTAAAAAAAAAAAAATTTAAATCAATATCTTCAAAACCTATGAACGATTATTTTTTGAAATTATTTCATAAAACCAATATTATTAAATACTTAAAATTCGCATCCCACATTTTTTTCTTGAAAAATTTTAGAGAAATTTCTAATATAAAAAATTTATTTAACAATAAAACGATTTTTTAAAGTTTATTTGCATAAATTCATACTTTTCCGGAAACCAGACGGCAATTTTATGCATTTGAACATTTTTATCTCATTAAATCCATGTTTTATACATTTTTAAAATGTATCTTAAATTCCAAAGTACTTATACATAAGAGCAAGTTCGTACGATCCAGTCGTGCATTTTATTTTTTATGTATCTGTCAAATTAAGGGATGTTCAACGTAAATTCTCCAAGGTTCTGCTGTAAAACTCACATTAGTTAGAAGAGTTGTCTAACGTGTTTAAAATTATGCAAAAGTTAGACAAAGTCTCCAAGCTAAACGAGTGCGTTAAGTAGAGCCGGTTTTATTCCTTAAACGAGAACTGTTTAAAATTTTGCGCCAATGAGTTTATAAAAACCTCAAGTAAACTTTTTGTTGGTTTTAGGACCTGAATGAAGGCTTTTCGAAACAAAAAAGGTAACCTAGTCACCAAACCCCAAGGAAAAGTAAATGTTTTCAAGTTGAATTTCTAGCAACTACTAAAAAGGCAACAGTTAGAGCGAGTTATAGGGCAAGCAGACAGCCTATTTTCGATCAATGGAGATTCAGTTCCACCATCCAGCATTGAAGAAGTAGGCGTACATGTAAAAAAGGTAAAGAACAACAGGGCAGGAACATCAAACAATACTGGAAGGACAGTGGATTTCTCGATAACTCGACTATCAGTTAAATATTTCCATCTACAAAAACGGAAAACCAAATATAAAATATAGAGACATACGAGGGCGGAGTACTTAGCCTACAAAAAAAAAAAAACAACATTTTGGAAAAGTGGCGATTTATTTCTCAAAATAGTTTCCTTTTAGCTCGATACACTTGAGGCAGCGATGCTCTAACTTTTTTAACCCATCCATACTGTTTCAGCTATCTTGTATACCTTTAATCGGCGGTCTTCCAATACGATACCGTGAATTTTTGACACGTTATCTTCCGCGGTAGCCATTTTCGGGGCAACTGGGTGGGGCTCATAAAAACCGATGAGCGGTCACGTTGAAACTCGTTATACCAAAGAAAAGAGTCACCGAACACAGCATCCAAGCGCTCTTTGATTTTGCTACACGATTTCTCTCCAAAAACAAGAATCAAATCACCGACCGATATTGCTCTTTTTCCATTTTGCCATTTCCACACGTTGTCGGTGTGGTCAAAACAAAACTACGAGTCCGATTCAGCTGAAATTTTGACAGTATCTGTCAATTCAATTTCAATTTTGTGTTATTGAACATACTACATATTTACAATTTGGCTTACAACTAATGAGATACTACATATGTATGAAAATTTACATTTGTTGGCTCATAGGGGGCCTAACTATATACAGTGACTTAAGTTTAATTATTTTTATATAAAATTTACATGACGAAAAAAATAAAATTTAAAAGATCGTTTGAATGTATTGTCCTCAGGGTGTTCATTCCTGGTTGTCAGTGGTGATTTTTGTGGGTTGTGGGCAGGGATGGCGTTTTAGCCGCGATGATAAACTGACCCAATGTCAGACTACTTCCTCGTTGTCCATGATACGTTGTCATCCAGAGTTTCCATCACACTAAGGTACCTCGGCTCGGGATGTCGTTGTTCTGTGGTCATCCTTCTCATAAGCTGATTCGGGTGGTCGATGATGTTCTCAATTAGTTTCTTCGTTGAATCAACTAGATATTTGTCCAGTGGCATTAAATTCGCTTCTGTGTAGAGATGCTCATTCCTATAGTGTTTCTGTCGAAGTAGAGTCCAGTGCAGATCCTCAGTATCTTCCTTTCGAATAGTTGAAGCTCCTTCATAGCTGTCTTCGAGATGGAAAACCAGACTGGGAAGGAATAGCTGATCACTGGTCGCAGGAGCTACTTGTAGATTAATATTCTTGTCGGTTGGCTAAGACCTGATCTTCTTTTCAGCAATGGGTGCAAAAGGCTGAAGGTCCAGCCGGCCTGTTTCAGAACATTTCTGATCCGTCAGGGAGTCTCAGGACCAGATTTCTGCAAATTTTTGCGGTGCGAATGCCTCTACCAGTTGAAGGTCTCCTGAAGCAGACAAGTGCCGATTTGGAAGTGTTGATCCGGATGCCCCATTTCTGGTAGAATTGGAATAGTCTGTTGTGGGTTTCTACTTTTCGGACAGCGATTAGTGGTGACATTGATGTTGCGTATGTGAGCGAGTCATCATCATACAGAAGATTCTCGCATCCAATTGGTTGGTCGGAAGTCATCAAGTTGTAAGAAATGGGCCTAGTTTGAGCCTTGGGTAACTCCAGCACTGATGGTCTTCATGTTTGAGTTACAATTATCTAGTTTGACGAAAAATTTCCTGAAAGAGAGGAAAGAAAAGACAATTTTCATTAATGGTGGAGGTACTTGCATAAGACAGTATCCATCTAAGAGAATGTATTAGATGATAATAAATCTTTCTTGCGATCCTGGCACCATCGATCGGGCGGTGAGGCTAAGTACTTATCGGACTGCCCTCGCATACATGCGCTTAATGTCGCATGTAAGAGTTGAAGTGTTGTTAGTGAGTTAAGCCGGCAAATACAAGTGTGGCTTTTGACCTTTTAATTCAACCACAGATAAACAAAATCTTAACATTAAAAAAATACTGGAAAAACCAATTTCTATCTTTATATCGCATACATTACCATTCATCGTCAGGAACTGTATATAACGATGCTCAAATTGAATTTGAGATCTTGAAAAAATTGATCCAGCTGTATCTTGTGGTATTAGAAAATACATGGTGCAATGTAAAACTTGGGAAAACCTCCTTCGAACTAGTTTTGGTTATATCCTGGACAGAGCGTTAAAAGCTAGGGCAAAATATTCAAAAAATTAGACAAACTATAAGGGTATGCTCGTTCGTTGATTCCAATGTTTTGTAATGGAAACCTTAAAGATTTGAGATCGCTATTTAAGATCGGTGAAATTTGTTGGTCAGTCCACCAGGCAGTACAAACCATCTCTATTGATAGCAACAACTTCGAAGTAGTTCAGGAGTTCGTCTACCTCGGATTTAATTTTCGCTCCATAAACGACACCTTATTGTCAAGATCCAGTAACGAATCTTCCAAGAAAATCACTGTTACGTTGATTTGGCGAAACAAATGGTTTCAAAACTTCTCACGCATTAGATAAAGTTGATGCTCAACAAATACCTTTACATTGCTAACAATTGTGCTAAACGGCACGATTAATAGGAAGGTAATGTTGATAGTGGATTGAGTCGAAAGAATAATTCTTCGACGGATATATGGTCCTGAGTGTGACAAATGGAGGAGCAGATTTAACCGCTTACCTTAGGAAAACGTCGATTTGGCTCGGTCATATTGAGCAAATGAATCTAACCAAATGAGTTTTTGAATCCCATCCTCCAGATGTTAAGGAAGACCTGACCCCAAGTTTAAGAACCAAGCCATCGAAGATGCCAAAGTAGATGAAAACGTAAAGAATGAAAAACCGTGGTGCCTGAGGCAGATCAAAATCACTGATTTGGTATTTCCACTTCTGAACCATTAGTGTTTGATGCGGATTTAATGTTTCGATGATACGATCAGCTGGTATGATTATTTATGAATACTATTGGGAATATGAGACAGTAATTCAAGCATCAACATTTGATCCCCGTGACCTACTTCGGCACTACTGTGCATTCTAATGATAAAAGTCTTCTTGATGAGAAATTTGATTAAAAATTGGCAAGTCTGCTAGCATTGAACATCGTTAACTTAAAAAAACTGACGTATCAAGTTTGGTCATAAATCCTCTAAGCCATAACCAATCTAAGAAAATATAATAAAAATTCATTAAATTTTATTTTGCTCCAAAAATCTAATAAGCATTCAATTATGTAAGGATTCAATTCAATAATAAACCAATTCCAAATATTCTTACTCCCGCAAACTTATGAACTAAATCCCACCGATAAATTTTGTGGAATTTTGTCTAATAGGAGTAAACTTGTGTCATCAGTTCCTCCTTGACCGGTGTTGTATGGAAAGTCCTACCAAATTTTCATATTCCGAGATTTTTAAGGTGAAGTTATTTTCAAAAATCATGAACAGAATCGTTGATAATTTATAAATACATTTTATAAACAATTAAGATTGTCCATACTGTCAAGTATTAACTCCTAATTGATTTCAAAATTTTTAACTTAATTTTATGCGTTCAAATAAATTGTATTATTTGGCAAATTTATGCAAATCCAATATTGATAATTCTGCAAACAAAAATAGAAATCTAAACTTAATCAAGTCGACACACCGCGCTAAATCAAACAAATCCAATAGTGAAACAACACTATTTGCATACAAAATCCCAACACTAATTCCATTTGTGTACTCGTACATAAACATATTGCACGAGTGAGTTGAGCGACATCTATATTACTAAAGGGCCAACAAATCACAAGTGCATATAGCAATCACAAAACCTAAAAAATACACATTGGACTGACCCGAAAGCCACAGAGATAGAATTTCGCTCCAAGCTGAATATTGTAGTCGAACAGGAAACGAATCCTTATTTATTACATTCAAATACCGTTGCAGAAATACTGAAACAATTTTACCTTTTGGCGAAAAATCTTTATTTGGAATTCGTAAAATGGGCCCTGGTCGGGGGTTTTATCGACGAAACTAGGATAGATCTAGTAACACTGCCCCAGAAAGGATTCATTGTCGGACCATCTGTCACCCTGCGGCAGTGTCGAATTATACAAGCCATGCAGGGTGGATGCAAATTGTACTCTATTTTACGGGAAATCAACACCCCCTACCATCCCATTGGACAAAAATAATGGACACTCAAAGGAGGCCTATGAGTTTCAACAGGGATTGAACTCAATTGTGTTCTTTGTCGGTGGGTGATGTTGCTGGCCTCTGCCACAAAGTTTCGTATGGTTCGTTGCTCTGAGGTCTGAATCACTGGGTGGTGGGTAGAGTTTCGGCTGCAGGCAAAAATCTTTTAGAATACTTTCGCTAACCGAGGTCACTTTGAAAACCGGTTTGACAGAGTCCAAATTGAAATTTATACGCCGACGGCATCTTAGTCCAATTAAATTGGTCTTAGCTGCCAGTTACATGTTTCATTGAAAACCTAAAGCTTATGACTCGAATGAAAGTCAAGTCTCAAAAATAATTTTTTTCTTATATAACTCTAGAACTGTAAGTGTTATTTAAAAGTACTTCAAGTAAAGCTTGAAATTCCTAAGAATTTTCTGAGAAAAATATCGTTATTCGTTTTTTCCTATGAACAAAATTAAAAAAAAAATACAAATGTGAAAAATAAAAGAATCTAAGAAAAAGTGTATTTTCACATAAAATATTCTTGCGAGATGAAAAAAATAAAACTCGAGATTTTGATCGATAGTTCCATAGAGTCTTATAAAAAACATTCAATAAATGTTTCTGAGTAAAAGATGGCTTAAATTTAAAAAATAGAAACATTGGCGCAAAATTTTAATTTAATTCGTACGATGCTAAAGCTGTTTTAGTATATACTAGGTTAAAACAACGAATTTGGAAATTTTAATTTTATTTTTTAGTATCGTGCTACGAGTAGCTTCATTATGACTCTTTGGCATTTGCAAACATCAAAAAAGGTTTGGGTAATTACTTTTGTATACAAAATGTCATTGTTTTAGGTATGTTCAGAAGCAATTTATTTAGAAAATTCTTTTACTGCGATACTAGTTAGAAAATGTTTAAAATTAAGAATGAGTTAGTAAACTACTATAAAATAAGCAAATTACTAAGTAGTATTAAGTAGTAAAATTTTGCGCCATTTATTTTATTTTCGGGTATCTTAAAAACGTTGACAATCATTTTGATCAATTTTTTATGAAGTTCATGGAAAATTTAAATAGATTTATGTATAAAAATTTAAACAGATATTTTATAAATTTAAAAAAAGTTTAAAATTATATGTTTATGAGCCAAGTATTTGGAAAACAATTTGGTCGATATTTTTTTTTTAATTGAGAACGCCAACTTTTTATTTAGAAATACAAAATTATACTTTTATTCTCAAATATCTATCATAGAAATGTTAGAAAAACTATAAGAGAAAATCTTTTATTTTGCTCGAAAACGGCTTCAAGAATTTTGATGAAATTGTTTCTGTATACGTATCTTAGTACGTAACTTTGAACATATGTATGTACAACAGAAACATTTATACTTGCAATTGATTTAGTACCCAGCGAAAGTTTTGCATTTGGAAACAAAAATCGAACTCGAGTTTTCGATCAAACTTGCAACCATAACTACCTAATGGAGGAGATCTACAATACAAGTTCACGCCCATAGATTCTGTAAGATAGGTTTTTTTATGTGAACAAGCATCTTGGATTATGAGCATTTCTTGTGGTCTTCAACTTAGTGCCCAATTCAAAAGCATTAGTGACTTTCAAATTAGAAATTCTGTTCAAGCTTAAAATATGTTTAGTTCTGTATTTGTTCAAGAGCTTTAATCTCCCTCTAGCGGACTCTCAAATATTCATATGAAAGCAGAGAAAACTCATGCTTGTAATATATGGGTGGGTAAGGTTATAAGATTCTGTTGGCTAAAGCATTGTTCTTCATTCGCTCACTAAAGGCAAGTAAATGTTGGCGATATATTCCTAAAAAAACGAGAATTAATTCGTCTAGGAAGTTTTTCCAAACAGGTCAAGGCCATGTTACGTGAGATGTGGCACCGTCTGTTAAAAAAAATATCTTCCAGCGCCATATATTCAATTTCAGGCTAAGAAACTAAGATTAATGTTTGGCTTTAGATGAGAATTGACGGTAATGCTTACACTTTCCTCAATGACCAAAATGCAAAGTATACAGTGAATTTAAAAGGAAGTTAGTATCTTTCGACGATGTGCATTAACTAATATCCTGCAGATCTAGCTTCGACCACCAACCGCTACCAACTACAAGAACAAAATCAGGGGTACTACCTCTTTCGAGGCACAAACAATTATTGTCATGAAAACTGCTTGATTGATTTTCCTGCCGAAAATACCCATTCAACAATTGTTGAGAGTTGTAGGTTCAAGTTCTCTTCGCGTCGTTGGTTCTTTAATTTATTATTAACTTTTCTATATTTAATTGAAGGGGTTTTTGTATGGTTACATACATGCAGCGGCGACGCGTGCCTAAAAAATGTAGTCGTTCAGTTTTAAAATTCTTATTTGCAATGCCAAGAAGTCAAACAAGTCTTTTTTTATATAAAGGTACATTATAATGTTTTTATTTTTATGTCAATAATAAATAGGTATGTGTTGATTAAGTACCAGCTAGCCGTTTTCCTCATTTCCTTCATTCCACAGTAAAAAAAGCTTTCCTCGTTCAAAACTGATTTGAACGAAACCGTCCCTATGAACGACGCGCGTCTCATTTCTCATATTCGAAAGAATAAAAAAATTAAATATTGGAATATGTACCTAAATAAATAAATAAACTACTTACCTACGCCCTAGCTACCCGTTTTCCTCATTTCCATCATTCTATATATTAAAAAAAAGCTCTACTCGTTCAAAACAGATTTGCACGAAATGCTCCCTACAACGAGCGAATTGTTTTCTTTTTTTCTTGTATGCTTTCTATGGGTTCATTTCGTTGCCAAATCGTATGAACTATTTGGGTAGATACTGATCGGTTGAGTGAAAACAAAACAGTAGCAGGTAGCTAGTTCATTTTGTTTTGTTTGGGTAGTTCAGAGAAGGAATGCACGAGTTGGAAAATGGAAAATATGTACGTATACATTAGATATAACTATAAGGAATGAACGAACAGTATGAGTATGAGGTGTGGGTTAATTAGATAGAAATTAAAATAATGTCGCCTGTAAGCTAGTCGTTCATGCACGACTTGAACAATATGACGCTTCGCCACTGCATACATGCAGTGTGCCTGCGAAGCTTCATATATTTATGAATTTATGAATATTACAACAACAACTTGACTGAACTACCACCAAGGGGGTTCTTATTTGGCTGGAGTTATAGCTATTTCACGGTTGCCAAGCCGATCATCAGACTCCTTTATTAGTGGTGCTTAGCCTTTATACTATCAAGTTTAATCGAAAAACTTTTTGCCTTGACTGAGATTTGAACCCAGACCTAGCGTCGTCAGAAGCCAATGCCCTACGCATCACGCTACCGAGACCACATGATCAGGTCCAATTTAGGTTTTATCGTTTATCAATTATCACTTTTCTATATTTATGTAGTTCATTTTTAATTTTTATTTTTCAAAAGAAATTGATAACAGAAATTGGTAAAAACAAAAATTGAAAAATTGATAAAAAAAAAGAAGACACAGGTTATTGTAGGTATTTTTGTCAGTCCTATACCAAAAGCCATTGGATTAACTTCCAAAGTGCTTCTGGCTTAATTCATTCAGTGAATGAAGTAAGTCGGAACATTTTTTTTTTTTTTTCATTCCTTACTTAATTCAAGTTCAAGCTTCAATGAACTTCCGGGAAATGGTTTTTCAATGAAGAGCAAAAGCTAGCACAAAATTTAACATGCAGTTTCCATAATGCCTTCTATTTTTTTGTCATGGCAAAGCAACATTATTGGTTTCACAAACAAAAAATTAAAATGGTTCTCGCAAATAAAACCATAAATAAATAAATAAACAAGGGTGTTGCCAGGACTTCCCAGTTCTGGTTGCTTACTTTTAATAAAGCTAACAAAATTTTTCAAAATGTATCTTTCCATATAACACGAGACTTTCAAGAAAAGGTTTTTTTTTAATTTATATTTAAGTTCAATCAAGACTTACTTTTTGCTCAACGTTAACTGCCACTTAATGGTGACCTTAAATATTTGTATGCATTCCCTCGTTTCACTTCTTTCGAAAGTAGCAAGAAACTAACCGAATAACAAATATTGGCTTCTAACCAAATTGGGCCGTAGGGGAAATTGCTAAAAGGAACCAATTAAGTGTTAGAGTGCCCTAGATATTTTAGGAACAAGTTCATTCAACTTGTTCGTGCACTATTTGTATTCACTCATGGAGTTCATCCATTTTAAATTTAATCCTTCCTCCCGAAAGCTTTTTTTAATGTTCTCAACGACTTTTTGAGTTTTCTTTTTATTTGCATTTTTTTTCACCCTCGTTTTTTTTTCTGGAGCTCTCTTTGGCTTTATTCGTCAAACTTGAAGTGTATATGGGATCGAATCGGGATTTAGAATGTAGTTAAGTCAACAAGACTAAACAAAAACATCAAAGACGAATGGAAGGATGACTTCTTTTTTCGGTTGATGGTGAAAAGGACTACGATTCGAGAATAAAAATCCAGCACTTCCTTTGTACTCTGGAGCTGGAGATTGAGCATTGAAGTCTTTTTTTGAATGAGGGTATTATAGCTATGTTAGATGTAGTACGTTTTCGCAAACAACACCAGCTATACCAAGCTCAAGTCTTTGCTTCCATTAATCATTTTGAATTTTCAATTTAGTACGTTTTTAGTCATTTGTCATTGTTGCTGTTGTTTTTGTTGTTGTTGCTGGTATAGGATCCTCTTTGTGTTCTACTTCCCTATTTTGCTTATACCCACACCTTTCAGTAGCTTTTTTTCAATAAGCAATAAGAGACTTGCTGAAGCCGTGAAAACAATGTTTTTGTTTTGTTTGCGTTTTTTAAGAAGCAGCTTAGTGGTAAGGTAGTTCATTTTGAGATTTGTTGACTTTTTGGTATTTGTTTTGAACTTATTGCGGGTAACATACACAAATGTATCGTTAAATTACAATAAAAAAATAAGGTGGTGTAGAAAGAGTAAGAATATTTGAAAAATCTTTTATCTGTTTTATTCAATAGAAGTATTTGCCATTTAAAGTTTCAAGTTTAATCTCAGGAAGTTAGTTGAAGCACAATAGTGTTAGTGGATTTGAAAAGGTTATTTATTTAAGGAAATCAAGCTTGGGAGAAGTTTGGAGAAACTCAAGACTTTGTAGGGCAATTCAATTAAAATTTATAAAAATTGTTTTTCGTTAAAACTTGCTTGCGTACCTTTTTGTTCACTGTGGCGTATACGTAATATTTTGTTTAGATTTTGTCTTAGATATTCTTAGTTTCGTATTTAGATCACATGATATGGCGGCAAATAACCATTATAAAGAAGATAAAAAAAATGGTAAGGAATTATTTATCTTCATTTGGCTATAGATTTAGGGTTAGTATTGGATGATTTTGAATTGATAAAATACAAAAAATAGAAATAGGGAGTTTACGTTAAGGTTTGAAACAATTTCTTATGTGATCGTAGGGAAGGAGAAGAATTGTAGTTGAATTGGGAAAGATGAGAAGTAACAAAAGATTGCAGTATTTATTGATTAATTTAATTAGAGATGGAGCGAGTTAAGAGTCTAACAGCACGTATAAAAAAGAACAAAGCTTGTTCTATAACATGTATTGCAAGTATAAAAGAAAGGCATTACTTCCAAGGACCTAGTTCGAAGTGAATTTGGTTAAAAAATACAAAGGAACCTTGAGATGAATTAGTTTGTATATAAGAACATAAAATGTTTATTGCATTATTGTATTGCTGCAAGCTCCAGCCAAGTAAGTTTTTAAAAAATTTCGAAGCATGGTCATATCTACGTAGTTTGTATATAGTAATAGAAAAATTAAAGATATGACTAGGTAACATCGATTTCCAACTTTGTTGTCGAAAATGATGATGATCTTTAAAATACATTACATTACATAACATATTACACTACTCCGTAGATAAATCTACGAAGTTGAGACACTTAGAGCAACTGAGGCCATCGGTTTAGACAATCCAACAGAGAGAGACAGACAGAAAGAAAGAACGACAGAAGAAACAGATGTCAACAGCACACGGTTGGTATTTGAACGGTCCCCCATCCAAGTACTAACCATGCGCAATGATGCTTGATTTCGCTGATCGATGGGAAGCGATGCTTTCATCAAAGCCAAGGCCGTTTACGATCTTTAAAATGCATTAGACCAGTTCCATGATCAACTGATTGAATTTAACGTTCAGCTAGTAATACGTGAAGAAGAGTGGAGTGACACAATTTTTTTCTAGAATATTGGAATGACTTGAGATTTTAAAATATACGAAAGGTATTAAAAATTAATACTATTTAGATCTTTGGCAATGGATGGGCAAGGTCTTCAAGCGGATGAACATTCCTTCCAAGATGAAGTAGAACCTCATCTGCATATATATATATATATATATGTATGTAGGTGTAAAAAATCATACATATAAGCAACACGAAGGCAGATTAGATTGGTGAACATACAAAAAAGTATTGTACCGAGAATTGATCCCTGTGTGAAGCCTTACCCAACAATTTTAAGACCTGGATATGGATGCTTGGTCACTGACACCAAAAAGTTTTGGTAGTTTCCACTCAATAATACTCCGTTTCACTTTGTGGAAGGGCTTTTAAGAAATCAAGTAAGGAAAGCAGATTGATATGCCATACCCAACCCAATCTTTTCAAATACTCGTATTATAATTTAGTGTCTGTAATTAGCTCTAAGGACGTATTGTTTTGTATGTAGCGAATTGTTATAAGAAATAATACTTAAAATCTGGTTTTTAAATTTACTCCCGAAGACTTTGGAGAGTAAGGTAAGATAGTCATTAGGGTTAAGTCGGTTGGAGAATATGAGTCTGGCTTCCTTATAATGGGAAAAACTCTAGCAAATTTTCCAAAAAAGATGGAAAATAGGAGTGACGATCCACCAGAGGTGTTAATATCAGTGAAATAGGTTATAATCAGTAGCAATAAAGTTTGACGAAACGAATAGGAACTTCATCCTCACCGATAGAGTGAAACTTAGTAGCCATTAATATTTCGCAACATTATCCTCATTAACCACTTGGATTGTTTTTTAATTAAGAAATTTCTTGATACACATCAAAACGTAAGACTCTGTTGGATTTTTAGTCACAGTGGTGTCCCAGGTAATGAAAGTGCTCAAGAGCTGACAGAAAAAGGAGCAGCACTTGATCTTAATCAGACAGTTACAACAGTTCAGTTTCCACTCCCTGTAATCTAAAACAGGTTACCAAGAGCAAAGTTTAGTTTAAGCTACAAAAGACAAGAGATGGGGTTCGCTTAGTATCTGTTTTATAACCAGAAAAATATATGACCTAGTTACAACAAACAAAAGACCGACATTATCATCCAACTGAGTAAAAAGTCTTTATTTCTCCTCGTGAGTATCACCACCGGTCACAACCAACCGGATTACCACAAGAAGAAGATAAAACTCAGGATGGACGACTTATGCAGAGGACCCTAGATTGGTCACTGCTCTGCGCTATATCATCTGAGGAACAGGAAGACACTTCTTCAATGACGTGGAAGAAGTCTCTGATATTCAAAGCAAAAACCTGTTGAATGGTTTGAAAATTCCTAAGCTCTATCAACCAGCCGATTAGAAACTGCCAGTCAGCCGACCGACAACAATAGAACGGCCAAAGACGACTGAATGACAGACATGTTTCTTGTAAGAGCAGAAACAAACGTCGAATGGACACATGGCCTATACATCAATGAATTTCCACCACTACGGTGAACATGACCAGCAGTGAGTTAATAGGGACTTAACATAGATTTTCATACATGTGAGTCACAATTCCTAGGGTATCATAATGGATCTACTTTGATGTGAGTGCGACGGTAACCAGATCAACTATCAGCACATTAACCTAACCTAAGTTCTGAGTTTCCTTTATAAAAGGACTTACATAACAGACGGGTCTTACTTTACGATTGAAGCAAACTTTTAAATAATAACTGACTCCCTTTAAAAAGCCCATTTTAGTAATTAGATGAATTACCATAGAAATAGAACAAAAAGCATGAGGATAAAGGCTTCCTTTCAAACTTCCCAACCTTCTTTGACAAGTTTAATCCAAAACCTCATATTCGGTCTTAACTTTTTATTTTATTCTATACAATTTATTTCTGACGTCTGTCATTACCTCTGAATAAGTTTTGTCTCTTCAAGTTGTATAATCTTGCCGCTGAATACCGAGTCATACGCTACGTGGATATAAGAATTTAAAAGTTGGCAAGAACGCATCAAATTATCCGTAACATACCTAAAGAGAAGGAAACAACCGTTATCCAGGCAAAACTGCACAATGCACTTTTGTTTTACGTTCAAATTAAAAACGAAAAGTTTTACCAAATATCTTCAGATAAAGTGAAATAACAGCAATGACAGAACGGAATACGAAGAGTGAAGAAGATACAACCTATGCGTGGTTGACAGAGTTTCGTTTTTAGACTTTGAGCTTCTATAACAAATAGTTTCAAACTAACTTCCAACTTTAGCTGATGTGTTTAATGAAAGGGCAAACTATTTGAAGTTAAAGTGAGTGAGTGCGCTTTTCTATACTCCAAGTTCCACCGAAAGGCTACGGTTACAGTGAATCCGTAATTTGACGCACAAATGTTCTGACGAAATCCAGACTCGGTGATTACACTGAATTCGTTATTAATCACATTTACACGTTTCTGTCCAAGTGTAGTTTTCAATTCCAGCCACATAAATTTGGTCACGGACTACCCAATTGTAGTAATGACTTTTTGTCAAGGGACAAAGAACTTACACATGTTAGACAGCATATAAGGTATCGTCTATGGTTTTTACTACACACGTTTATAATTTTTATTTGGAAAAACTTAAAATCAGACTCGAATCCGTCAACACCGGGTTGTGGTTCCATTTGGTAAAAGTGTTAACGAAATCCACTATTTCAGGGGGTTTCTAATGCAAAACCTTTTTAATTAGTGAAAACATATTTATACTTCCACTGTTGGCTACAGACTTGGATACAAATATTTAGGAAGTTTATCTTTTTACCTGATCGACACTTTGATGTGAATAATAAGTGATAATTTTGCACTATTCTGCGTGAAGTACAGTTTTCATTTTCAATTCATATTTGAGCTTATTCTTGAGGAGTTCAAAAAATTCTTTCTCTTTTTATTCGAAAATAGTTCAAAAATACTTTTGGTGCTCTGACCTGAATCTGACTCTGACCACACACGTACCGTGTTCTATTGAAAGTTTTAAGGAGCTTGCTGATTCATTCTGCATGAAAAATAAGTCGCTAGAACTATTTAATATACCCGACTAGCGTTGGCATAACTCGAGCTAGCTATGATTAATATATTTCCATCGCGTAATGAAGGATATCGAGTTTGTCACCTTTATTCTCAAAGCTTATGCAAAAAAAAAAAAGACGATTCAGGGATCTATTTGAAGGTTTGAAGTATGATGCTGTTTGTAGTAACAAGACTTCAAATAGTCTCGTTCATCTCAAGGGTTTTAAGTTAATATGAAATTATAGAACAGCTCATATTTGGAGAGGAGTAGCCATATATCTAAAAGATTCCATAATCTACCAGAATAAATATAAGCCTCGTCACGAGTGTTCCATAGAGTATCTTTGCGTCGACATTGCCAATGTTGTTTTACTAGCATACTTCTCTGTATAGATTTTAACAGTGATCTTCTTTCAGATTAGAGTCTTATATACATGTATTTTGAGTACGTTCAATATGCATGAGGTGAATACTATTTATCCAAAGCAATGTTCACAATAATTAAGTAGACACCTCTCGATATTTTTTGTTCGTTAATGACTCGAGTAAACTATATGTAATTTCTTTGCTGACTTTTTTTCGTTCTATCTTTAAGCGTGCTAGTCATCAAACAATCCCACCTTTATATATTCATCTGAATTAATCTAAGTCATTCATATATGAACAAAAGTGATATTATAAATGAACTATTAAAATTAAAAGATGAAAAGCAAACTGCATTTGATGGTATTGTTCCCTATATTAAAAAAGATGTGCTTTTCCTATAGCAATCCTTCTTGAAATCATCTTTAATCGCTCTCTTCGAGATGGTTACTTCTTAAAACAATGGAAAAGTTCTTACGTCTACCCTGTTTTTAAATTCGAATTTAAAAATGAAGTTATAAACTATCACTCCATTTGTAAAATATCTGTAATTTTCAAACTATTCGAAAAAATTGTTTATAACAAGCTTATTTTCTCAGTGAAAAAAAAAATAGTAATCTCCCCTTTGCAGCATGGGTTTATCAGTTGCAGATCAACCTCGATTAATCTTTCGATTTTTAGTAATTACATATTTAACAGGGGTATCAATGTGATGTTATACGAGTATATACTGATTTCTCTAAAGCGTTTGACAGGGTTGATCAGGCAATAATTATTGTCAAACTTCATAACTTAGGTTATTATTCTAACTTATTAAAATGGTTTGAATCCTATCTTGCTGGTACGAGTAGTTGCAACTTCCGGAGTTCCACAAGGAAGTCATTTAGGACCCCTTCTCTTTCTCTTATTTATCAACGATATTCCAAGTGTTTTGAGTAATAGTCTTTGTTTAATGTATGCTGACGACCTTAAATTATTCCTACGAGTAAAATCTTTTTCAGATTGCACAAGCCTTCAAAACGATCTTTATAAATTGATAAATTGTCTGTTGGGTGTACTAATAACTATCTGCATTTGAATGTTTCTAAATTTCATAGTATGATGATTTACCGTGGTACGTCTCAAATATTATTTTCTTACGATATACATGGATCTTCTCTTTCCTAGGTTATAGAAAAAAAAAGATTTAGTGTGATCTTTGGTTTAAAATTAACGTTTTCCAACCACAATGACTACATCATTTCTAAGGTCAGTTCAACGCTCGGATTTTTTTCACGGAATGGTATAGAGTTTTTAGACCCTTTTACTCTAAAGATGTGTCCACACCAAAGAAACATTTCAGGAAACATTGCTTAAAAAACGTTTCTGAAATGTTTCCAATCTCCTAAAAAAAAACATTTCAAAAACATTCCAGAAATTTTTGAATAATGCTTCTGATGTTTCTGTCTGTCTGTCTGTCTGTTCGACTACAGTCTAAACGGCTCGGCCGATTTTCATTAAACTTGGTAGATATCACTTTTAATACTTCCCCCCCCCCCATAAATGTTTTTCTTTTTTTTTTCTAAGTTCGGTACTGCCATACGAATTTTTTTCGAAATTTTATAAATACATATTTTTTTTCTCAAAAACTGTTTGACAGATTTAAAAAAAAACACGAAAAAATTTCATTTATGTAGTTAAACCTAGGTAATGGTTTAAAAAAATTTCCGAAATATGGTAAATAAGGGTACCCACCATGGAACCATTTTTTTGTTTTTGATTTTCTCAAGTTTTTTGCTAAGTTTTTTTTCAAAACTCAATATTTGGAAAACCACATGCTAGATTTTTTTTTAAACTTGATAAATAAGAGTTTCTCAATATAATCAACAAGATGTAAGAAAAATTTATTTTACCTAAAAATAAAGGTACCCCCATGCAAATGTTAAAAAACTTAAAAAAATGGTTTTCAAAAATCGTATTTTTCTTGAAAACGGCGCCTAGAATTTTAATAACAATTTTTTCTTTCAATTCATTTTTATGATCTTCAATTCAATAAAAAAAATGTTGAAATTAAGATGTTACAGCTTGTACCTACCATAGAACCATTTTTTCGAATTTTAAATTTCTCATTATTGACATAAGGGATCTTATTGAAATTTTTTATGGAGAATTTCAAAACTTTAAAATAAATATTTTTTGAATTAAAAAAAAATCTATTATTTTTTTTTTTTGAAAATTGGATGGCTCAATATTTTTTTTTTATAAATTTAATTTTTAATCGAACAATAATAAAAACTTTAAATTGGTGTAGGTCCAAAAATTTTTTCTTAAAAATGTTTTAAAAATTTTATATACAAAAGCTTATTTTTTTAAGGGACCACTACAACGAATTATAATTTTGTTGTAATTTTGGCATCCTATGCTTAGCTCCAACTGCTAAACGAGTTGTTTTAGTCATTTAAAAAATTAATTTTATTCTTATGAACAGTTTTTTTCTAATAACATTCGTTATTAAAATTCCTAGTTTATTACATAGGAGCAAGCTCGAGCGACCCAATCGTGCATTTTATTTTTCCCACCTGTGTTGCTCTTTAAGCGCATGAATTTTTATTACTACCTAATCTTTTTCACTATATATATTTTCGGAAATTTCAGACTTTTTTCGTTTCATAAATTTTGATCAATTGAATAACATCCTAGTTGTTCCACACTTTTTCAATATATCTCGACTAAGTAGGTAAAGTATCTTAAGTCGACTTAAGATATTTCGCGTTTTTTTGTTGATCCTTAGTGCCATTCTAAAAGGCTACAGTTCTGTGTTATCGGCTTCCTTCTATCTCACTCCAGTGCTTTTTTATAGACAAAAACAACTTCATCTTATGTTCAAAAGACACATCTCTACACGCGGTTAAATATCTTAAGTCCACATAAGATTGTGTGTTCTGCTTAATTTTAAAACCTAAAATAGACTTAAGATTATATTGGCTTAAGACTTTTTTATTATTGTGAAATCGTAAATCATATTAAGTTGACTTAAGATATTTTCGCGCGTGCAAACAGGAACAAAAGTCATCCTTAAGTCGACATAAGATAAAATCCTTAAAAAAAATTCCAAAAAAGTGTGAAAACGCAAATCATCTTATGTGAACATAAGATAAATTTTTAAATTTAAAACTGAAATTTTTCGCTCCCTAAGTAGTCATAGGATATTTTACCGTTTGCAAACCTAAAATAATTTCCGTAATAACAAGGACATAAGATATTTTTAAGCGTGTTTTGTTTCTAGATTGCCTTTTGTGCGACCGTTTTTCTTATTTTTTTCATTTAGTCTTTCAGACAGTTTTGTTTCATATGCGATTGAAAAATTATTACAAATGAAACACATACGTAAACAATAAAAAAGAGTTGAAATGCGTGAATTGCACGAATTTGCAATTAAAAATACATTTTATAAATATAAAACATGGATTTAATGAGATAAAAATGTTCAAATGTATGAAATTGCCGTCTGATTTCCAGAAAACTAAGAATTTATTCACACTAAGCTCAAAAATAGTTTTATTATTAAAAGAATTTTTATGCTAAAAATTTCTTCAAAGTTTTTTAAGAATACAATTTGGGATACCAATTTTAAGTAATTACGTAGTAGTATTGGCGAATAGTTCTAAAAAGACTGGCGCAAAATGTCAAACAACCTATTATTTTTAATTTCTTTGTATGTTACTACTTAACAATTTGCTGACTTTAAAGTAGTTTACTAACTCATTCTTAATAAATTGCTTCTGAACACACCAAAAACATTGACAGTTCGTGCAAAAAACTAAGTAGGTAAACAAACCTTTTGTGGCGTTTCTGAAAGCACGATATTCTTACGATGATTTTAACTTTAATAAAAGGGTAGATATATATATAGTGTATGAACCTATATTCGAATAAAATTTGCTAAATCGTTGATTTAACTTAGTTTCATATTAAATCAGCACTAACGTCGGTCGTACTAATGCAATTAAAATTTTGTGCCATTGAAATAATTTCAAAAAATAATCGTTTCACTTGTTTTGGAGATAATGATTTTTCAAAAAACAAAATTAGATTTTTTTTTTTCAAAAAATCCAAAAAATATTTTTGCGAATGTTCTTATATAAAATATTATTTTAAGCTTCGGGGCTCCTTTAAAAAAAAATGGTTTAAATCGTTAGAACCTTTAATGAGAAATTCGAAAATAAAAAGAAAAAGGTTGTCTGTACTGACGTACGCGCGGTAGAAGTAAAACTTCCTTACATGTCGCTGTCTTTGACTGATAGCTTTTCGTTTTGACACGTCACTGACAGCTGCATAGACATTTTTTACCCCCAACGCCGGAAAAGAAGTTTTACTTAAAAAAAAAAACGGTTCTATGACAGGTACCGTTAATAACATGTTATTCAAAAATTTTATTTTATCAAAATCATGTGAGCCGTTTTCGAGATAAATAAGATCTTGCACTACGGATGAGATACCGTTAGTTTTAGAGGTAAAAACAATTTTCAATTTCTCCTATCGCCCCTTGGGTCCCTTAAGTAAATTTGTTCCAATAGTTTTTTGTTATTATTAATTTGACTTTTAAAAATATGTTTTTATGTAACATTTTTTACAATGATCAATGATTTTTTTTAAATAATTTAATAATTTATTTTCTATTTTATTTTAATATTTTTTAAATAAATTATTTGAATAAAACTAAACTGTTTCTATTCTGTGAACCAAATGTGATTTTATAGCCTTTTTTTTAAAGAAATTCAAGTCTTTATTAGTTATTATTTTTTTTATTATTACCTAAAGCTCTATAGAACAAATGTGACTTTTTCATATACGACTTAAATAAAAACCACCAAATATCATCTTAAATCTCTTTTTTTCCACTTTTGCACACGCAACTCATCTTAAATTGACATAAGAATTGAAAACGTCCTTCGAAAACGCAAGGCAAAATATCTTATCTCAACTTAAGATTTTGGGAATTAAAATAAAATTCAATTTATAGAAAAACCAAACTATCTTAAGTCATATTTTTCCTCATAACGACCAAAATATTAAAAATATCTTTTTGAAAATAATTTCAAAAAAAAGATCATAAAATTTTACATATAAATGCTTTGTTGAATAAAGTCTATATTTGAAAGATTTTTTGGGATACAGCTTTGAAGTGTTTTTTTGCTCTCCTGAAAAATCATCAAAATTGACTTAAGATACTTTACCTTTTCAGTCGAGATATATCTTTAAAAACTCACTATCTAAAGTGTGGTTAAGGGCCGATGTTGAATGTGAACCACACCTAATCGTCAAGTTTTTTTCTGCATTTCATTTGACATTTCTCAATTTCAGACTAACTCAATTTGAACCATGGAAAGATACACAATCGAGCAACGCGTTTAAGTTATTCAGGCTTATTATAAAAATGAGCGTTCAAATCAAAATGCATATCGTGCACTTCGTGATTTTGTCGGTCAATTTAATCGTCCAAATGTGCGTACAATCGGAAAAATCGTGCAAAAAATTTGAGGAAACCGGATCTGTAGGAGATGTGAAAACACCAGTGCATGCTCGTACAGCTCGTACTACAGAAAATATTGCTGCTGTTCGCGATAGTGTGGCTAAAGAGCCGTCTACCTCAACTCGTCGTGCCCAACAACTGCACCTCTTACGCTCGTCGTTGATGAACATTATGCAGAAATACCTGTATTTACACGTTCAAGCGCCGTCAATGGTCAGAATAATGGCAAGAAATGGCAACAGTGGATGATCAATTTTCGAACAAAACCATCTTCAGTGATGAGGCACATTTTCAACTCAGTGGATTCGTCAATAAGCAGAATTGCCGCATTTGGGCGAATGATAATCCAAGAGTGATTGTCGAAAAACAAATGCACCCATAAAAAGTGACTGTTTGGTGCGGTTTATGGGCTGGCGGCAACATCGGGCCGTATGTTTTTCTAAAATGAGGCCGGTCAGGCAGTTACTGTGAATGGTGTTCGCTATCGTGAGATGATAACGAACTTTTTATGGCCCGAATTGGAAGATATGGATGTGGACGATATGTGGTTTCAACAGGTCGGTGCCACTTGCCACACAGCTAACGAAACAATGGCTCTTTTGCGCGAGAAATTCAATGGCCGTGTTATCTCACGTGGTGGCGATGTCAATTTGCCGCCAGGATCATGTGATTTGAAACCGTTGGACTTCTTTCTTTGGGGTTATTTGAAAGAAAAGGTGTACGTCGATAAGCCAGCAACAATTCAAGAGCTAAAGGATGAGATAATTCGGCACATTAACGCTATAGAACCTCAGTGTCATCGAGAATTTGAACCATAGGATGGAGGTGTGCGTCGCCGAGGTCGCGGCGGCCATTTGGTGGATATTTTGTTCCATACATAATTGAGCCATACCAATATTATCATAATAAAAAGAAATGACAATAATTTCCTAAATAATTTGTATTTTATTCAAAACCAACATCGGCCCTTAAAATTTAACCACCCTTTACCTTTGCAAATGCTTGGGAAACAAAGAAATTTTTCCATTCGGAATGGGAAACAGAGAAACATTTCAGAAATGTTTCGCAAGAGTCCAGACCAAAGTAAACATTTTAGGAACATTTCAGAAACTATTCAGAAATGTTTCTCTGTTTCTGAAATGTTTTTTAAATGTTTCTGAAATATTTCTTAAATGTTTCTGAAATGTCTCAAAAATGTTTCTTTGGTCTGGACACACCTTTAAATGTTTCAAAAATGTTTCTTTAATGTGGACAGACCTTAAGATCTTTGTAATTATTTTTGTTATGTGCGATCTATTTTAGAATACTGTTCTTTCATCTGGAATCCTTTGTATTCTGTTCATGCAAATCGGATCTTACGATGGAATATTGATATGCCATTACAATATAATACAAGGTGTTTCTTATTATGCATTCAATCCTTGGAATTACGCCGTGCATGTTTCGATGTCATGTTTGTCCGAGATTTAATTAATTATAAAATCAATTGCTCTCAGTTGCTTTCGTTAGTTGGTTTTCATGTTCCAAGTCGTAGCTAACGAAGTAATCGCTTATTTTGTGTACCGTTTCATTGAGTAGATTATGGAACCAATGAACCCTTAACTCGCTGTTTAAGACATAGAAATTCTCTATGTAATGTTATTGATTTAAATTTATACTTAAGGCGAGAGTGTTTTAGAAAAAGACTGTCATTTAGTCTTAATTACGGTGGTTTGCAAAAACGTACTGGCGCCATCAGCCCAGAGAACGTAGTCCAGAAGATGCTACAAAGCTATGAAAACTGGAAAAAATATGTGTAGCTTTACAGAGTATATTCTCAAAAGAAAAAAAGATTGGGAAACAGTTGAGCACGATAGTTGATCCCGAAAGGGAAACATGACAACCCCCCTGAATTAATGCAAAGAGCGGTCCCGGGGGTGTAGGTCAGACGCCAATAAGGGTTTTAGAGGAGTTTTATTCGAGTAGCGAGTCCGACACACGGGAATGGTCAACGGATCAACGCCAAGACATCCTTACGGTGCATCAAGCGTTTCTTCTCGCTTTCCCTTAAGGTAAAAAAAAATTATTATTTTATATTTTTGTCACATGTTGTTAATTATTTTTGTAAGTAATCTATAAGAGCTGTGTCTCTGCTTGATGAATAAAAATAAATAAATCCTAAAATCAAGCTATTAATAACAAATACATACAAAATACCCGCTCTTATTGAAAAACCCTTTATGTTGTCATTCTTACTTGTTATAATGGGTTCCTTTTGCCCCTATTTTAATTTTTACGTGAGCTTTCAGATTTGCAAACGAAAATAAAACCAACCTTATTACATGCAACATCCTTTTGAATTTTGCACAAGACTCTGTTGGATCGAAATTTACAGTCTAAGCAGACAAGTGTTCGTTAGAAAGGATGTATGAAAACTGTCTCTGACAGCCAAAAACAAAAATTCATTTTAATTCCCTACACCTGTCTCCCTCCCTAAAGTGTTTTTTAAATCAACTTAAGGATAATAGAGTATGATTAACTAATTTGGATGTCAGCTATGATTTATGAGATAATTACGTATCTAAGCAGGAAGATCCTTATGCATTTGACTTGATGACAAATATTTGGTTTAGCTCAAAATATAACGAGTCTTTTTGCTTCTTACTTCTTACTAAAAATTTGATAAACCAGGAGGTATGACGTTCATTTTTCATAATTCCCCGTTCTGGGTTCCCTGTAGGAGTTGAAGGACCTTCTAGCCGTAATATAATATTTCTTTTTGCTGTATAGCACTGGGTGGAAGATATATTTTCTAGGAGATATATAAACGAATGGCCATCATAAAATATGAAGCATAAGAACATCTTTTATGTATCTCGTCTTTTATTTTCTCGGTTATGTTTTTTTTATGTTGCTTATAGACAATTTATATGGAGAACATTATCAAGAGGGAAGGTTAGATTTTTATATGTGGCGTACATTTAGAACATTGTTTTTGGGGAAAATAAAAGGTCAGCTAATGGCTACCACGAGCTTTCTTTTGTTGAATTCTTACATTGTAAAAGATGTATATAGGTATGAATGCAGGAAATCTTTTGACAATTTGGCTTTAGCAGGTGAGCAAAATACGTAGCTATGCAAAAATATTTGTCTCGAACTTTAGTTGTGCATTTCGGTCAGAGTCTTAAATTACTTGCATTTTAAGTCAATACTTTTCAGGAAGTTCTGCGAGTTTGAGGTTAATTTTTCTTTAATATTGATAAAAATTATTGTGTTGAGAAAGTATTTGCTTTCTGAAGGAAGAACGTAATAAATTTTTTTAAGTAGATATAAGGTGGGAAACTTCTTGGGATTTTAAATGTGATTATTAGTGCTTTTAATAGAAGATTGGTTTAAATTTTCATTTCTTTTTGGAAATTACAGCTTTCAGAGATTATAATTCTTAACCTTGACAACTTTTATGACACATACTGGTGGATGATGGTCCAAAGAAAGAAGGTGTCAATGATCCAGCGAAATTTGACACCTTTCTCCCAGATGGAACTTGACTTTGGCTAAACCGAATTACATTTCTGATTGAGTGATGTTAGGTAAAGATTTGGAGGCAGTGAGAGCAACCATGGAGTTGAATGTTCCTCCTCCAAAAAGTTGAAATAAAACTTTGTTAGAACCTGATCTAGCATACATAGATGACGACTCTCAAACAGTTTCGTTTTTTTTCCGGAAAACAACGAAATACATATTTCGACAAGGATAAAATGTCTAACGCGTTTATAAATCATAGTATGCTATCTTCCAAAAAGGTTTTCTGCTGTAAAGCGTTGTTTATGCAGCCTTATGGTTGGAGTTAGTTGAAAATAACTGCCAAAAGTGTTCGGGAAATGGTAAAACAAATTTCAGGCAAGAAGGACGAGAGTTCTGCTAAATTCTGATAGCTTTCCTACTGGTAACTCGTCGGCAAACATTGATTTAAATTTCACGATTCAGCTTTACTTGGGCGTTCGACCTAGAATAAAGCGCTTCACGCACAATAATAGATAGGTTGGGATTGCAATTTTATAAGGGCTTACAGCCATTTGCTACGGATTGGAAGTGAGATGAAGGAATTTAGGATAGGAAGGATTAAAGGATGCTGATAAATAAATGAAATTTGACGGTGTAACAGCTCGAAGAGAACCAGGACCTAGTGACTTACAACTCTCAACGATTCCTGGGTGTGTGTTACTAGGAATGAAGGGGACCTACAATTTATGAGCTTTATGAGCTTTACGAGCAGCATTTTTCATGACAAGAGCTACTCTTTGTCAATTCCTCGCAATAGGCAGTACACCTCTTCAAAAAAACTTTTTGCAGCGGCTGAGAATCCAACCCAAGACCTTCTGCATGACAGTGCAACGCACTTATCATTATGCAAAGGGGTGCTATAGGGCGCTGATAGGTGAGTCGAAAGGAAAGGTTCAGGCTGTTTCCTATTAGGGTAGGAAAAAGGCGAATGGAAGTTAAAGGGAATAGCAAATGATACAAATTTTACATAGTTTTGAGAAAAAGCTATCAAATCGGGAAAAAAATAGGGAATTCTGAAAAGGAAAAAGAGCATTTGTCGCGGAACTGATACACTTACACGGCTCAGCTCAGCTCCTCAGATACGGGAGGATGTTGTTCCAAAAACAGACGAAAACACAAACAAAACATAAATCGTGCCAGACAAAAACAACAAAACAGATTTGCTTATACCACAAAAATTCTTGTTTTGCCAACTGAAGCTTACCACAATATTGCTGGTGCTTCGCAGGTAGGTTACCCTCCCTACCGCGATTCCATATCGGGAATTTTCGGACTCTGCTGTTCTGGTGTCGGAAGTCCATTTCAGTCCATTTCCTCAAACGAACTTAGCCATCTCTATCCACCCCTTGAAAAATGTTGCTTAGGAAGTTATTAAGTGGCTTTTTCCGTTCAATAAAATTGGTGAATTTATCGTGAAGCAAGAATTAAAAAAACCGGAACATACGAAATTGAAAATTTTAAATATTTAAATGAAAACTAAAGAAAGAATTCAAACAAAACAAAAAAAATCGAGGATAAGCCAAACGGTGAACCCTTATATAAAATTATTCTGACATAACTAAAAAAAAATTAAGAAAAATAGTTGTTTTGGTCTATTAAAAAATGAAATTTATGCTTATGAACAGTTTTTCTCTAATAATATTCATTTTAAAATTATTAGTCATTTACATAAGAGCAAGTTCGTGCGACCCATTTTATTTTATTTCTTGAAGATTGCACAAATTAGATGCCAACACCCGTTCATGCCCTTAAAAAATACTTTAAAATTTATTAAAAATATCAACTTCTAAAAGCCTTTATGAATGAATATTGGGATAGGCTTTGTACTGCGACCTTAAGATCTATTGTGCCTAGAAACCTTTAAGGTGGTACCTTTGTCTTGAGAAATTTGCAAAAATTGTATATCTCCTTCGAAGCCTTTAAGGTGGTGTACAATTTTTGTGAGTTTTCCAAGAAAAAGGTTACAAAAATCAAACTTGACCTAAGGTGACCATGTGTGACCTTGAAAAACTTTAAGCCTTGATTGAAAGTTTTCTATGCTGAACAATTTCCAAAACTAATTTACCTTTTTGACTTGTTATTACTGACCAATTAAAAGGCGGTTTACTATGCAAAAATGACGTGTCAAGATCACCAGCCCAGGGTAAGGGCATATATTTTTCTTTTTCGAATGAGAAATTCATCATCAAGCAACAAATACTTAACGAAAAGTTTTATTTTCTTTTTCTTTTAAGGTTTGCCTTTTCGTGGGAATCTTGCTATAAAGTCAAATAGATACACAGTTCGAAAATATTCGTATTTCATTCAATTTATAATAAAAATAATTGAATATCAGATTACACCAAAAAGCAACACAAATATACAAAAATATCTGTCTAAAAGCGATTTTCATTAATCAGCCAAAGCCCCATCAATTACCATTGCTCTGCGGGCATATTATACAATTTCCATAAATAACCTATTCGTAAAACGGCGAAATTTTCCAATTCAACATAAAAAACCCATTCCTCTAGAACGGTAGTTAAACTGCGCAATACATTTATCATAACCCTCTATCCCACTTTATAAAATAAAACGAGGATAAGAGAAAAGGATGAGAAAAGGATAATTAAAAAATAATATTTTTCCAACCATCATCGTTTCAATTCACGTCACAATGGGTATTTATAAAATATGTTTTACTCTTTCCCCACACGTAGGTCTCTTCAATTCAGATTTAATCTTCGCAGTCATATTCGAGGCATTGCTTGTTATCTTAAAGGATTTGCATAGATTATTTTGGGATAATTAATAATTCCCTCGACCAACGACATGTCATTATAGCATTAATATGTTCCATCAACAAAAGTCATCATGAGCGAATAACATTACCGCCCATTCCCATTGTGGGTGCGGCTTTAATCAGCAGCGTTCATATCATAACTCGTTTCGTCATGTTAGTTTGTCGATGCGATAGCAATACAACTGTTATTTCGTTCATTTGTAATTTATTGGTGCTGTCAGACAATAACAACAACAGTGCTATTTTGGTGGTGCTCGTGTTGGGCGCCATTTAAACCACCCCTATCATCACCGACAAGCACACGATTGACATTACTGCTGTCGCTTAGGTGATTCTAATCGAAGTAAATTCTATTTGACTATTAATTACGCTCGCATTACACCATCCCAGTTAGCCTAGCAACTGCATGAATCCCAGGAGGGCACTTGAATGAGAGTTCGGTCAAGTCATAACTGTAACCGTAAATTTAAACTGTAACACGAAAGGAGAATGGAGTTAGAGAGAATAAACTGTAAGGAAACGTCACAAAAGGTATCAAATATAACTGAACTCGCATGTTCGGGCTTTATGTCACCACAATTCATTATGCGTTCGTTCAGAATACCAAATGCACATAACCATTATGGGCCAATTCGGGCAGTAAAATAGCAACTAGTTTATCGATTCGTTCCAGGATGACTAGTTACTGGAAATTCTCGCTAGAAAAGAGGACACAAAGAAACGATTTTGTTATCATGAAAATTGAATGTCGAAAGTCTCCTTTCGTATAACAATTTAACTGACAGATAACTGAGAACTAAAGCCGGTGCGAAAGTGGAGAGTCCTTTTATACCATCAGATCCCAGAATTACTCACCGACAGCGACAGAAGAAGTTTTTAGAACTACGACTATGAGAGTCTGATAGTTGTGGGTGGCACTTTGGTGGTATTTTTAGTCTTTTCCTGCCAGAGAAGAGTAGTGAAAATAGTTATCGGCGAATGCAGCGAAGGGCGCGGGCGATGCAACAAAGAGTAAATCAAATGTGGCTTAAGAGAAATTTAAGCATGAAATATGGCATTTAAGTAGTGGTGTTGCTGTTGCAATAAAAACTACATTTGGGTAAACAGATATGATTTCAATGGTTCCATATCTACAATCAAAATCAGTACCTGTTCCATCTCAGAATGCAAGTTAACATTTAATTAAAAATTAACAAATTTAACATAATTGGCATAAAAATTGAGTCACACGAACTTCTTCTTATATTTAAAACACTTAAGAATTTAAAAAACTTCTTCTTTTCAAACGCTTGGATGATATTAAAATAAAATGTATTGAGACTTTTTCTTGGTTGCACTACACGAATGTGGAATGTTTTGGCTCTCTTGCCCCTCCCATTTTGATATTCAGGGAATCAAAATCAATGTGCGTAGGAATCTCTACTTCAATGCTTCCTTTTTTATCTTCCTAACGCTCGAATTTGTGGTACCCCTTGGCATAATGGTTAGTGCGTTCGACTGTCATGCTCAAGTTCGATTCGCAGCCACTGCAAACAAGTTTTTCAGGGATGTTATGCCTCTTGTGTGGAATTGACAAATAATCCTCTAAGATTATATCTCTCGTCATGCAAAGTGCTGCTCATTAGCCGTTCGGAATCGGCAGAAAATTGTAGGTCCTCTTCGTTCCTGGTAACACACACACAGGAATGGTTGAAAGTTGTAAGTCAATAGGTCCTCTGGTTCACTTTGAGCTGTTGACGCTCGAATTGTGTTTAATTTGTGTTTAATCATTTTAAGGATAGTCAAAAACCCCCAGTGTCGACTAAACATTAAAAACAAATATATGAAAATTGTTGCATCAAAACATTTCAACGCATTTTCAGAAAAATAACTTATTTTAGAGTATTCAATCGGGTTTCCAGGTAAAACACAGTTGTGTTACTTCTTTGATTAAAGTAACAGAGGATATAAGGAATGCAATTGATAAGGATATCAAGTAACTTATCTAGTTTCCCGGGTAGAATTTACAACTCGATACTGCTAAGGTACCAGCTAGTTGTGCTTAGTTTCAACCATGGCCCTACCGAGCAGTATCTAGCTTGTCCCTTGCTCATTTGACACAATCTACCACAACCTTTTATTATATTAACTGAAAAATATATTTAGCTTTTCCTCACCTGCATGCAAACTTACGAGTATATTCTCATATACTTCCGTGAAAGATCTCAATCTTTTTTTGTAAATACTAAGGCTTCGAATTACTTGCCTATACAAATAGGTGGTCCACAGGGTTCAGTTTTGGGCCCCCTTTTGTTAACAATTTTCATCAATTACGAGGGCGGTCCTATAAGTACTTAACCTCGCCGCGCGATGGTGCCAGTATCGCCAGAGAGATCAACTATCCTCTAGTACATTACCTTAGATAGCTTCTGTCAAAATTTCAGCCGAATCGGACTCGTAGTTTTGTTTTGATGACTTGTGGAACCCAGCTTGTCCACGAACTTTAGAAAAATGGAAAAGAGCAATATCGGGCAGTGATTAAATTCTTGTTTTTGGAAGGGAAATCGCGCAGCGAAATCAAAGAGATCTTGAATTCTGTATACGGTGACTCTTCTCCTTCGATGGCGACCGTCAAAAATTAGTATAAACGTTTCAACGTGATCGTACATCGAATTTTGATGAGCCCCGCCCAGGTCCCCGAAAATGGCTACCACGGATGATAACGTGTCAAAAATCCACGATCTCGTATTGGCAGACCGCCGATTGAAGGTGCGCAAGATATCTAAAACTGTAGGCATCTCAAAAGACCGCGTGGGTCATATCCTCCATGAAATTTTGGGCATGAGAAAGCTGTCAGCGTGATGGGGGCTGCGTTTGCTCACTCCGGACAATAAGGGCAACCGTAAGACCACGGCCAAATTGGTCGAATTGCACTGCGAACTGCTGTCCCATCCACCATATTCTCCAGATTTGGCCCCATGCGACTTTTTATTGATTGCAAACTTGAAAAAATTACTCGCCGGGAAGAAATTTTAGTCAAATTAGGAGGTCGTCGCGGCCAAGGGGGCCTACTTTGCAGGCCTCGAGAAAACCTATTTTTCGGATGGGTTAAAGAAGTTGGAGTATCGATGGATCAAGTGAGTCGAGCTTAAAGGAGACTATGTTGAGAAATAAATCTCCACCGTTCCAAAACTTTTGTTTTTATTTTGTATGCTAAGTACTTGTAATAGTTAAAATTGTGAAGAAATTTGAAGCTTATGCATCATTATAATGCACTCTCAGTCTTGCTGCTACAAGATAAGTTTTGCTGATGATCCGAATTTTTCGATTTCCCGGCGTTTGCAGCAATTGAACGTGTCGTACACCTCACTATGGCGTATGTATATTTAGTATTTGGATTTGCGTCTCCATCCTTATAAATTTGAAAATACGCAACAATTGAAGCTTGCTGACCAATTACAATGCCGTAGAATACCACGACTCCACGAGTGCTTGAAGAGGTGCATTCCGTTGCATCCAGAGAAAGTGACTTTTTGGTGTGCTCTATGGTCAAAAGGTGTCATTGGTCCATATTTTTTCGCTTATGCCAATGGGCAGACGGTTACGGTCAATTTGGAGCGATGTGGTTGAATGATAATCGATTTTGTCTGGCCGACGACGATTGAATATCATGACACTTGGACAATATGAATCTTCCTGAGGCGCCCATTTGAATGATTTTGCTTTTGACAAATTCCAATCTTATAATGAAATAAAATTGTAGGTGAACGTGACCTAAGCTGGTTATCCTCTAATTCTTCTTGGAAATAGTCAAATCAACTATGTTGAAAGAGTGTAAAATCTGGGTTTGTATTTTAGTACAACTCTAAGATGGGATGACCACATTCAACAAATTATCAGAAAAATGTATGCATGGCATTCTTAGGACTCTTTCACTGTCGTCACACTTTACACCTCTTGGTCCTAAATTATTGCAGGTAATAACCCTAGTAATGGTTTGCAACAACATTGTAAGAACGTGTGTATAATTTTAAGAGGCGCGATCTCGTAAGTTCATTTTCCAGATCAATATTGGGACGCAAAATCCACATATACATTAATAACCGATCACTTCTTTTTCTGTACAAGTTCATAACCATGAAAGAACCCTTATACATATTTACGCAACTTATTGTCTTTTGCCAGAATACCGCGTTCTGTTCTACTACGCCGATAAACATGCCGCGTAACTGAAATGCATTTTTTCATCCATGCCTTTAGATTGTTTAACTCATTACCAAAAACATTAGGCGAATTATCGATACACGTAATTTTGGACCGTGCTGTTAAATTAACTTACATTAAAATAAATTTTGTATTTATAGATTAAGTAAAAGATTATTTCTTTAAATTAACTTCTAATATCATGGTCAAATTCAATTAAAATTAATATTTAAATTACTTCACTCAAGTAATGCCATTTTATATCTTCGACAACTAAGGAAGATAAAAATTTTAAATCCTTGCAAGGGCTTAAAAAAAAGAGATTTTTTATACATAAAATTTTTCAGGCAAATTTGCTACGCCAATTTAAAAATGTTGTCATTTTTTATACATAACTTTTAGATCATCATCTCATGACTTTTGGTTTTTTTAGTCCTCTAGCTCTTTGGTAGGTATTTTTGGTAATATTTTTTTTAGAAATTGCCAAATCGGCCCTTTTTTATTAAACACGTTTTTAAAATAAATTTTTGTTTCATTCCTGGAATAAAAATATCTAGACAGTACTTAAAAATGTATGTTATGTAAGCAGTTAAACTTTGGCTTTATAAAATAGTAATGCTCTCATCCATCAACCATCAACCTTAACTTAATGAATAAAAATACTCTACGCAAATAAAACAACGTCTTTCCACTTTCGCAAATCTGCAACAACTGATCATTTCTTTATTTTGTCAATATATTCTGCTACCTAACCGGTAGTCTCTTTCTATTCAAGTATTCAATACAATCGTTATATCTTTCTTTGTGTTTGAACATTCATTTGTTTTTCTTTATTCTTTCTTTTAGAAGTGTTGCCACAGTATGTTCTTTTCTTAAATATCAGTTATCAAATAATCATATTGGTAGTAGTTGTAATAAGTTTGACAATCTTTAACAGGCAATCGGGAATTTTCACCATGACATCGAGTCCAATAATGTAATTCTTATTTTATTTTGTTTACCTAATCTAACTCTCAATTAAATTATATTCTATACAAAAATTTAACATTTCGTTTTGTGAATCTATTTAGTTTTATTTTTCTTCGTTCTTTTCATCTTTTTTTTCATCATTCCATTCGCAACAATCTGATTGAACTGAAGGATAGTGGTGCCCCCAGAGCCTTTACTAACTCCCCATAAATAATGTAAGGGACTGCAACTCCTATAGTTCAGGGAGCAAAGGTCTACTTGCCATAAATCAAGGAGTTCTTTGTGGCACAATTTATCGTTGGCAACGATGATTGCAATTTACATCATCCACAAAATAAAAAAAAAAAAAAAAAAATAAAATTATAAGAAGAGAACGAATGAGTAGTAGTAGAGAACTTCTTGTGTTCCTGATGGAACACTATTTGCATTGGTCCTTTTTATGGATACAAAACTAACCAAGTAAATTTGAAGCAACTAATAAACCAACAGGTTCCCACTGATTCCATCCGTCGTCTTTGTTAAAGTTTAACGTCTGCCTGGAACTGGACTGAACCGGGGTGGTATATAATGATGTAGAATACTTTTTTTTTTTTGAAAAATGATCCCTTTATCCCGATTGCCCAAAGGGTTTTATCAGACCAAACCACTGAAGCTGTTGGGAACATCAGCAATAATGAGAACTGATTCCTACACAGAAAAGTACTCGTGGAAGCGAAATATAACTATATAAAGTTGTGATATATATGAATCTATAATTATTGCAAATTTTGGGGAAAGAAGTCCTAAGTGAGTATATAAAGGACGCAAGTAATAACTGCTTCCGCGACAGAAAATGTTAAAAAATAGGAAATTTAGATTCTGTAAATCTGGCTTTGTTTCTAAGCTTCTTTTCTTTTCGCATGGTAAAGACGAAACTTACATCAAGCAAATCCAAAGCCTTTATAGAAAGAAAGGAGAGTTTATCCATGTTGATGCCACATCTTGAATTAGCCTTTTGTTTTAAAGATAATTTATTTGTTTGTGAAAAGTTGTTGTAATTTAATAACAGAAAAAATATGATGGAAAGAAAGCTCCACATGTAGTGAAATTTTTTAGGGAATCAAATTTCAAATGCCTCTAAAAATAATAGTTAAATTTCTCGTTAACGGTCACTAAAACATCAAAATCATTAATTTCATTGTTTAGGGACTTATAAAGGGTTTTCCAACGCTTTTGCCATAGTGGTTAGTCCGTTGGTCTTTCATTCGATTCTCAGCCGCCTTAAGATTATTTTTTAGGGGTGTACTGATTCTTGCGAGAAATTGATAAATCATCCAAGAATATTTGCTTTCATAAAAATTCTGCTTATCAGCCCTTAGGAATCGGCAGATTGTAAGTCTTACAGGAATGATTGATAGTTGTCACTTACTAGGCTTAGGCACTCTACAAGTCGTAATGGTTTCTATTTAATTATTTTCTTTTCAACAGAGATGGATCAAGGTTGACAATTTGTGGCGGCCATCAGATTTGTTGTTAATAATTTAGACCCTGATGCCAAATTACCATGCCGGGATTGAGTAGGATGTTCAAATGGTAAAGCTTTATTATCAAAATGAGTGTTTGTTAGTAAAAATATGGCGCTTGTTGGCCCCTCAAGGTCGACTCTATAAAATTTTTTTGCGGTAAGCAATAATCACAATTCTAGCGTTTAGGAAAGTTCAAGAAGATTTACAAGGAGACATCGGTGAATATGAATGAAAGGAAAACATTGAGCAGCGTAAAGCATCCATATTCTTTGAGTGCGGCTTAGGAAAAAATCTCTGAATTTAGTAGTTCTTTTGAAAATAAAGTAAAAGTTGAGCTCATGAATTATTGATTGGGATTTTTGAAAAATGATTATTACAGATAATGCTTGAAAATATGATAGTTTTAATGAATTGCCACCGAAAGAATGAATTTGGGACATTCAAATCAGTACAGCAAAATCGGAGATTGTCTGCATCAGGAGACCTCGTGATTCCAGACGTCGTTCAGCAACTAGCTGCAGACACTTAGTCCTGAAACTTCCAAACTGACCCACCATACTGCAGCCGAAAGGAACGTCAAATATCTAAGTATCAACTTCAACGTGTTACTGAGGTTCAACCTGCACTCAAAAAGCGTACTCTAATAAGCTAACTGGGCATTCCACTGACTACACCCCTTGAGGAGGAGAAGATCAGGGCATAGCCAACAGACGAAGGTACTCATGTACAAACAACTCCTGCGGCCAGTTATCAGCTATTAATTCTCAGGCTAGTTTACGATCCCTATCATCCCTATTACCCTATCGTTTCGTATTTTGTATCCAAGTGTGGTAACCAATCTAATGTATAGATTTAAGATCGGCCCGGTCGGTGTTTCTGTTAAAGAGAGGCATCGTTGTGCGGTGTTTACGCTGCTTGAGAAACCATTCTAAATGTTTGTAATACAAATTGTTAGGAAAAGCCTTTAATAGAATTGTTTCTTATTATTTATTAATTAAGGGATTTGCCAAAGATTACCCAGCTTTTTCATTCGTCTGAGATCATTTTCCAGAACCTCATTGGTTACTTGAGTTCCTATCATTTTGTTCCCTGATTAGTTTTAGGGACGTAAGGCTTCCGATAGGGATCCCCGCACCCATTTTGTCCTTCTGAGCTTTTCTTCAAGTAGCTCATTGCAGTAGACAGTGCTCCTTCTCCTTCTAGAGTTCTTCTCGCTTCGTCTCGTACTAGGGACAGATGTTTCCTGTAAGAATTCCCGACCGTTTAGTTCCTCTAATCTCCTGTTCAAGTGGCTCATTGAACAAGGTTCTTATTCCCTAGAATGTGTGCTGGGCACATGGGTTTTCTATAAGAAAAAGTGGTTAAGTGCCTCATTGGACTGAGGTCTCCTTCAATAATTCTAACAGATCTGTTCTTTAGGTGACGTGCTATTGACAAGGGCTTAATATAAGGATTCCCGACGGTTTAGTTTCTTTGGGCTCCTCTTCAAGAAGCTCACTAAACAAGGTTCTCCGATATGGGTTCCGATCAACTTTTTCTTCCCCATATTGCATGCTTCAAATATATTATAAGAAATCCCTTTATAGTTATTTGAAACCATTGAATATTGTATTATACAAAACGCTATGTTATATAGCTTAGGACGACAAAATATTGTAAGCCCCGTTATATTAAATAAACAAAATTTGGAATGAAAATAACTAAAAGCTATTTTATTCGGAGCTTAGACTTCACAACGACAAGTTTTGTTGCTTTTTTTGGGAAGAACCTTGGATAGCGCTGAGCTTACCTGAAACACGAAATAAAATCATCCTAGTGTAAAGTTAGCTAATTGCGTTCTTCGATAAGCATTTTTCGATGAAGGTTTGGTTTGATTTTCACTGACCATTTAATTAAATTCAGGCTGCTAAGAGGGTACCAGATGTGGAAAATTAAACTAAAGAATATTTCGAGAAAAACTTTTCTATCAAGTTGTACCCTTAATGGAGTTTCTCACGATTTTCCAGAACAGCCTTTTTTGTAATTATAAATCTTCCACAAATCCAAATGAACCGCAAATTTGTGTATAAATTTAACCCCAAGGCTCCCAAAAACTAAAACTTTCACGTCATTGTTGATTCCCTTCAGGGACATTTTTAACCATTCCATCATTCGTACGATAGTTCCGAAAATCAAAAGTGTCCTTTTCACAGATACCTACTTGAACAATAATTAAAAAGTTTAGAATATAATCTTTATTACAAACTGTGCCGAACACAACGATATCCTTGCCAAACAACTAACTTTTAATAATAAACAAGTAACGAACAAATCGCTAGTGGCATTCCTTGTTCAACTTAACAGAAAAGGCCATATCGTTGGAGAAGACTCCCGGTTAAGTCCATAGCACAAGTTACAACCACTTGAAATTCTATAATGGATGCGCAAAGAAATTTTAACAATTTCCCAGACCATCATTCCTTCCCACTATTCGCTTTAATTAGCCGTTGTTTGAACATCAAAAGCACTGCACCACCATCACCATCTGCGTCAAGTTGTTGGGTTGTTAAGCTTTTCCTAATGATGCTATAACAGTGAAAATAAAATAAAACACAAGAAGAACGTTTCTATCTCGCTATCCAAGGACTTTTTGAGAACTTCTTCAAATGTTAACTGTGTATATAGATACCATACAATTTGGGCGCACACATCCTGCACCTTCATCATCGATCAATCGAAACGTTTCTATGGGAAAGTAGATGAACATCGATTTGTATCTTTTGGTCAACAAATTGGTATTTCGCCTCAAATTTAAAGTCCCTAAAAATGGTGAAAAAAATCACAATACCGAAGAAAATACAAATGTCCTCGGTGTATATCTATCTGGACGAAAAATAGAGATCACAGAATTACCAACTGAAACAGCACTCAAATTAAAATATCCCATCACACACACCCACCCATTGATATGACGAAACCCCAGGTTTGCATAGCTTCTGTCAGAAGTATCCCAAATCTCTGTGGCAGAATAGTTAGTTCAATGTCCACAAGTAACCACTAAAATCTAAAAGGGCGTAACAAGCTCTCTAAAAGCCATCCACTCCACATTACGATTTCAAACCCCCATATCGAATCCTTTCAAACTGGCCCTTCAATAAGCTCTCTGGGTCTGTTGTGTGTGTACATTATATAGGTTACTGTATCGAGCTGGCGTAGATACACATAGATTTCACTTATTTGTTGGATTGCCTGTCTGTCTGCCATTTGTAGGGAAACATGGAGTGAAAAATGGTGAACCACGAACACGACCTAATGAACTCAGAAAACTCTGGATTAATTTTATAGCGGTCTAGCTACCTACAAGGCATCTAAATAATATCCACGGGTCACGACTGGGTCACAGGTTCTTGCTCCAAAAGGTCAGTGGTACAAAGTGCTTTAGATTAGAATAACCTCATAATTCGTTATAGAAAATCGACGAACCAAATCCTTATACGTTAACTAGAAAAATGTCGATGATGGACTTCATTGGCCGAGTGAAAAGACATTCATACGTTAATGAAATTGTTTATTAAACAACAAATGTTTCATTGCGTAAATGAATATACCTTTGAAATCCAGCTAAATGGGCATAATGTAGGGCGAATAATAGAGCAATATCATAGATCATAAATAGTCAAAGATTAACTGATATCAGCACCCAGTAAAGAAGACATAAACTTACCTTAAGGGCGCAGGACCTGATAGTTTCCCAGTAGTGCTCTTCAAATACAGTGGTGAAGTTTTCATAAAGAAGATCAAATAAATGCCCAACACTGGAGGAAGGAAGCTTTTTAAAAGAGTGGAGGTTGCGGTTTTCGAAATCCCCTGTTAAATTTTCAAAATCTTTTCATTGGTGAAAATGAGAAGCTTCTGCAAGGTCCGGTTCTTGAACTATTTAAAGTTAATTTACTGAATATTATTTAACTTTGAAAAAGTCTTCGGAAGGTGATATTTTCACAACCAAGGCTCTTAAAGACCTGTATCTAAAAATCATGTTCTTATAATGTGAACGCGCTAAGAGGGTCTTAATTACTATTCAAATGTACGCGTGCTGGGAAAATGGGAAAGGATTTGAAAGAAAATACCGATGCCTTTTTATGTAATTAAATGTTGGCTATCGAAATGGGAGGGAAAAATATAGCTTAGTATGGTAATCTACAATCGTGCAGTACGGCTAAAGAAAGAATCTCTGAACACAAGAGTAAGCTGATGGGTACCTATTCCCCGAAGCGTGAGTATTAAATTGTTTTAGGGGAGATATAACTAGAACCCTGTTTATAAAAATATACAATCATGAAAAAAATGAAACATTACGACGGTGCTGGAGAGACTCAAATGTTTCTGTTACAGTCTTTTCACCAATAATTTTTAAAGCACATTTTGGTGTTCTGTCCAAATGACTCAAGTGGGTTATTGGAGCACCTAGCCAAATATAGGAATTAAACGCATATATGCGTTATAGATTAATCTCAGATCAGAAGGGGTTACAAACCTAAGAACTTATGAGCATTTTTGGCGATGTTGAATATCCGGTCATTCCACAGGTGGTGGTCTGTGATACCCATACCAAAAACTGATTGGTTTCTGATTGGAAATACCGCTGATGGTTCATGGCTAGCAGCATAAAAGTGAGACATTAGACATCATTGAGTTATTGAAGCATTAAATTCTAAGCAGTTTTGGGTTCCCGATTAGACAATTCCACAGAGGTCAGAATTTAATGAGTTTATCGTATGCTGCCATCCCAGAACCACACACATTCGAAGGACAAAGATATGAATCAATAAATGTATATGAGAAGCTGAGAGTTATTGTCCTCAACTAAATGATGTAATGGACTAGAAGATTGAAATGGCAAAGAGAATCGGAGAAAATACAGAACCCTAAAGTACATCAGCTTTTATTTTATGAAAATCAGATTTAAAACCATCCAATTTGACTTATATTGAACGGTTTGAAAAGTAATTTCTAATCCATCGAAAAGGATTCATCAATACCAAATGCATCCAATTTCGACAGAAGAGCTTGATGCAAAACTCTTTTCTTTTAAAATATTGAACGCAGTTATCTTATTTCTCTAGAAGGGTATAAAGATTTGTGCCACCGTTCGTGAGAAGCTTTCAATCTTCAAGATATTTCTTAGGTTAAAAGTTGATCAGCGTTTTTATGACCTTGAAACTAAGTGATATGTAGGTATAATAGGGCGAAAAAAAATTACCTATTGAAGGTTCAGTCTGGACAAATCCCAAATGCTTAAATGCTGAAATGCTGAATAGAGCATTAACTAGTCTTTCCATGGATATACCAATCTTTGCTGAATAGGGAAATGCTGAATTGAGAATTTACAAAACTTTCGTATGTTGCAAAATTATGATTCAATCTTTACTAACCTTGAAAAAAGTGTAAAACGGTGTAGACAGACCTTTTTTACATTTTTTAGGATAGACTAAGCAAATGCTGAATAAAGTATTAACCAACTATTATGCATGATCCAATCTTTAGCTAATTAGGAAAATACTGAATAGATAATTTACCAGACTTTCCATGGATGTACAAGTCTTCAGAAGCCTAGAAAATAGTGGTATACAGGTGAAGACATAAATTTTTATTGCGTATAGTTAAATCCTGAATAAAATGCTGATTAGAGAAATACCAATATTTACAATATTTACAAATCTCGAATAAAAATATAAAAATGTGTAGACAAAACTTTATCATCTTTTTAAGGATATTCTGGACGCTGCACATCGACGATACTAATCCTCTACACGGTTGGTCGACGTTGCGTTGGTAGAACAACAAAATACAGTGAGCAGAGTTTTTCTAATGTTTACTGTTCATATTTGCTCTTTACCGCAAATTTGTTAAGTGAATGAGCAAAATTAGATTTTCTTCTCTCCTAACTCCTACCGTTGCTTGTGTGTTACCGAGGTAGGTGTGTGAGTACCGAGGCAAAAGGATTATCCCTTGAAGCAAGCTGCTGGGTAGGTTAGTGTACCAGTAAGAAGTTTCTTAGCTTTTTAGGCTTTGGCATTAAATTCTGTGTTGTGTTTGTTTTGCCTTTTCGGTACCCTCCACTTATTTTGTTTCGAACTTCGTTTGAGGCTAGAGATTTGCACGGCATTTAATCAAGGCTAGGGATTTAATCCTACCATCTGTCTGTGTCCTGTCGTTGCTTTAAACTTGGGGACTTATTCCCATTTGCGTTTTGCCTTTAGCTTCAGTCAAGGCTAGGGAAATTTGTCCCAGTTTCTGCCGCCGGCCCTTTCTTTTGCCCCGAATGTTTGTATTAGGCTAGACAATTGAACCGAGGCCAGAGATTTTGTCTCACCGACCATTTTTGCCCGGCATTATATCAGAGCTAAGCCTACCGTCTGTCCGAGCCCTGTCGTCTTTTAAGTCTAGGGACATAAATCCAATCAGCGTTTACCTAAACGTCAGTCAAGGCAAGGGTAAAGGGATCAAATCCCACCGTCTATGAATATGAGAAGTTTGTGAATTATATGAAAAACCATATTAGTTATTAGAGAACATGATAAATATATACGTATCAGGGATGGAAAATTCGGTACAATTGTACCGAATTCGATACAATTGAGTTTGTACAAGTACAAAAGTACAATGTGTCTCAATTCAGTACAATTTCCATATTTTATGTATTTCACAAAAAAAAAAAAAAACAAAACCAAAACACATAAGAGGAAATTGAAATTTGAATACATCATCCTGGCCTGAATGCATTCATTTTCATACCAGAACATAACTCTCAGCTGTAAGATCTTATAACTCTCAGCTGTAAGACCTTATAACTCTTAATTACAGTTTTCACTTCTAGATAGCGTCCTGCTTTTCTGTCTCTTTATCGATCAGCTTTCTTTCAGACATCGATTCGTTTTGTTTACAAAACACTAAAATGTAAACTTGTGGATGTGATTTGTGACTGCGGTTTTTCGTCTGTGTATTTTTAAGATATTTAATTTGTGGATTTTAGTTTTATATATAAATTTTTTGTATAAGTTTTATTTATTTTTTATTTATTTATTTATTTCATATACAAGCTTAATAGCTTAACAGATTACATGTCTGTAAAAATAAATAGTATACATTTATAAATTTACTTAAGAGTAGATAACAAATACTTAATATCTGAAGAATAAATAGTATAGTACAATCTTAAATTTTTCTCTGGAGAGATATAAGTCAACATGATCATAAATTTCATTGAACTCTCCAATTGACCTTGAAATTGGTTCGTTACTTCCGTAGTTCGTTCTATGTCTGGACTCAAAAAGAAAGGATCTTTCCCTCAACGGCCTCGATGGGGCATATATACACATAAAGGAGAGTAACTCAGGACATCTTATGTGGTAGCAAGGAATATCCCGCACAAAAACAATATCGTGAGTTGTTCTTCTGGCTTTAAGAGATTGTAAGCCCAAGAAGCTTTGCCTGGCTTGGGAACATGGATAGAAATTCCAGCGCATTTTGTAAAACACATATCTTGTAAAGCG
Organism: Philhelius festivus; assembly: GCA_963931855.1. NCBI lineage: Eukaryota > Metazoa > Arthropoda > Insecta > Diptera > Syrphidae > Philhelius > Philhelius festivus. The sequence continues at coordinate 220,269,986 of OZ007554.1, forward strand.
ATTCTGAACTCTCTGTATTCTATCCGATAAAAATTGTTGACAAGGATTCCAGATAACATCCGCGTATTCGAGATTTGGCCTGACCAGAGAAGTATACAATGATACAAGGATGTATGGGTCGGAAAAATCAGTGGAGTTCCTTTTAATGAACCCTAACATTGAGTTAGCTTTCGTAACAATAGCATCAATATGAAGAGAGAATGAAAATTTAGAGTCAAAAAGAACCCCCAAATCTTTCACTTTTAATGTTCTCTGAAGAGGCTTGGATTCAAGAGAATAGATAAACTCATAAGTATGAAGTTTTCTAGAGAGGGAAATTATGAAACATTTTTTTATATTTAGATTTAAATGGTTTAAGTTACACCAGAGACATATATTATCCAGATCCTTTTGCAGCTTGAGACAGTCAACTGTACAAGTTATTTTTGAAAATAATTTGAGATCATCAGCATAAATGAGACATTTACTAAAGTTGATATAATTGACAATGTCATCAATGAATATTATAAATAGCAATGGGCCAAGGTGACTACCCTGAGGAACACCAGACGTACACTTAATTGATCTTGAAGTATATTCCTGAATCTTATCTTTTTGAACCCTGCCAGTTAAAAATGAAGAAATCCATTTGAGTAAGCTTGAATGGATTCCAAAAACTTCAAGTTTAAGAAGCAAAATGCTGTGGTTTACAGAATCAAAAGCTTTGCTGAAGTCAGTGTATATGGCATCGACTTGACTTTTATTTTCGATAGCATCAACAACAAACGATGAGAAACAAGTCAAGTTTGTTATAGTTGCCCTACCCGAAAGAAACCGATGTTGAGCACTATTTATATGTTCTTTCACAAGAAAATCGAGTTTGTATTTTACTAAACTTTCAAAAAGCTTGGGAATTGCGGACAACTTGCAAATACCCCTATAATTTTCAACACTATTTTTAGAACCCGATTTAAAGATGGGGATTAGGAAAGAAGATTTCCAGTCATCTAAGAATATCCCAGATGACAAAGATCGTTCGAAAATTGTAAGCAACGGTGCACAAAGAGACTCGGAACATCTTTTTCATATTATGGCAGGGATGCCATCAACACCTGGATTGGAATTTGACTTAAGAGAGTTAAGTGCGCTTAGAACATCAGAGTATTCCAAGTTTATAGATCCAATATTTACCCTAGGGTCATTCCGAGGAGGTTGAGGAAAGTTTGGATTGATATGAGAATACACTGATTCAAAAAACTGAGCAAAAAACTCCAGAATTTTATGAACATCAGTGGATTCATCGGTATTGAAATTCATAGAATTTGGAATTCCAAGAGATTTACGCTTAGAGTTTATGAACGACCAGAAACGTTTAGGATCACTCTTTAAGTCAAACTCCAGATTCAAGATATAATTTCTGTGCGAGAATTTACTAAGCACCATAAAATCTTTACGAAGTTTACAAAAAATATTTTTGTCGTCTGTACTATTTGATTTTTTAAAATTAGCAAAAAATTTATTTTTTAGATTTTTAAGATGAGCTAATTTCTTGTTATACCAAGGAGGCTTGGATCCATTCTTTTTGGTTCTACATGGCACAAATAAATTAAAAGCATTAGTTAAGATGCTCCTGAAAATATTAAAAGTATTCAACAAGTTTAAATTAAGAAACTCGGTATTCCAGTCCACATTTTCAAGGTAATTATTGAGTCCAATGAAATCGGTTTTTGCAAAATTAAATGAATCGGCATTGTGATCCACTTTTCTCAAATAACTGTAAAATTGTAGTTCAATATATAATTCTTTATGATGCATCGAGTTGTTTAACAATGAGAAAGGAACAATTTCAGTGACTGATGCCTTAAATTAATCATGATGAATGAATACTAAATCTAGAATTTTGAATAAATTATTAACAATTCTATTTACTTGATATAAATTAAGAGCAAACAGGTGATCAATGAAGGAAATTTCAATATCTTTTTTTAAATTACTAGGTATAAGCATGCTATCCGCAACAGAGTACGACCAATTTACATCTCCTAAATTAAAATCGCCAATTACACACATTTTTTGCAAGTTTTTACTCAAGCTATTCACATAATCAATGGGTCTTGTGAATAAAAAAAAAGTTAAAGCTTTTTTTGGAGGAAGCTAAAGCCAACTAGTCACAGCTTTTACTAGCAGCTAAAGCTAGACAGTACTAGCTTAAGCTTTGTTTTATGTGAATAAAAAAATGATAACGCTAAATAGCTTATGCTGGAAAATTCTAGCTTAAGCTTCGTAATTTAAGGTGTTCGTTTTTTTATTCACATGTTTCGGCTAGTTAGCTTTAGCTAAAACTGGTACATGTATGACCGAAAGGAAGGTTTTTTTGCCTCAATTTGTTATCTGTTCTACAGGGCAACTATTGGTTTCGGCTAAAAAATGTTTTTAACATTTCGTATGTCAGTTTTTAGGTCTATACGTTCAGAGTCCTATTTTTTGAGATATTCCCTTATGTTTAATTAACAACTCGCACAAGTTAATACTGAATATAAGAACTAGTCAAAGCTTTCTAGACAGGTGGAAAAAATCTTGAAATTTTTGTAGCTTTAACTATAATATTCTAGTTTAAGCTATTTTTATTCACACAAATTAAAGCTTAAGCTAGGAAAACAAGCTAAAAATAAATGAATTTAGCTTTGGCTATTTTAAAATAGCTATTACTAGAAAACATCTTTAACTAGCTAGCTTAAGCTTATTTTTATTCACTAAAAATCAAGCTTTTACTTAAAAATCCAAGTTTCAGCTTTAGCTTTTTTTTATTCACAAGGCCTAATGTTAGCCAAGTGCTTTTCATAAATTTCAATATTACTTTTGGGCGGAATATAACTTATTATAAAATATATAAAAATACCTGGTTCAAGATTAATAGAAAAACAAATTTGTTCAACATCAGAGATGGGCAGAGGCACTGGTTTGCAAGATATACAAGAACGGACAGCAGCTATTACACCACCTCCACGATCTCCTGCAGAGTTACAGCGGTCCTTTCGGAAGACTATGTATGAATTGTCAAATATCTCTGTGTCTAGGATTACGCTCCATAGCCAGGTTTCAACAATAATAATGACGTCATAATCAACATGACTTGATGCAAGAAATAAAGCAGGTACTTTTGTTCGAATTCCACTGGCGTTGTGATAAGTTGGTGCCGCAAAAATGGAGAAATAAAAGATTAAGTTTCGTCATGACAATACAATACAATAATTATGTATATAATGTACTTTTTAAAATGAAGATAGTATTTTTTTCTGTGGAGCTATTTATATATATTTAAATTTTTTATAAGAAGATAAACTGATCATTTCAGATTAAAATTTTTTTAAATCAAATATTTTGAAAAACTTTTAAATAGTTGAATTATTGATTTACCAAATTCGTTTTCGGTACAATTCACATAATTTCAGTACAATTTTATTGCAGATTGCAGTACAATTGAAAAATTTCATTTTCCATCCCTGATACGTATACGAAATACCTTGTTATTTTTAGATTAAGTTACATTGAATAAAAACTGGACATTACTGGAGTCCTGAACTTTCTAAATCCGAGTTTTGTGCTTTCTTCGGATTGACCCTGGAAAGAAAGAAAGCATCACAGTACTGAATAGAGAATTAACCAACCGTCCCATGAATGTTCGAATTTTTGCTAAATAGAGAAATGCTGAAATGCTGAATAGAAAATTTACCAACCTTTCCATGTCCAGTTCATGGATATACAAATGTTCGAAAGCCCCGAAAAAAGTGTATACAGGTGAATACGGACCTTTTTCTTTCCTATTTTAGTGACAGCCTGGACAAATGATGCTGAATAAAGAATTTATCAGTATATCCATGGATGTACCAATCTTTGCAAATATTGAAAGAAAGTGTTATAAGGTGTAGAGAGACATTTTGAATAGAAAAATGAATTTACCAGCCTTTCCATGGATAAGCCTGAAAAAGTGATAAAGGCTGCTGCAAATACCGCTTTTATACTGAATATATGCATTTCGTGTAGAATACTTAAACCTGCGGACCAAGTTGACACTTAATATGCATACACAATTGGTCCCAAAAAATGTGACTTCGAAAGTAAAGTGCCATCTAACATCTTCGTGTATTGCCTCAGCTTGATCTCAATATTTCAATTGACATCAACACAAATCTCCGTTTTATGTTCCTTTCTTATGCTTGCATTCATATTGAATTTCATGCTCATTTAGGTTCTTCATGTTCATTCCGAAATCAAAAGAATTCTTGACAATGTTAAATATTTTTTCGACGTAACTTGTCGTTCCCTACTTTCACACAAATCTCCAGAAATACAACATTATTTATTTTCTTTTTTAGCTTGAATTTATGTATTTGTTATCCTTGATGCAGCTCCTTAGGGATACCCACCAACCAGTGACATGAATTGGGTATAATAAACAAAGACAAGACACAATGCCACCGAGAATTGAGAAAGAAGTTTAACACAACATTTCACCGCCATCGCCACATGAAGTCGGAACTCAGAATGGGAGTGGGACACGAAATCAGAGACGATAAAAGGAGTAATAGTAATAATCAAACCGTCAAGCGAAACTAGCTAGGAAGTCAGCAGCTCCATCGTTCGGAATAGAATGATGCGAATGTGAAACCCATAGAAGCTTCAACAAGATCCGGAAATCCTTAGAAGACATATACGTATGTATGTACACAGCAAATATGTGTTGATGGAATGCATAAAGAAGACGACCAGCAGCCACGACGAAGACGACACTGAAAATGTAACAGCAGCAGGAATAAAGCTAAATGACATTCTCCCTTCGGCTTAATTGGAACAGTGAATGGAGATACATTAATACTGCTTCCATTTCTGTCCCTATACCGACTACGCAGTCAATATTGCAACAGACCGAGTATCGTGACGAATTGTTTTTTTATGGAATCTCCCTGCTAAACAAGATCTATGTTCGGAGCGGAAGCAGCAGTGTTTTGTTTCTACGAGTAACCCCCAGAACAATCCATGGCACAATCAATTTATGCTTCAGATTGGGCGAAAGGACGAAGAAAATCGTGATGAAAAAAATAACCACCAACTACCGCGTCTGAGTGACAGTATCACACGGGATTTTATGGCATCGATTGGGTGACATGAATATAGGGATTGGTACATAGTTCGGTTTGGAGAAAATGCTGGCTTGACTCGATTTGACTTGCCCTGCCTTAGGCTATGAGCGATGATTGTACTTGATAAGTGCGTGTGAAATTTGTTTTAAGTTCCACTTGGGTGAATGCTGAAGACTGAAGCACATTACCGGATTTATATTGGACAGAATAGAAGAAGAGGTATAGCGGGCTAACGGTGTTTGACGTCCTTTGACATATAAAGCATATCGATTTCTTCTATAATGACACACAACATTCATTCAAACTGTCGGGACTTAATGGGAGTTGTCCTTAAAAGCGTAAAGAGATGTATTCCCATAAGGACAAAGTCTATCAACCTAACTACCTTTAACTGTTGTTTTAATCTAACTTGTGTCTCTTATAATATATTCTTTAATGGTGGGAATCGAGAAAAATTAGTTAGTGATCCGGAAACAAATATGTGCATCTGATTGATAGGCGTATTTATTGAAAGGACATTAATTTTTGAAGAAGAGAAGTCACCATTTGACAATTTGACACAGGGAGTTATCGACATGAGATTATCGACTTATCACTCCAATGAGCACGCAGAATTCGGCACATACAATATGCATTTTATTATGGGGAATTTCATTTCGGAAGTAAAAAACACCAAGCTTAGCTTTCAGCACAATGAGAAAGTGTAGCCTGCAATACACAAACATGGTATCTATACTCTGTTAAACAAAAATTGTCAGTACAGGTAAGATAGGACGTTTAATTCTCACTCTGGTTTCATTGGCTTGCATAAGTGTGTCGCCTTTTAAAGCTCTCACAGGGTTTCCCTAGCTTACATTATAAATCGCCAACACTCAACATACTCAACTTTATAAAATTTGTTCTCAAAAGCTTCAAATCCCAAAAAGCTCCTTAATAAAATCCACTGAATAAGCTCCTTGCTTGTAATTGAGAATGATAATGGTAACTCTGTTTTGATGTAGATAACAAGCGCATTATCGTATTGACTTGACAGTATAGTATCCCTTCAGCAGTGGAATACAACGGCCGTCTTGGGGTGTACAACTTTTTGCGAAGAATTACAACAACAATTATTTAAGGAAAGTCAGTGGCTTGCTCTTTTTTAAATGGCATTTTTCCCAACGCAGTATAGTGAGTATGCATCAGGCGCCACTGCTGGAAAAAGACCTCCCATAAGGCCTGTACTGACAATTTTTGTTGAACAGAGTATAGTACGCAATTCAAAAATCCCTACGTTTTCAAAAGGATATGGAGATATAATGATCAACTGCTAACTAGGTTAACCATATTGCTATTGGCGGAGAGTGCTTCCACAATATCATGGTTATTTGAACGTTCCGGAGGCAAATCAAATAAAAACAAAAACATATAATGTAGGGAAATTCTACTGCAGAAGGGATATCGGTCTTTGGTAAATAAAAAAGCTGATTCAGGAATTTCTTCCAGAAAAACTTCAGATCATACTCACTCACCATATTCATTAAAAGCTGCATGCATGTTATTCGAATCATTTTCATCATCGACAAAAATCAAGAGAACATTTTGCAGCCTCAAATCTTTGAAGACAACATTGACATATCGTTGGAACACAGCTGCTAATAGATAGATATCAGAAGGTCGAAATTGAAGTCCCATTGATCGTCTGCTATCACAAAATATGTAAACTTATGAATCTCTTCGCTTTCAAGAACCATATTTTCCAACTCTTTTGTGAAGAATACTTTGGTTGAGCTTAGCTGATGGAACTGCTCCTACACCCGACCATTTGTAAACGAGTCAATAATGATGATCTTGTTGAGTGTGCGATTGTCTACAAACTTTTTTTTTCGTGTCATCTTTCTTATTTGCGAGGACAACAGGTGATGAGTATCTACTCGGGTTCGCTGTGGCGTATTGTGCTCATTTTATTTTATTTATTTATTTATGTATTTATTGATCTACAAGCATCTACGGATAACAGATTGTGAAATAAAAATATTTTAAAATATTTACATGTATTTGCATAATGAACATATATAAAAACATATTTAAAAAGTATATATTAGGACTAGATTAGCTTTAAACAAATCTCTAGATCAGCTTAGTTCAATAAATTGGCAAACTTCATTGAAATGCCTTATTGATCTACACACTGGTTCATTACTATGGATTCAATCATATTTATTGAAACGACAATACAACGTCATATTCAGGTCGTGTATATCTAACTCCATCCGTGCAACGTCTGCAGTTCCGCAAGGTAGCCACCTAGGACCACTTATTTTCGTTCTAACCACTAATGACGTTGAAAAAATATTTTCGAACTCTGATCTGTTAATCTACGTAGATGAAAGGATAATATGCCGAAAGATCTCTTGTGCCGAAGATTCCAAATCTCTGCAAAACGACTTGGACAAATTCTACATTTGGTGCCAAAAAAACCTCCTGGAACTCAACGTTAATAAATGTCAAGCCATAACATATACCCGTAAGCGTCCTCTTTTAGCTCAAAGACAATATTTTATAAATTACGAACCCATTCCCATTGTTACTTCGATCCGTGATTTAGGTTAGTTCACATTGATCGTATTGAAGCCGTCCAACGAAGATTTTTACGTTTTGCCTTGCGTGGACTTGGCTGGGACGATCCTTTTAACCTTCCTCCATATGAAGATCGTCTAAAGCTTCTAAGTTTACAATCTTTATATGCGCGCCGTAACACTTCTGATCTTATCTTCGTTCATCAGTTATTAACATGTAACATTGACTGTCCCTGTTTACTACAACAGATCGGTTTTAATACTAACCAACATCGTTTTCGATCTACGACTCTTTTTCGACTCCAATACCATAGTACCGACTACGGACGAAACGAACCCCTGTCAAGAATGTTGAGTAGGGTAAATAATTCTAACATATTTGACTTAAACCTTAGTACACCCTCACTTAAACATGCCCTACTACGCTACCCCTCCTGATACTTATCCAAATTATCTTATTATTAATTTTTAGACTTAAGTACTTAATGTTAGACTTAAGATATTTTTATTGTAATATAGTATAAGTGGCTTGTATTAAGCTTAATTAAAATTAAAAAATTACTACCATAGCTTGTTCTGTGATATTGCTCAAACAGAAAATTTCTGGAACTTAAAGATCTTAACGGTGCAAACATTGGAATTTTAAAAAGTAAGGCAGGGCATCTTATATGATAACATAAAATATCCCTCACAAGCATTATACCATGAATAGTTCGTCTTGATTCAAGAGATTTAATTCCATGGAATAAACACCTTGCTTTATAATCCGGAATGAAACTCCATTTCATTTTATAAAATATAAATCTCGTAAAACGTCTCTGGATTTTCTCAATACGGAGAGAGAAAGTCTTAAAACTCGGATCCCATATAACATCCGCATATTCAAGTATAGATCTTACGAGAGCCATCTAAAGCGATAGCAACGCGTAAGGATCACTAAAATCAGCACAATTTCGCTTGATAAATCCTACAAGTGAATTTGCTCTTCCAACCACATAATCGACATGAGTTTTCAAAGAGAAAGTTGATTCAAGCATAATGCCTAAATCCTTAATTTTGTCCACACGTAAGAGTGAGTTAGACTCAATCATATAGTCAAAGCTTATGTGAGTAATAGACTTAAAAAAAAATATGGCGCTACAATTTGTATGTTTAATTTTAAGAAATTTAATTTGCACCATTCAGAGACTTGATTAACATCAGATTGTATGAGATAGCAATCTTCTACACTGTTAATTTCTAGAAATAGTTTTAGATCATCTGCATAAAGAAGGCCCTGAGAATATTTTATTACAGATGTTATATCATTAACAAAAATGTTGAAAAGAAGGGGACCCAAATGGCTACCCTGAGTTACACCCGAACTACATTCAATAGATCTAGAAAAAGAATTATTAATAATAACTTTTTGAGACCTACAAATGAGGTATGAGGATATCCAATTTAAAAATGAAGAGTGGAATCCAAACAGTTCTAGCTTATGCAACTTGTCTACCTGATGTTGAGCAATTGGCACATTAGATCGAAGAATATTTTTGATTTATGAATTTGTTGTCTTAGTTTTAATTGGCTTAGGGTGATTTTTTTGCTACTTTCTTTTTGGCAACACTGGTTTTTACAGCTCATGCACGCTTCGTGTTTTGTGTCACTGTCAAACTTCTTTAGGTTGGTCTATTATTGAACCATGAATCGTCTTACAAACGAACAACGCTTGCAAATTATTGAATTTTACTATCAAAATGCGTGCTCTGTTGAGAAAGTTTATCGCGCGCTTCTTCTTTTTTATGGTCAGTTTAATCAACCTACTGCGGCAGATATTCGGGCTATTTTGTGACTAAATTTCGCACCAAAATTACATTGTTGGACATTAAACCACCAACACGCTTACGTAGAGTGCGAACTAAGGAAAATATCGCAACTGTATCGGCCAGTGTGAGTGATGACCGTGAATTATCGATTCGGCGCCGTTCGCAGCAATTGGGCATCTATTACTCTTCTACGTGGAAAATTTTGCGGAAGGATTTAGGTGTGAAGCCTTTTAAAATAAACCTGGTGCAAGATTTGAAGCCGAACAACCTGCCGCAACGCCGAATTTTTGGTCAATGGGCTCTTGAAAAGTTCTCCGAAAATCCACTTTTTTATCGAAAAATTGTGTTCAGCGACGAAGATCATTTCTGGTTGAATCGATACGTCATACGTGAACAAGAAAAACTGCCGTATTTTGAGTGAAGAGCATCCAGAAGCATTGCAAGAGCTACCAATGCATCCAGAAAAAGTCACTGTTTGTTGCGGATTATGAGCTGGCGGAATCATTCGGCCATATTTCTTCAAAGATGATGCGAATCGCAACGTTACTGTGAATGGTGAGCGCTACCGTGCGATGATAACAAACTTTTTTTGCGCCAAATTGAAGAGTTTGACTTGCATAATATGTGGTTTTAAAAACACGGTGCCACATGCCACACAGCACGCATAACAATGGACCAATTGAGAGGCGAGTTCGGTGAACCATTTATTTCACGTTTGAGGCCGGTCAATTGACCGCATAGATCTTGCAATTTGACGCCTCTAGACTATTTTTTGTGGAGCTATGTTGAGGCTCATGTCTACAGCGACAAACCCGCTTCGATTAGCGTACTGGAAGCCAACATTGAAGCATTTATTCGTGAGATACTGACCGAAATGTTAGAAAGAGTATGCCAAATTTGGACTAAGCGGGTGGGCCATTTGAGGCGCAGCCACGGCAAACCTCTTTTGCCTTCGTTTTTCTGGGCTGGTAAGAGAACCCCTTTTGATCAGGGATACTTATGAAGTGCGCATATTCTCGTGGCTAAAGTTTCCTATCGTCCGACAATCATACAGCATAGCTTTGTTCATAGCCAAATCGTCAATACTATCGATGACGTATTGTTAAGGGTTTTTCAATTGCCGCGGGTAGATTCTGACGATTTGTAGCCTCCATGTTGTCTTGGTGACATCTGTCAAATCTGTTGTTTATTATTAAGTTACTGATTCCAAATTACTATGGTTTAAAGCTAAACGATTAAACAACACGTCCAAGTTATAAATTTGTATTATCAAAATGAGTGTTCTCTAGTGCAAACCTTGCACCGTGTACAAAAACTCTGCTTTTCACAGACTTCAATTACACCCGTTCAAGATCCAACTGACTCAAGACCATAGACTTCAAAAAAATTGAAAGAGTACACACATTTTGGACGAAAAATCATCTTTAACGACGATGCACAGTTTTGGATGAATGGCTGTGCTACCAACCAACCAACACAGACTCACCAGGTGACAATGCATCCACAAAAAGTTACAGTTTGTGGATTTTGGGCCAGTGGCGTCATTGTTCCGTACTTTTTGGAAAACGTCGTTGGTGAGGTGATCACTGTTAATGGCGAACGATGATAACCAATGGGGCTATGAGTAATTGAACCATATGAACCTAGATGACATGTGGTTCCAGCTGGACGGTGCTACATGGTACGCTACAATTACCATTTTGCATGAACGATTTGCGGGTAAGGTTATCTCTCGCAGAGGTTATCTATGTGAATTCGCCACCAAGGCACCAAGGTCATTCGAACTTGCTAAACTTTTTCTAGTGGAGTTTCCTGAAGTCGCTCCTATCAACACTACTAGTTCAACATTAACCGCACAATTTCCACCTCTTTGATTATCTTTGAGTTGAGGCCCACCATCGTTCCCAATTTCGTCTAGTTGAAGTCTTTCTTTAGGAGTTAGTTGTACCTACACTGTTTTATTCAGCCCCAACTATTGTCTTCCTGTTGTTTACCACACAGCCACGTTTTTTAGCTCACATGTTGGGTGGTCGGCAGCGTTGTGAAAAGTGCAACTCATGTTAGCCTTTCAGAATCAGTAGAACATTTTAGGTTCACTCCATTCCAGCCGACACAGGAATGATTGGTCGGTTTAGGCTATATATACGAGCTATTGTGCCTGTAATTTGTTTATTTTTTTTTTAAATACAGCTGTGGCAACACTTCTAGAAGAAAAACAAATGAATAAATGAATGTCCAGAAAAAAGATAGAATGAAAGAAAGATATAAGGATTCTATTTAATAGAAAGAGACTGCCGGTTAGGTAGAAGAATATACTGAGTGAATAAAGATATGATCTTGATCAGTTGTTGTGGATCTGTTAACGAGGAAAGACGTTTTATTTATTTATCCGAATATTGTTTTAGTTTTGTATTAAGCAAAGTTTAATTATCTGCCTATATAAGTTTTATATTCCAAAAGTATTTCTCAAACATTAGGCAATTTAAAGCATCATCGAGTAGCCTCATTAGACCAATTTCTTTTAACCCAATTTTTTCAAAAAAAAAAAATCAGTTGTAATATAATATTGCTGGAAAATCCGCTTGAATCGATACAAAATGTCTGAAAACCCCAATTCCATAATTAGTCCATGCTAATTAATTGGGTCCTTTTTGTGAACACTTTTCTGATTTAAATAATTTACAGAAATTGAAAAACTCGCGTATAGTAAAAAAGTGAATACACAAATCCACGTTAATAAATAGCTTGATCCAATTCATTTTTTAAATCACTTCACATAGCTGTGTGAACGATTCCACCACAACGATTTTTAAGTGGTTTCGTTACAGGTTTAACATACCTTCCTATTCATATGAAAATATGGCTTTTATTTCATTTGTTTCTGTGGAAAAAAAAGTTACCTGGGCTATATAGGAGTCTATATCTGGAAGTCTGAACTCGTGTCATCACCAACAACCTGCACAGTAACGAAAAGATCCGGGCACGAATTCAATGTGTATTTTAAATTAAGGTAATTAATGTTTCAACGCACGTTCTCGGAATGCACTTACACTCTATGAATCTGAACGGAGGATAAGTGTGGTAGGGATGTAAGCAATTAACGTTCATCCAGGGAGCTTCCGTGATAAAAATTTTACTTTTTTACAAAAAAAAACCCTTTCATTTAAAAAAGTTGTCTTTTCCACCAGATTCACAAGCTTATGATGCCTGGTTTACTCTCCCTCGTTAATTAATTATATAGACAAAAATGCATCACTGTGACCGAAACGATGTGTGGTGAACCTGGCCAACATAATATGCAAATAAGCTATTCTAAATACCGATGCATAGTATCACCCACCAAGTAGAATGTTTGCTTTACAACTTTATATGCTTCGGGCAAGAAAACAGAAAATGCAGAGGTATTTCAGCTATTTATAGACAAGAACTGTGGTTGCAAATGGTTCTAGCCTATTACATTTGGTGCTTTTGTAATGCTTAAAGGATTCATACCGATCTTAATATTGTGCTATCGCTTTTTCTATCAATAGTGCTCAAATGAAATACTTAGCTGCGTTCCTCTCCTCATACATTTAATTTGACACCGTTGAACTTCTTTTCTTCAATCGAGTATTGTGGTTGAACTATATTTAGGGAGAAATACTACTGGCTAGAACACTATTTATAAAAATAATGAAGGAAAATAACCATGGCGGTAGTGATCGTGAGATTCAAATGTTCCTATTATAGTTCTAAGGGGTTCTTAAACAAAATTGCTTACGTATGAAATATGACATTGAGCAAGTGTCCTCTTCTGCTACGGTTCCTACAGTAGCACGGTTCAATTTTCAATGACTCTTCCAAATATATCTGGCCTTAATTTTACCGCTTTTCTGTGAACTGTTCATCTTTAGGACATCGGTACATTGCGTTTTATTCGCATAGACCTGCGACTTAGCAAACCCCACAAGAAAAAGACTAGCCAGCCAAGTCGCATGTTCTTGGAAGGAAATTCATTTCCCCTCTGGAATAGATAGTCAAACCATCAAATCGTTCATGCAAAATGCCAATCATAGCATCTGCTGTGTGGTACGTATCGCCGTTCTGCTGAAACCACATGCGCCGTCTAGATTCATTATGGTTCCATTTGTGCCACACAAATTGGTTATCTTTGTTCTGTAGTGCTTGCCATTGACGGTGACGGCTTTAAGAAAACGGGATATCAATCAAAAATTTCCGCAGCTACTCGGACAGCCAAGTAGCCACTAAATCTCTTGATTCTATCTCTACCAGCTCAATAACTGCCCTTAACTGCTGATCGTCTCTCATGGAGATGGCGAAGTAGTTTACTACATTCTCCTCTGCTGGGTGCCTGGCTACAGAGACATTTCAGGAAATTGTAAGGCTGACGAACTGGCCAAAAGTGGAATAATGACACGTTTATTGCCAGATAAGGCCAAAGGCAAAATATAGGTAGTCCCATCACTACGTGTGAACTTATGCTAAAGCAGTATGCTATACAGTGAACAAACCTTTGGTGGAACAATATAACCACCTGATCGGCGACAAAACAGGTTTGGCCAATGCTGGGTATGAAGCGAAGGCAAATATTTAATATCTTTGAGCAGATCGCATAAAGGCTCTGTAATAGGTGTTATAATAGAATACTTTATGATAGCCAAGCATGCAACGAGGCCTGGAGTTCATTCTAACGATTTCTGCGGAAGCTCCATGGGCAAGAAAGGGATGAATCGATCCCTCACCTTCTCTGTATATGTCCTGCTTTATCCCAAAGACGTAGAGTCCATCTGGGAGATTTCTATCACAATGATCTAAGTGATCGGGCATATATAGATAAAATTATTCTCGCTCGCTTCATGAGGAGCTCTAATTGGTTTAACGATTAGGGGAGAAAGTCTCATAGATTCAATATGGTATCACAATGGACCAACTCATGGTCTAAGCGTGTCGAATCTCCTTATAACAGCTACGTCAACTTAACCTAAGCAGAAATCAACCGAAGAATAATTTTGGCATATCGCAGTTTTTTTGATGTTAGAATGCAGTTGAGTAGCAAAGCCATATCCCGAAAAATTAGGGTGCAGAAAATTCAAAATATAATGAAGAATGGCTACTGCGAGAGAAGAAATCATTGCAACATAATTTATGGTCCAATTTGCCGTCCATGCAATTCATGGAGAATATTTAACGAAGAAATCTAAAAACTATACATTGATATAAAACGAGTCAGGCGAATAAGTGTTCATTGGGCTCAGATGGCTTAGGTAAGTAGAGCGAATGGACTACAATTCTCTGGCCCGTAAATTTTTCAAATCGAACTCGAAGGGACAGCACATAAGGTGGAGATCTCTACAAACACAAAGTGCCCAACTTGAGGCATTAATCCAAGGACCGAAATAACTGGAGAGGGTTTGCTGGCTTAGACAAAGTTTCAACTGTTGCTCCAATGAACAAACTCTTTTGAACCCTAAAATCTTAGCAGAATAATAAATTCTGATTGTCTTTCTTCGACTAGAGTCAAATTAAGCTCATAATATGGCCAATTCCATGGGAAAGAATGAAAAAATTAGTTTAAAGAGTATTGTCAATCTCAACTTCCAGGTTTTAATTTGGGATAGACTAAAGAGGCATGGTTATAGTTACATGATACTCGTATATTATACATATATTTCCAGATACTGGCAGTGGAAGAAACTTTCACGCAGGAGGTCAATGCTTTCCTGGACTAAAACTCTGGAGCCTGCTGGGAGTACGATGTCAAAGCTGAAACCAAAGGCTTCAATACCAAATACATTTAAATGGTAAACATAACCTTCATTAAACAACAACAGATAACTGCTTCCAATCAATAGACTATAATAAAACAGTAACAAATTCAAATAGGTTTCGAAGGTGAATGATCTATAAAACATGCTCGTGCTCTTCAGACAATACAGACGGTTGTAATCTTTTAGGGGCAAACGTTGAGTCTGGTCATTTTCTAGTTGCGCTAAAATTCTCGTCTCGATTGTCGAACGAAAAGAAATGGCGAACAGCTAAGAAAGAGAAACGGTAACCACCGTAGGCCATCCCAGAGAATAAACCCTACGTTCGAATATAAATTCATTTAACTGCAGCTTACGCAGCTTCGAAGATTAAGGAGATCGAAGTGTTTGGAGATCCAAAGAACATCCGAAGATTTTAATAAAAAGCAAAGCAAATGCTTCCTATTTTTTGTACTGTCCAGGTTACCTTAAAATAAATAACAGAACACGTTTAGTTTAGTATTTTTCACCCCTAAACTACTAAAGTAAGCAATACTTTGCTATGTCCATTCACGATTTCATGAATAACAACATATCGTTTGACGTACAATTTATTGAAAACCTTACCTGCAAGTTTCATATTACTTTTAGTTCAATTTTATCAAACTTGAGTATCGATACTGGCCTAAGAGCTGAATTGGTTCTCCAAAAACAAAAACTATCTGAAATGAATAAATAAATCTATTTAATGGCATTTCAGTGAAGAAGTCAGTACACTGTCGCATAGTTGTCTTCCAACAATTAGCTAAATTTTAAATGAATTTTCTATTTGCTTTTGTACTTTCTGTGCCTTTTTTCGCTCAATGGTTTTCTTTCACAAGTTCAATTCTTGAAAATAAAACAACAAGCCTTGCACAGGGCTATGAAATAGAATTTTCCCTTGTCTCCTCCCTTCACCATCTTCACAGTAGTATACGAGTACCTTTAACAAATTTATTTTCAAGTAACGAACAAAATCTTTCTCTGACAAAGATACATCGTAGTTGCAGTTAGATTCAGATACACCTACCTTAGTTTACCTTCATTCACTTCTGCACTGAAAATGGCCACTCCATTCATTTCCACCTTTAGTGAAAACGAGGGATGTAAAAAAGAAAGAAAAAACAGGATTCCATTAGATCTGAGATGCAAAATGTAATAAATGATGTAGAGGGCCAAAGAGCTTTGTACGAAGTGTATCTTTCCCTCGTGCATCTTTAACAACACTTTTGCATTGGATTGCATTGAAAGAAGGAAATTATATATAAATGTTTCTTCCTTCAACAACAGCAACACCGTCGACCAAAAGTGGAAGCATTCGTATTTCAATTACGTATGTATGCACATTTTTGGAGCCTTAATTTCTTTTTGGGGATAATAACTTTCTGGAACTAAGAGTATCTTGTAGATGAGCTACGATCCACAACTTACAAGATAAGTCATTTGAAATATTAGTCAAGGACGCTTAGTAGGCATCTGGGGAAAGTACCAACCCCTCATGAGTGAGGAGTTCCCCAAAAACACAATAGCAAAATATTTAACTTTACATTCGATAAGGAGCTTATAAATTCACAAATTACTTCCCAGTCGACTTGTGGAAAGGTATAGGGGGTATTCCTTTGACATTCAATTTTTATTTTCATCTGAATCATTGGACTTTTCTACATAGGTATAAGAGGTTTTTTCAGCGCGCAAAATTCATTAAAACTTGTTTTATGTATTTTCTTTGTTTGCTCAAGTTGTATTTATAGAAACATCCTTCGGAGAATAGCAGAATTTGTGTCCAGATGAAGACATAAGCAAACTTATTTTGAAGACTTAAGATACTTTTGTGTTTTTGTGAGAAAAAGATCCTATTTAAATTTTACCAACCGATCAGAATTTAATTATTCTTCAAGCAAAAAAACTTAACCATGGTGTCAATTCCCTATCTGTGAAACTATGAAGTGATAAAAAAGTTATCATTTCAGTTTTCACATTCACAGGCATTTTTCATTTTTATACATTTCCTGAACTCACCTTATGCGATTCCTGATAAATGTTTGTGAAAACATGTACTAAATAGTACTAAATGATAATTGCTTTCATTTTGATGTCATTTTTCAGTTTAACTTTGTTTTATAACTTCAATATTTTATCAGGACTTTTCACAAAATCGTTTGAGTGTGAAAAAAATTTTATATTTGAAAAAATTTAGACATTTTAATAATTTTTTTCATTAATAGCGAATCGCAGTTTCACAGATAGATGATTGAAATTATGTCAGGTTTAAGTAGATTCAAAAACTGGGTCAGGAAATAAATGCTCTCAGTTAATATTTGCAGCGCTTCATCGTTCGACCACCAGCTTTAATTGCCGATCGCCCTTCTTTGTGGTTTGGTCAACTTGAAGGTCAATTCCATATCGCTGGTATCACAGACGAAACAACAAAATTCTTCTTTGCGTCATCTCAATGGGATGCACTTGCCGCCGCAGAGGTCCAAGACATAATTCTCCATCCACCTGCTGAGGCACCATATGTGAAGTTGAAGATAGCGCTCATCGAGAGGTTGACATCATCAAGAAACAAGGCTCCACCAGCTGCTTGACAAGGAAATTTTGGGTGACCGCAAGCCGTCACAATTTTTGCGTCACCTGAATGGCCTCGTGGATAACGTTCCAGACAATATTCTTCGGACGAAATGGTTGAGTAGACTTCCACCATCAGTTCAAACCATTCTTGCAACGCAACAAGACACGCCATTAGAAAAATTAGCTACACTCGCCGACCATATAATGCAGATTTCATCTTCCAATCATCGCGCAACTGTTGGCAGCTCTAGTAATGTTTGTGCAACACCGTTGGAGCCCCGAATATTAAGACTCGAAGAGGTAATTTCTGAGCTGGTAAGTTCCTTGAAAAACTCAACTCATGAACATCAACGTGTACCAAGCCGTTCACGATCCCGTTCGAGATCCCGTTTACAACCGACACCAACTAACGGTCTTTGCTGGTATCACGCCACATGGGGAGATCTCGCAAGGAATTGCCGACTCTGCACTACAATCACACCGCCTCTTCGTATCGGATAGTGCTACCAAAGTCCCGTTCCTTGTAGTCACTGGAGCTGATCCTTGCGTCTATCTAAGAAAACTGACATCAGGTCGCCAAGAAGAAGCTTACTCTCTTTTTGCAGCAAATGAATCGCAAATTAAGACCTTTGGGTGCATTTTGCTCGCACTCGATTTTGGCCTTAGACGAAATTTTACTTGGCGCTTCGTAGTGGCGGACATCGAAAAACCAATCATTATTATTATTATTATTATTATTATTATTATTATTATTATTATTATTATTATTATTATTATTATTATTATTATTATTATTATTATTATTATTATTATTATTATTATTATTATTATTATTATTATTATTATTATTATTATTATTATTATTATTATTATTATTATTATTATTATTATTATTATTATTATTATTATTATTATTATTATTATTATTATTATTATTATTATTATTATTATTATTATTATTATTATTATTATTATTATTATTATTATTATTATTATTATTATTATTATTATTATTATTATTATTATTATTATTATTATTATTATTATTATTATTATTATTATTATTATTATTATTATTATTATTATTATTATTATTATTATTATTATTATTATTATTATTATTATTATTATTATTATTATTATTATTATTATTATTATTATTATTATTATTATTATTATTATTATTATTATTATTATTATTATTATTATTATTATTATTATTATTATTATTATTATTATTATTATTATTATTATTATTATTATTATTATTATTATTATTATTATTATTATTATTATTATTATTATTATTATTATTATTATTATTATTATTATTATTATTATTATTATTATTATTATTATTATTATTATTATTATTATTATTATTATTATTATTATTATTATTATTATTATTATTATTATTATTATTATTATTATTATTATTATTATTATTATTATTATTATTATTATTATTATTATTATTATTATTATTATTATTATTATTATTATTATTATTATTATTATTATTATTATTATTATTATTATTATTATTATTATTATTATTATTATTATTATTATTATTATTATTATTATAATAATTATTATTATTATTATCTTTATTTTTTCAACATATAAATTACAAAACATTTAAATACAAAAAGATTTACAAGCATGGTTATAAAGCCGTCTGCCGAAAAAACCAATCATAGGCGCCGACTTTCTCGCCCATTTTGGTTTACTTCCAGATCTGAAAAACAATCGCTTGCTGGATTCAACAACTGGACTTTCAGTTGCCTGCGTAACATGTTCTAACGCAGGTATTTCAACCATCAAGGTACTTCCTAATACGTCATCGTGGTTGCGCATACTAGCCAAGTTTCCCAACATCACGAAACTCGATGGCATATGTAAACCAGCCAAGCACGCAACTCAGCATTACATCACAACTAAACCTGGTCCTCCGATTTCAAGTAATGCACGCCGTCTTGCTCCAGATCGATTAGCTATAGCCAAGCAGGAGTTCGAAAAAATGTTGAAGCTTGGTATTACACGTCGCTCAACGAGCCCTTGGTCGTCTCCACTTCACTTAGTACCTAAAAAGAGTGGTGATTGGCGGCCATGTGGTGATTTTCGACAACTCAACGCACGGACTATTCCAGATCGCTATCTTATACGAGTTCTCGAGGACTTCACATCAAATCTTGCTGGTAAAAAGGTGTTTTCCACCATTGATCTAGTTCGCGCTTTCAACCAGATCCCTGTAGCGCCAGATGACATCTGTAAAACAGCGATTATTACGCCGTTTGGACTTTTCGAGTTCTCATACATGACTTTTGGGCTTCGAAATGCTGCTCAGTCCTTTCAAAGATTTATCGATGAAGTGACAAGGGAACTCGACTTCGTATTTCCGTACATCGACGACATTTTGGTGGCTTCTAATAACAATGACGATTGTCACAATTTGGAGTTGTCGTCAACACAGCAAAATGTTTCTTTGGTCATTCCGAGGTTAATTTCCTGGGATACCATGTATCACCCGATGGAATTCGGCCTCCACCAGACAGAGTGGAAACCATAATCAACTTTAACCGACATGAGACTATCAAACAGCTGCGTGAGTTTCTAGGTATAATTAATTTTTACCGTAAATTTCAGAGAAACGCAGCCAAATACCAGTCTCCCCTTCATGAGTGCCTCAAGGGATCCTGTGTCAACAGCTCAGACAAAATCGAATGGACGCCAGAGCGAGATGCTGCATTCAAAGCTTGTAAAGAGCAGCTTCAGAACACTACGTTGCTTGTCTACCCAGATACAAGTTTACCATGGGCTATTTTTACGGATGCGACCCAGTGTGCTGTAGGTGCAGTGCTGCAGCAACTACGCAACGAAATTTGGGAGCCTCTTGCATTTTTCAGTCAGAAGCTGCAACCATCTCTAAGAAAACGAAGCCCATACGATATGGAACTGCATGCAGTGTATGCAGCAGTACGAAAATTCAAACACCTTTTAGAAGGACATAATGTTACGATCTATACAGATCATAAACCGCTCTTGCACGCTTTTTCGCAGGATCCAGACAAGGCGACACCTTGGTAGTTTCGACGTCTAGATTTCATTGCTCAATAGTAGTAGTAGTAGTAGTAGTAGTAGTAGTAGTAGTAGTATTGTTTATTCTGAATCCAATTTTATATAATAGGTACAATATTTATACATTTTTCAGATTTATACTTGAATATTATATACCATAATAGTAACACACGTTTAAAAATGTAATAAATTTGAATTAATATTTAAAACAAAAAATTTATACAACAATGACATAATGTCGTCTGTCGCGATCAAATTCCTCTTTAATTAAGTTAAGTGGCTGTTTTTCATTAAATACATTTTTTATATTTTTTATATTATTAATAATTAAATTCGCTTATTAACTCCTGTCTATATTTAAGTGCTGATTGTAGGTAGTTCACAAGGGGAGTCCAGTTCATTTCTCCATTCAGTAAGTTGATAACCATGCTTTCATCCATTGTAACTCTTCCAAAGCAGATGCTTGCTCAATATACAACTGACATCAAACACGTATCCGACAAGGATAATGTTGTCGCTGACGCCTTGTCACGCGTAGAATCCATCGCTACCGCCGTCTCCGCAATTGAAGTTGCCCAAGCTCAAGCAGTCGATGAAGAGATCCAACAGCGCCTCCAAAATCCACCAGCAGACTCATTGTGTCTTCGGCCTATAAGTATTCCTGAATGCAACCTGCCAATATATTGTTGTCAACTAGCACGTTCATTTGTACCAGCAAAGCTAAGACAGAAAATTTTCTCTTCTCTCCACAGTATAAGTCATCCTGGAGCAAATGCATCTATTAAACTAGTGTCACAGCGCTATGTGTGGCCTGGTCTAAAAAAGGATTGCCGACAATGGACTCGTGCTTGTCTGGCGTGCCAACGAAACAAAATTTCTCGGCATGTTGTGTCACGAATCAACAATTTTCAGGGTGCGCGTACCCGAAGATTCGAGCACATTTACGTCGACATTATTGGACCACACATACCGTCAAGAGGATACCGTTACTGCCTAACGATCAACGACCGCTTCTCACGTTTCCCCGAAGCTTTTCCGTTGGAGGACACCGGAGCCGAATGTGTTGCTCGCAAATTATTCGCAGGTTGGATATGCCGTTATGGTGTGCCCCTTCGTATAACCACTGACCAGGGAGCTCAGTTCGAGAGCCAGCTATTTAATGCTCTCAGTAAGCTACTTGGCAGCAAGCACATCCATACGACGTCATTCCACCCACAATTTAATGGTATGGTCGAACTCCTCCACCGACAACTAAAGGCTGCAATTCGATGTCATGAAAGCTCCTCTTGGATTGACACTCTACCCATAGTGTTGTTTGGGATTCGAACAGCGTGGAAGGATGACTTGAAATCCACTCCAGCTGATATAGTTTTTGGAGAACCTATGCGATTGCCTGGTGAGTTTCTTGTGCCAACTCCTTCTAATTCCATATCACCCAAAGATGTAGCAGAACGCTTGAGGATCCTCATCATCATTTCGACCAAGCACCGATTTGTCATCTACAAATACATCAACGCCAATACGAAGTGTTAGATTTAATGTTCGTAATTAATCTGGAACTTATTTATTTATTTTTTTTTCGTCGAAGGGGAGTATTGTAGCGAAACTTTTGTACTACACTGTACTTTGTAATATAACGTAACTTCATTAAGGCTAGTCCGCACTGGCAACTGTGATCGAAATCAAATAGTTTAATCACCAGTTGAAAGAGAACCGCACACTGGCAACTCTTTACTCACGCTCACACTCTTTTCTCTCTTGCACTTATAAAAAAGAGCTGAACTGATGCGAGGCAATCGTTTAGTTTGTGTCAAAACACAAACTTTTTAGTTTCGAGAATCGAGTTGCTCTAAGTGCGCGGTGTCCCATATAAGCCCATATGTTTCATTTTAGCAACTAAACAGTTGCGAAACTAAAAATTGAATGTGCGCGCCTGGCCTAATGATATCTTTACATGTATATGTAAGCCGCTAGATAAGTGGCATGATTTCTTATGTACAATGTAAGAAAGTTATTTTACTTTTTGTTCACGTAAGTCAGTCAGTCATAGATCGTCAACAAGTCAACACAAATAAAATATAATCTTAAAAAAAAATAACGGTTATTAATGGTATGCATACATCCCTTGGAACCTTTTTTTTTTTTTTGTTTTGCGGATAATTTTTGGATATTACTGACTGTACCTACCATGTTTTCAATCTCATCATCGGAATAACGAAATGAAATAATTTATAAAGTATGGAAATAATTGCATTTCAAAACTTGAAAAAATATAGTTTTTGAGGTTTTGAAAAAAAAAAAACAATTTCTTTTTGGAGAATTCGATATATCCAAAACGGGTCACTATTTTTTTTGGAAATTTAAATTTAATTGGCACAATAATAGAAACTTTATGTTGGCGTACTAAAATTTCTTCTTAAAAATGTTTTAAGAATTTTGTATATAAAGATTAATTTTTTAAGAAACCACTACAATGACTTATGATTTTTATTCTTGCATAAACTAATATTTGCTTGAATCACATGACATCCTGTTTTTAACTCCAACTACCAAAGGAGTTGTTTTAGTCATTTAAAAAATTAATTTTATGCTTATGAATAGTTTTTCTCTAATAACATTCATTTTTGAAATTTTGAAAATTAAATTAGTAATAAAACGAGTTTTTAAACTTTGCTTGCATCAATTCGTACTTCTCTAGAAACCACTCGCAATTTTATAAATTTTAAAAATGTGTCTCTAATCAAATTCACGTTTTTGTACTATTAAATTCCAAAATACTTTTACTTAAAAGCAAGTACATTCGGTACAGTCGTGCATTTTATATGTATTTTAATTTTTTCTTTTAGATGTTGATGTTGGCACGTATCATCATCTTGTTGCAACATCATACCGTGTCGGTGTCCATATCATCCATCATCCATATATCATTGTGACCAAAAGAAATTGGCACTCGCCTTTGATCGCCTGACCAACATCGTTCTCAAAGAATAATTGACTTATGAGGCCGCCAGTCTAAAATCCACAACAAACATTTACTTTCTATGAATGCATTGCAAATTCTACAATTTTGCTTGTTGATGAAACCAATCATCCAGAAATGGACCTCGTCACTGAATATAATTCTTCGACCGAAATTAAGGTCAACTTGCAACTGCTCGAAAGCCCCGTTATAGAGAATGCACGTCGTTGCTTATGGTCGTTTCCTCTGATCTTCTGGATCAGTTAAAGTTTGTACGGGTGTAGGCTCAACTGATGGCGAAAATTTTGCCAAGTTTTGGTTTGCAAAAGGCCGAGTTCTTATGTGCGGCCCATAATATTGACTGCCTCTGGCGATTCGCTGACGTAAGGGTGTAAGCGAATTGTTCACTGAATCGGTCGACTTGAATTTATCCACCACGTTGCGAATAGTTCTCTCGGAAGGATGATTATAGCGACCGTAAAATGGATCAAGTACGCAAAATGTTGCTCAAACAGAAAATGCGCTTTTATTCATTTTCATCAATTTATTGTTGAATGCTACTCGTATTAAGGACTATTCACATGAGAGCGACCAACGACGAACGAATAAAAAAACAAATGGAATTTAAAACACAAATAAGCCTAAATTCTTCACAAAAACTGTACAAAAGGGTAGAAATCTAGTTTAATTTAATGTTAATTTATTAAAATTTGCGTTGAAATTGCTAAAATGAAAGAAATTTGAGAAAATAAATTGGTCGTCGCGAATTTCAATATGATTGCTACGAACTGTCAAACACTATTCGCGTTTCACATACCATCCACAATGCAACGAATGAATTGTTCGCGCGCTACTTACCTCAAAATCATTCTAAGTTGTCTAAGTAAACGCCATTCCCAACGAATAAAAAAATGCATGTGAACGAAATGTCAAAATGGGCGAATGTTCGTTCATTCGTCGGCGGTCGTTGGTCGCTCTCATGTGAATAGTCCTTTACTCTTCATACGAAAAACAAGAATATGGCCGCGACCAGCTGTCAAAGTGTGGAAATCCGTATTATTCCCTAGGTATTAGAACTTTACCAAATTGCTTGGATTCAAACTATTCAATTTCAAGGAGATTCCCTAACCTATCTAATATATATATATTATGTATATATATATGTACATTTGTACATGTTCATATGTATGAATGTTACCAGACTAGGAACTATCTCCTACCATGAAGTAAACAATTTCATTGAAAGAAGTGAACGAAAATATTCAACCCACAAAAAATTAAACAAAATGTCCTACCTTCGATGTTAGAGTATCAAGCGAGGAAAAAATAACACGAATTTAATTAAAACTTTTAGAAGCCCTAAAGCTATCTTTAGAATACATGGAAGTGACAAGGATTATCTGAAAAAAGCAAAATAAAAAATATTAAAAAACAAGGTTGGTAATTATTTCGGGAGCACAAACCATTTTATGCTGGCATTAACTTACTTTGTCTTGATTTCGTAAAGTTTTTTTTATATTTTTTAATTTATTTTGCTTTCAATTTTAGGTCGTTTTTTTTTTAATTAAAAAATTAAATTTTTATCAAGGACAGTCGAGTTGAATAATTTTAAACGAAATAAGGGAATATCTCTGAAGATGGTTTTCTTACTTGGTTTGTGTGTGTACATATTTCTAGCTAAGGCTTAGATAAACACAAAAGAATTAAATACTTCGGACTTTCCTTAGCCATTAAACTCAGGTTAGTCTTGGTGGTGAGACTTGACTTGAAATTTTTCCCTCAATAATTTTGGATGAAAGTGGCTTTCAATAGGGATATGTCTTGAAAGTTCTTTCAGCACATGGGATTGCTTATCTTGACGATGGGACGTATGGAGCTGTCTAGTTATCTGTCATGGATTGCCGTGCTGGTAAGTCATCGGATTGTTCTTAAACTCTCTTAAAGCTAAGTATTATTATTATTATTATTACTAATTCTTTATTGAGTTTCTCGATTTGTTTTACATTATTATATACTTAAGAATAATAGCATGGCAAATTTGGCCGTCTGCCTCAATTGACTTATTTCGAGTTTTTTTTTTTTGGAAGAAAGTTAAAGTTTAAAATAACGTTTGAAATTAGAGCAATAAAAGTTATACATTAAAAAAAAAAAAAAACAAATATTAATTGAAGGAATAGTAATTAACATATCTAAAGATAAAAAAGAGTATATTTCATTTATAAAATTAACTATTTTATTAATCTAAAAAACTGCTACGATAACCTAAGGCATGATTTATAAAGTAACAAAGACTTTTCCAACCTGAATTTCCATTTAAAATCAGCTTTGTATCTTCGAGTTTAAGAGCGCTCTTTGAGAAATAAAGCCTACGGATCTCCTCTAGCATCGGACATACAGCTAAAAAGTGGTACACATCTTCAATTTCATTCCGGTTGCACAAACTACATATCGGGCGAAAGTCAGCTCTATGGGGCCTATAATTTAAATTGAGCATTTCTGTCCTAGCTTTAAATATAAGACTCATTTGGTGTAGAGATAGTGTTTCGTTAAAATAATTATTTATGTAAAGGGTGTGGTTTAATACTTTGTATATAAGCCTAGTTGATGTCGTTTGAGCTCTATTTAAACTTTGCAGATACATGGTGTCGCCTATCTTTGCCATACATTTGTAGAATACGTCCTGCCAATCGGACAGGGCTGTACTGTTGAGCTCTAGATTGAGACAGTGTTGATTAGCTAACTCGTTCCATTCTTTAAACGGTGATAGATGACATCAGAGAGCATGTTTCATTATTTGTTTTTGAAGGTTTGAGTCTGCTCTATTCATAACCTTTATTTTATAATCAGCATTTGATTTTAAGTTTTTTAGAAAATTTTGTGGTATGCCGGATTCAGCGTGGATTGCATAAGTGGGGGTTGAATTAGCGAGTTTAAAAATGCGCTTGAAAAAAATCATTGAACAGCCTCAAGATCATCTATATTTTGGTAACCAAATACCTGGTTTGCATAGCAAAGACATGTTTTTATAGTTGCATCGAACACTTTAAATTTTGAAACAGCATCAACATGTTTGTTGGAAAAGAATTTGCTCCACATAAGATTTATTGCAGTTTTGGCTGCAGCATATTTTTCTTTAACATGTGAGCGGATATCAAGGTTGTAAGTTATTAGGAATCCTTAGTACGTATACTCACTAACCATCTCAAAAGGTTCATCCTCTAAAAACCATTTTTCTTGAAAAGTTCTTTTATGTTTGGTGCTTTCAAAAATCATTATCTTTGACTTTGCACAATTTATCCTGAGATCCCATAAGTCGCAAAATCTTTTTAACTTATTTATTTGGAGTTGTAGTGTTGTGGGATTAACTGCTAATATGACAATGTCATCCGCATAGAGAAGCATTTTTATAAGTACCCCACCAACCTTGACACCTCCAGGGATACATAATCAACATACAATGCAAACACAATCGGACTCAACCCACATCCTTGAGGAACACCAGTGCCTGTAGCAAAAAAATCAGACATTGATTTTCCATTCCATACGGCAGCAGAAGTGTCAGAAATAAGGAGCTTATATAGGTGAAGAAATTTTGTCGATAAACCTAATGTTGACAATTTCGTCAACCTATGGTAAAGAATATGAGTGAATATTTTCCTAAGACAAGGTAAGATCGATATACCCCTGTAGTTGCTTGGTAGCTGAAAATCACCCTTTTTAAAAATGGCGCATATCCATGCCTTTGAAAACGTTCTTGGGATTTTTTCTTCTTCAAGAAGTCTATTAAAAAATAGAAGAATATGATTCAAAAAACAAGGTGTTGAGTTTTTATAAAATTCAACAGGAATACCTTCAATTCCTGCCGACTAATCATTTTTCATAGATTTAAGGGATATTTGTAGTTCATCATCATCATCATCGGCTCGACAACCGGGTTCCGGTCCTGGCCTCTTTCAACAAGTCTCTCCACCTATCCCGGTCTCTAGCCGACGCCATTCAGTTGCGCACCCCAAGGCTTCGGGCGTCCTGGTCTACGCCATCTCTCCAGCGCAAGCATGGTCTACCACGCTGTCGTCTACCATAGAATGTACCACAAAGAAATTTCCGAGCAGGTTCCTCTTCGCTCATGCGAGCTAGGTGCCCTGCCCACCGGAGTCTACCGAGCTTAATTTTTGTCACGATATCTGCTTCTAGGTAGATTGCGTACAATTCATGATTGTACCGTCTCCGGAATCGTCCTTCCTCACATATGGGGCCAACAATTCTCCTTAAGACTTTTCTCTCGAACGCAGCTAAGAGGTCGGAGTGCCTTTTGCTAAGCACCCAAGTCTCGGATCCATATGTGAGTACTGGCAGGACCATGGTCCTGTACAGCAGCAGTTTTGAAGTTATGGTGATATTTCTGGATTTGAAGAGCTTTGACAGACTATACTAGGCTCTGTTGGATTTGAGAAGCCGCCCGCGTATTTCTTCTTCTATATTGTTATCGGCTGCTACTATTGACCCAAGGTATTTAAAGGATTGCACCACTTCAAATTTGTGCTCCGCAACCTTGATTGTTTGACCAACTGTTCCTCTCGCATTCGACGCCACCATGTACTTTGTTTTACCTTCACTAATGTGCAGCCCCAGATTTTGTGCCGCCTGCTCGATCTGGATGAAGGAATCGTGTACAGCTTGTTCGGTTCTTCCGATGATGTCAATTTCGTCTGCGTAAGCTAGTAACTGGCTGGACCTGTTGACGATGGTCCCTCTTGTTGCCGTGCCAGAGTCACGGATTGCTTTCTCCAACGCCAGGTTAAAGAGGAGGCAGGCCAAACCGTCCCCTTGTCGGAGTCCATTAAAGATGTTGATTGGTCTGGATAGCAATTCGGCTATTTTTACTTGGCTTGATACGTTGGTCATGGTCAACCTACATAGTCGTGTCAATTTATTTGGGATGCCGAATTCTCTCATGGCTTTGTAAAGTTCTACCCTGGCTATGCTATCATAGGCGGCCTTAAAGTCTATAAACAGATGGTATGTTGGGATGTTAAATTCTAGACATTTTTCCATGGCCTGCCTAAGGGTAAAGATCTGATCAGTTGTTGATTTGCCTGGAATGAAACCACACTGATATTGTCCGATGACGGTTTTAGCGTATGGGGTTATCCGGTCTTGTAGGATAGAGGAGAGTATCTTATAGGCGGTACTCAACAACGTGATACCTCTATAATTGCTGCACGTTGTGACATCTCCCTTCTTATGTATGGGGCATATTATGCCTTTTCGCATTTCCTCCTGCTCCCATACGTGCACTATAATATCATGAATTGCTTGACGTAAGGCTGGCCCGCCGTGATGAAATAATTCGGCTGGTATGCCATCGGCTCCCGGGGATTTGTTCTGTTTAAGCCGGCCTATAGCCTTCTCAACCTCTTCTATGCTTGGTGGCGGCAACATAGGGTATTCTTCTTGAAGTAGTGGAGCCTCCACTTCTGCAGTGAGCTGACCATTTAGCAATTCATTGAAGTACACTTCCCATCGCTCCAGTATGCTTTCAGGATCGGTGATCAGATTTCCCTCTCCGTCCTTGCAGTATGTGCAGCGTGGTGTGTACTGCGTCATGTTTCGGACGGATTGGTAGAACTTCCGCGCCTGGTGCGGACCTCGCTCTCGGCTGTTTTCTATTTCACAGATTAGGTTCTTCTCCCAGGCTGATTTCTTTTGTCTGTGAAGCCGTTTTTCTGTTCTTCTGAGCTATTTATATTCCTCTTCGCGTGCCCGCGTTCTATGAGATTGTTGCATTGCTCGGTACGCAACATTCTTACGTTCAGTCGCTAGCTTGCATTCATCATCAAACCAGTCGTTCCGATTTTTACGACTGCTGCCTAAGATGGAGTTGGCAGTACTAATGACAGTATTTTTAAGACGTGTCCACTTTTCATTTACGCCCAGCATACTGGCTCCAGGACTTACTCTCCCTAAGTCAGGTGTTTCTAGGGCGAGTCCTAACGCATTACCATTGTAGTTCACTCATTGTAATTCTACCGTCCAGTTCAGGAATTAGAGTTAGAGGTAGAGCATACTGGAACGTTGAATGATTTTCCAGAGGACTCAAGAGTTCTTTAAAATGACCGGCAAGTTTTTCGACTGCAATAGTCGATGCTGATACCTTCTTACAGCCTCCTAGTAATCTCACTTTTGACCAGAATATCCTCGAGTCCTTACAGGATGAGAGATTAGTTGCTACAAGCATAAAATATCGTTTTTGCTTTTGAATACAAAGATTTTTAAAAGCTTTATTAGCTTCTAAGTAAAGCGTTTTAAAAAACTTTGAATTGGTTTTTCTAAAAAGGTTGAGATATGAAAAAGATTTTTTACGAAGTTTCCTACATTCCCAGTCAAACCAGTCAGCCATAAACCTACTACTCGATTGAGGTTTCTTCATAATAGCGGCTTTTCGCACCATTTGTAAAATACTATCGGCGGCCTGGTCACAACTCCATTGCTCCTGGTCAGGAGGGCGGTTTAATTGAGCATCTAGCCTGCGCTTATAAACTTTCACGTGATTTTCTACCCACACCCACCTTATACTTTCAATTCCATTCTTAGGTAACAACGTGACACCTTGGAATTTAAGAAAGGTAACTGTAGGCAATAACACTCAACCAATTTCCTCTCGCTAAACAATAATCAATTACTGAGCTGCCTTGAGTATAAATCTAGTTAAATGGGAACGTATGCAGTAAATATAAAATCGTATGATAGATTAATTTTATCGGCAGCTCTATAATTCATGTTTAAAAATACTAATTCCATTTAATTCACATATGTAAGCAGATTTGATTTCAAAAATAAATTTGTATGATTATGCATAAAAGCTTCAATTTCTACTAATTTAAAATTGAACCATTTCCATTCATAAAATTCGTAAACATATATTTTTCATTGATTTATTGAATCACTAAATCCCTTTTTTCCATGGAACTTACTTACCTGAATGATTTATACCAAAATTTATTATTTCTCTAATCAGTGCAATTATTCAGTCATGCTTGCTAAATGCAATTTCAATTTGCTTATTTCCTCGGTAGGTATCTATAATTTGCTTTGAATAGAAAATTTAATTCAGCCGAATTCCACAGACCGAAAAATATTTCAAAAAAAAAAAAACCCTTTATGTAACACTATTCTGCATAGTTTTGGTAAATGAGGATCAAATTCGCAGTTTTGTGGTTTGGGATTGGTTTGCCTGAATTTGTCCGAATTCCTGGTCCTTATCGGAATATCATCAATATTTTTTGAATTAGCTAAAATGTTGGCAAATTCAAACTTAATTAGAAATAAAATGCACGACTGGGTCGCTCGAATTTGCTCCTATGTAGAGGAAGTTAGGGTATTGTGGTATACATGTTTGTTTTTTTGACTTAACAGAGAAAGTTATGAAATAAATGCTCCTAAATTTGGTAGATTTTACCAAAAACATATATAAGCTACCAAGTGATTTCTTTTTGTCGAATTCTAACAATAACTAACAAAGATTTAGACAAAATATTGATATAACCTCTAAATCGTCAATTTTGAAAGTTAAAGGGTAATGTGGTACACTGTGCTGTCTATTGTGGTATACTATACCACATTATCTCCCAGTAGGAAATTTGCTCCTCAAGGAAAAATAAAGTTGAATTCCTCGTAGAAATCACGTGGCACTTTCATTGAGTAGAAGGTCTGCATTGGTTTCATTCATCGAAAGTCATGTAATGAGTCAGTAGTTTGCAATCCCAGTTGCATCTTGTGCTTTGTTCTCGAAAGAAGGTACAGAAAAAATGAAACAAAGCAATATTCTTCTTACATATCCTTAATGTTAATGAATACAATGCTGAACACGTTGTAATTATTCCTGCATCTTTTCAGTGGTTATTGTAATCCACAATTGAGTGTTTAATGCCTGCGATGTGAAAGAGAAAACAACCCTTTCTTTTCTTTGGAATTAAAAATCAGTAAACAACCTTTCAATAGAGCAAAACTATGGTGATCAGGTGATATTGCTAGGGAAAAGGAATGTATTTTTTCATGAACTTCGTTTACTGAGCAAAATAGTCTGCGAGCTGAGAGGAAAAAGAGAGAGAGATTTTGACCTGCAATAAACAATCCTTTTTTTTTGGGTTTTTCCCGCGATGGGTCGACGCACTATGGGGCCAAATGGTGCAAACCATCTCAAAAATCCATAACT
This sequence comes from Philhelius festivus, assembly GCA_963931855.1. Classification (NCBI taxonomy): domain Eukaryota; kingdom Metazoa; phylum Arthropoda; class Insecta; order Diptera; family Syrphidae; genus Philhelius; species Philhelius festivus. The sequence goes on from OZ007554.1 coordinate 220,302,084, forward strand.
TTTTCGTTTCTCAATATTTTTTTTTGAAATTTTGCACACTTATACTTGTATAACCAAGAATTTAAAATATTAAAACGTTTTATATAGAAATAAATTATTTTCTTTTTTTTTAAATTAAATAAAATAACAAATTTGTAGATTTTGTTTAATTTATATGGTCAAAATTTATTGGAGCAAGAATTGTTGCAACAATTTGGATGAAATTTGTACAGTTTTTTTCTTTTACCGGTAAAAACATCTGAAAGTAGTTTTTGTGAAATCCGCCCACTACCACGCCCATACTTTTTTGATTTTTGTTATTTTCTTATTTTTAGTGACCAGGAAGCCGAACATTTTTGTTTGAGGTTTTTTAAACTCAAGACATCAGATGCATATCTTTTCTGCCCACTTTCCCGCCCACTTTCACGCCCCCGTTTTTTTAATTTTAAGCTTAAAGTACATTAAAAGCAGGCCTCTTTTTTGATTAAGTTTTATGTGTAGAAATTAATTTATGAAAAGTATTATTTTTTAGTAAAACCCGTGAACTGCCACGCCCCTTTTTGATATATAAAAGTGTTTCACCCTTAAGACAAAAAAAAAACGTAATTCAAAAGTATCTTATTACTAGGTTATGTGTCGATATTAATGTATGTTTAAAAGTTCTTTAGCCTCGTCAAACAATGCTTTGGTATCATTTTTTGTTCTTGGTTTTCCCAGACTAGATATATGCGGATCAGATGTATATAATAAAGTGTGTAGATGTAGAACATCTTCGTTCGTAGCTGATCTTGAACATTTCCTTGCAAATAAATTCTCTCATTTTAGTTTTTTTTTTAAATTTAGTGCGAATCCTTCAAACGCTTTATTGAGAATAAAAGCTTAGTCATCTCATTACATTATCTATGAATGTTGCCTCTTGATTGATTAATGTTACAACAACAATTTGGCTGTCCCATGCCAAATCTATCACCTTTTAGACTCTTTTCGCATGCTTTTGTTGTTGCTTTAGGTATTGTTTATGATTCAGTTTACATATTGTATGCAGTTCTCTTTTACGTGTAAGTGAACTGTTAACTTTTTGTCTCCTTCTGTTTTCTCTTATTTATATGTACCTACATTTGTATTATATGCAACATACCCCACACACCCCCTCCCACCCTCAAATGCTTGGCATTTATTTTTATTTAATTATGATTTTTTTTAATATAAATATGAGTAAGGAAGTTTAAAATTGGAAAACAAATATTTTATTCTAAAAATAAAATTTTGAATTTTAATAATATTGGAAATAACTGATAAAAACTTATAAATTTTGTGGAAACATAGTCACATATATGATGTTTATGAAAATGTGTTGCACATGTTTTAACAGTTATTTTTTTGAATTTTTGATAAAAAATAACAAATTTTTTTGTAATTTTGAGCTAAAGTAGTAAAATAATGGTCTAAAACTTTTTGGAATACATATTTATGTGCATCAATAAAAGTACCACTTTTTTGCCAAATTTTAATTTTTTTCATCAACTAACAATAAAGTTATAAGAATACGAATTTTTATTCTAAAAACTTATTTTTCCTTCTCATCATACGTTTTTTCTTCTTATACAAAAATGCATGAAAATGCGAAAGTTTTTATTTTTTCTTCCAAATTAAAAATATTTTTAGAATACAAAACAGCCATTAACTAAACGGAGGCAGCCGGAGCTAACAGAGAAAACTTTAATTGAAAACAAAAAAATGAAAAAGATACTGCACCTTACTCATTTTTTTTATTAATTTATTGGTGAACTAAATTAAAAAAAATATAACTGTTTTGTAAAGAAGAGGGCTTGGGCTTTCAAAAAGGTATAATACTTATACATTCTGTCCAGAAAAATACGAAATAATTGACTTCAAACTCTCACTTCTAATAATTCTAAAAAATAAAAATATCGAAATGTCATTTTTAACGGTAATTTTAGGTACCTAGAACAAAAGTAAGATACAAAAAATTTACTGTGTTTGGAAGAACCCTATTTCTAGTATATAATCCCATCATTAGATTTTTCAAATTACGAAATTCACCAAAACCATTTTTGAGATGGATTTCATCATTTGGTCCCATAGTGCGGCGTCTCAGAGACGCTCAATAGGTCTTTTTTTGTCATGAGTTATTTCTTTTGTTTTGGAATGATTTAGTGTCAATTTTGTGATCAAAGAAAACGGTTCTGCGGGGTTTTCTGTATTTTCAATCAATTTACTCAAGATTAAATAACGAACATGGAGAAAGAAAACAATTCACCAACGGTAAATTCCCTATATTCTTTTGAATGTTTTGCCAAAAGTAAATATTCCTCTTTTTCTTAGATCTCAAATGAACAGGAAAATAAAGATGAATAATCCCTAAGTTGCTCCCCAAATTCTACCAAGTGTCAAAGGAGAGTTTTTCGACCAACTGTTTGTGTTACGTCTTACAACAAGACAAGACAATGTAAGACATATATATCTACTAACTTCTTTAAAATGTACTATAATAGTTAATAAAATAAATACGTACATAACACAAATTTAATTTGTTTTTTTCATTCAAGCGATAAATTTGCCTATACATTTCAAGCGCTTCTTCTATTGATGAAATAAGAAAAGAAATGGATAATGATTTCATTTATATTCCTTCTCTTAATAAAACATCGCCTAAATGCATTCCTTTTTTCAAAACTGATAAAACGAGCTTCAAATATGTACACAATTCTGTAGTGAATAATTAGTATTTTCAATGATTCTTTCCCTGATGCAATTGATTAAATGTTGACACACTTTTCATTAATTTATTTTCATTGAGGAAAGCATCACATCAATAGAACCAGTTTTTTCATACATAAATATTACCCATGAAATCGAAGATGCCGTGAGCATAGTGATTTCACAACAAAATATGCATCGAGAAAGTGTGTACCTCCTTCCAATGACAAGCCTGTGTTAAATTCCTCATAGGATTCCGTAGGAAATTCATGGGTGCAGCTCCTTTTCCTTGAGGAAACACCTACTTCTTCATTAGTGAATTTTTGGAAATTTCCTACTGGGCTAGTAGATTTTTTAAATGTGTGTGAAATCTCAAATTTCCCATTTTTTCATTCCTCACAGCATGATTCCATGTCTTTGGAATCTCGTTTTCTTACTTCAAACCTTTTAGACATTTTAATGAATAAATCTTTAGAAATAACACAAATAGCCAATTTTAAAAAAATAAACTTTTATGATGGGTAAAGTGGTATACTACCACATTAGCCACGGCTAGTATACCACATTAGCCGAAACTATATATTTTTACAAAAATAAATAATAAAATATAAAACAAACACCTTTGAACAAAACTAACAGTTGTTTTTCGTAGATGATTATTTATTTATTTTTCCAAAGAATTTATAAACTATACTCTGTCCAACAAAAATTGTCTGTACAGGCCTTATGGGAGAGCTTTTTCTAAAGCATTGGCGCCTGATGCACCCTCACTACAATGCGTTATGAAAAATGCCACTAACTGGCTGAACACAATAGAATGCTGCAACTGGAGCTGCAGCTGCAACTGGAAGAGCTGTCAAAAAGTGTCGTACGTACTTTTTTTTATGTGCCCACAATGAGGCTGTACAGCTTTCATTGTTTTGTTGTCATTTGTTGGGTCAGGTGTTGAATCTTTGGAAAATTGTAAATATTTTAAGTAATTGAAACTATAAAATGGACACTGAAATTGAAGATTTTCGTCCATTATTTTAATTAAAATTTAACCACGAAATCACAATACAACAAAACAACACTTAAAATCACAGACAGATATATAAAATTTGAAATGTCAAAAATGCTGCACGAAAAAGTTAAAAGTTCGCCAACTCTTGCAGCACCGACTGCAGCACCGACTGCAGCAGTTGCGTTGTGTTGTGTTCGTAACATTGAATTTACGTGTATTGAATATTTTGACAGCTATTCCAGTTGCAGCTCCAGTTGCAGCTCCGTCTCCATTGTGTTCAGCCAGTAATAAGGAAGCAAGCCACTGACTTTTCTTAAGGAATTGTTGTTGTAATTCTTTGCAAAAAGTTGTACACCCCAACATAACCGTCGTATCCCACTGCTGATGAGATACTGTCAAGAGTGTCAAGTTTCACTCAATACGATCGTGCGCTCTTTATCTACATCAAAACAGAGTTACCATTATTATTCTCAATTGCAAGCAAGGAGCTTTTTCAGTGGTTTTTATTAAGGAGCTTTTGGGATTTGAAGCTTTTGAGAACACATTTTAAGAAGATGAGTATGTTGAGTGTTGTCGTATTGCTTTTCAACTTAAAAAAAACGCGTATATTATCTTACCGCTTGGCGTTGTAGGAAAAGGTAAATTGAATATTGTTTTCAGTCGTTTTGAATCGGCAGACGGTAGCCCTTCGCGTTTTTTACTCTCATTTGCGGCAATTTATAATGTAAACTACGGAATCCCTGTGAGAGCTTTAAAAGGCGACACACTTATGCATGGCAATGCAACCAGAATGAGAGACAAACGTCCTATCTTCCCTGTACTGACAATTTTTGTTGGACAGAGTATAGCTTGAAACACAACTTTTGAGAGCACACAAACACTTTTTGTTTGACCCAAAAAAAAGCTCAACTTCATGCAATAACCCTTCTCGAATATTTGTTTGAGATATACGAAGATTTTTGACTTGATTGAACACGAGTTTTTAGTTTTATTTATATTTATATTACCGTCCGCTTAGGTAAAAACCGTTGAAGAAACATGCTTAGTTTTTGAGAAAATTGCCTATACCACATTACCCCAAATTACTCTAATAGACTAGGAATTTTAAAAACGAATTACAGAAAACTGTTCATAAGGGTAAAATTAATTTTTTGAATTCTTTTAGTAGTAAGAGACAAAAACAGAATGCTATGCAAATATGAATTTATGCAAGAACATTAATTATAAGTCCTTGTAGTGGTTTCTTAAAAACAAGCTTTTATATACAAATTTTTTTAAAGATTTTTAAGAAAAAAATTTGGTATGCCAACTTTAAGTTTTTATTACTGTACGAATGAAAATTGAATTTCCAAAAAAAATATTGAGCCGTTTTTTGAGATATCGAATTTTCCAAAAAAAAAAATGATTTTTTTTTTTTTTTAAATTCAAAAAATATTTTTTTTTTAAGTTTTGCAATGCAATTGTTCTTAGACTTTTTAGAAACATCTCTACAAAAAAAAATTTTAAATCCGTTATGTCGATAATGCGTAGTTCAAAATTTTAAAATTGGTTGTATGGTAGGTACAAGCTGTAATATCTTAATTTCAATTTTTTTTATAATATTAAAGATCGTTAAAATTAATTGAAACAAAAAAAAATTGTATCGAAATTCTAGGCCCCGTTTACGAGAAAAATACGATTTTTGAAAACCATTTTTTAACATTAATTTGTATGGTGGGTACCTTTATATTTTAGGTAAAATAAAACATTTTTTCATACATCTTGTAGATTATGTTGAGAAACATTTATTTTTTAAGTTTAAAAAAAAACTAGCATAAGGTTTTCGAAATATTGAGTTTTGAAAAAAAAAATTGAAACTTTTTTAAAAATCCAAACAAAAATTTTTTGAAAATTTGAATACCCAATTCTATTTAAGATTTTGGAGAGCTTTAGCAAAAAAAAATGATCAAAATCGGTGGTACCGTTTTTGAGAAAATGAAAAACAAAAAAATGCTTCTTTGGGGGTATCTACCCTCAATAACCATTTTTCAACTAATACCTAGCTTTAACTAAAATAATTTTTTTTGTATCTTTTTTTTTTAATCTGTCGAACAGTTTTTGAGAAAAAAAAAATATTTACAAAATTTCGAAAAAAAAAATCGTATGGCAGGTACCGTTATTTTTTAGTCTTAAAAAACGTGTGGGGGAAAAAATTAAAAATAATATCTAACAAGCTTACAGAAAATCGGCCGAGCCGTTTAGGCTTTAGTCGAACCGACAGACAGACAGACAGACAGAATTGCGAGAACCATTTTTTAGTCTTCGCTATCATCGTAATGTCAACTTTGATCAAAATCTCGAGTTCGATTTTTTTTACGAATGCATAACTTGCCTTATAGTACCGATAAATCGCAAGTAATAATGTATTTAAATAATGGAGGGGAAGGTGATGATGCTTATCATATGCACGATGTTGACTTTCAGCTTTGATTTAAATGTAGAATATGGACCTCCCAATAATTTTTACCTTGTCGTGGGTGGGAGGTTTAAGTCTATTTCTCCTTCTTGCTGGTGAGTTAGACAACTAAGAAAACTCAATGTGACTAGAGGAGTCACGGCCAAACACGAAGTAAAGCGATTGAGATAGTTTTCTCTTTTGCTCGATGTATTGGCCAAGCAATCTATGGAATTATTTTTTATGATGGAAAAGTAAGATTGCTTAGGACTATCGTTCCTAGTTCAATGCGAATAAAGACAAATCGAAAAAAGGGTACTAGTTGTAGCTCAACTGTATCCGAAAAAATTTAGTGCTTTATCCTATCTCAGGTATCTGAGCTACGGATCCCTGGCTCTATTTATACAAATCTTGAGCGATGTGATCGGGGAGCTCACGGCCAAAACGTAAAGTAAAGTAATTGTTCTCTTTTGCTCGATGTTTTGGTTTTAGCAATTTTGGATATATGTGTTAAAATAAACGATAGTTAAGATTAAGAAGATTGCTTAGGTCTATCGTTCCTAATTTGCTGTAAGGCGAATAAAGACTAATTAAAGGGTGCACACTCCTAGTGGTTGGTTACTACTTCGATCGATTTCTGGGTGTGTGTATCCTAGGGTTGGCAGGCCCTGAGTTTTTCAGAAACTCATCTGAAAGTGCCCTCACGGTTGCGAAGCTCCACCGGAAGCTATATTCTGGTACCATGGAAGATTAGTGCCATATAAAAAGTAGAGATCGCTTAAGTGTCTCTACTTAAGCTTTCTAAGAGGTAGGCCCCCTAATGGGAGTATGTGGGAGTAGACCTCGCCTCCAAGCAAGAGGTGTGCACATGCTGCAACATGTCACAGATTTGCTACTGAGTTGGCTTCGGCTGACTCGGGGCTAATGGTCAGGCCTCAATCTGACTTCTATGTGGGAAGCTCACCGTGGAATAAAGTCTTAATAATTGACAGGTGTCCACGTAAAACATATTTAGGGTCTGTAAAATATGGAAGAAGACTCTATCGCCATCACTGGTGCAATAATTTACATACTTAGTCAATAAATTAGTATTGGGCACGTGTGGGCACGTATAACCATCATTGGGCCCAATTCCCTTGATTCGCGGATGAAAACCCGACATCTACGCCATTCAAGGCCATCGCACTACGCCATACGCCATCCGACGCCATCAACACACGATGACCCGTCATAGTGGGCCATCGAGATGACCCATCGTGTAGAGGGGCCATTACATGGCACAGGCTATATTGACTTCATCTCTTGGTGGCCGATTCACATTGCTTTCGCATGAGATATAAATGCACTTAAATGTCTATTCTGGAATAAGCTGTGTGGCATGTATTACCATCCTGTTAAAACAAACTGTCATTCACAACCATATCCCCCTTTTCCTATCGATCAATTGCACTTACGTAATCAATCATCAGCTCAAGAAATATCTCAAGACCGAAAGCTTCTTGGTAGCCGTTAGTACGACTTTCGTAGCAATCGTACCCCTGGTGATCTGATGACATATTTCACCGAAGAATAAAACAGATCCTTGCATTTGATAGAGTTGGCATCAAGCTCTCTCATCGAAAATGCACGCTTTTACCTACTCGCTTTCAAATTCAAACTGCGTTAAGTAATGCAGTTTAACTAACTGTATTATATGTAGAAAGATTTGGCACACAATCCCGAACACTTTATCTGATATAGCTAGGATTGTAGCTACCTGTAGCGGACACTGGCCAATAGGAGAGCATGCAGCGAAGCTAGGTATTGCTTACAACTCACTGTCCTAGCTTTAAGGACCAGCGGGAAAAGGAAACAGTCCTCCATTTCATCTGCAAATGATCTGCTCTGTATAAATTTAGAGCACAATCATTCGGAAGGGCATTTTTTGACGACATTGACGAATTTTTGGAACTCTACGACGAGATCCGAGTGAGTGATCCAATTTCCGGATGATTGTCCAATATTAAACAGAGACATCAAATCATACTGGATCCATATTTTTGAACTTAATCCAATCTGAATGACTCCGTGAGAATGTTGATTTATGGTATCAGAATGGCACACTTCAACGCTTAGTGGGCCAGAGGACTAGACTGCCGGTGATCGCCATTTCTACCTACCTATAATATAAAATAGTTAGGTATGTTTATTTTAATAAAAATATATTTTGTTACATACAAGTGGTTTGTCTGTGTTTCATTAATATCTCAGTATCTCAGTTCACTTTGGGACGTTAATACAAAAAAAAAATAAATCTTTAAGCTTTTCACTGAATATTAAAAGATCCCAATTTCCTCGTTTATTATCTTGCCAAGTGCAAAAGTTAATTTTGTTTTTTTTTTTTCACTTTCGTTAATGTGTGTGTATTTTTTCGGCGAAACTGTTAAGAAGGAAAAACTTGTTCAATTTTATGTAAATTTTTATTTTCCTTCGGTTCAAGTCCTTTTTTTATTTGCACTTTATTTTGAAGGCAAGAGATTCCAGAGACAATGTAAGCGAATGCCTTATGTCCTTATGTTTGAAAAAAAATACAAAAAACTTCAACGAGAAAATCCTTAAAAACAACAAGAAGGCTTTAAAGACCAAATGAAGCTCCTCCATTGTAAATTGGTTCAATTTCTTTTTTCGTAAAAAGATTTTCAAATCGAAATTGTTTGTTTATATTTGAATTTCTCTTTTACTTCTTATCCCTCCCATCCGCACTCTGCATCTTGCCCTCTCAATCAGCTTCCACCAATTTTTTCGCTCAATTGAAGTTCAATGATTTTACAATTTCTGTCGTTAATATTTTATGCCAGTCGAGTTTCGCAATCTTTGAATATTCTCTTCTTCCGTAAGGACACAATATTGTATTGTCCTTGATAATATCGAGATTTTATGACAAAAACCTTTCTTTTTTTTTTGGTGTCCCAATTGAGATATACCTATACAAATTTGATTAAAGGGATGCGAAATTGAAGTATTGGAACGTGTTTTTGTTACTGATTGGATGCATTAGCTGAGATATTAATTCAGTCACGTGGAGTTTTCAGCGCTGTAAAAGTTATAATATAAGTAACCGTTCTTGAAAATAAGATGTCTGTTTGTGGGACATTTTCTGAAGGCAGAATTAAGCTGGAGCTCTAACACAGTTAAGAAATTTGAAAAGTTAAGAGCAAGTTGAATGAAAAGAAATTAAGTTTTTTTTTATAAAAGGTTTCCAACAGGATTGTGACTTTGGCCATACTGTTGAAGTTACATCTTTCAAATCGGGTGTGATTCAATACGTCTATCTTGTCAAATCAATATGGAGAACTGAAATAGGTTTTATAGTGAGCATCTGTCTTTACGACTCTATCTCACTACTTGGCCTACCAAGCACTGCGGTCCCAGGGCATAGTCCCAGTTGCTTGTTTATCTTTGGAAGAAGGGTAGCCACTTCCTTCCAGCCGGTGCAAGACAAGATTCCTATACAAACCAGGCATCTCCATGCTGTTCCAAATTTGCACTCTGTAGGCTGTACCACCTTTGGTTCGGATCTAATTATCTATCTACGAGTATTGTGGTTACAATAGCCAATCGCGTGTCTTGATTGGTTTAACCACAGCCACTTCGAGCTCTCTTTACAGAGAGCTTACCCAGTGACAGTGAGTCAAAGGTTTTTACACAATTAGCGGAGATATCCAGACAAACTCACTATCCCCGAGGAACGCAATTAGGGTATTTTGTTCTTGTTCTTGTTACTAATATTATGAAGTTATTTTAGAAATACCTCCAATAATATAACATGCTCTTAATAAATTAAGCAACTGGAGTAAAAACCCCGTGGTGCAGACCATAGCTAACCGAAGCCAACCACCATCTGCACCGATATTTATGATTAGTCTATCCTTTTGCCCTACAACAAATTAGGAACGAATGTCCTAAGCAATCTTTTTAATTTCAGGTAGGGGAAGATGGCCTAAAATGGCCCATCGTCGTCTATGTCTTCTTTAGTTCCATTAAACCTTCTAAAATTGTCATCAATGGGTTGCTGGTTTAGTCATTACATGTTGTTTAGGCATAACACTAACAACATGTGATTGAGTTAAATTAGTATGCCCAACAATACGAATAAAATAATGCGAATTATAAGGGACATAGAAATAAGACACGGTAATTCTCCGCTTTAGTTCAGCCGCCATCCCTGGAGATAAAAAGTCTGAGACAACAACCTTCATCGTGCCACACATCTTTCCTATCCTTCTTTCTCTTTTATCAACGGGTACGGCAGCATCAAACTGATGAGCCCACTGTCGTACATGGGCGAAACGCACTATGGAGTTGAGGTCGCAAAAAACTTTCAGTTGAAGTTATTGATTTAACTTTGGGAAGAATATAACATTTAAGTTTAAATGTCACTTTTTTGCGAGATATGACATATTTTCCTTAGGGGGTGTCATTTAAGGCCACCTCCCCCTACTAGGTAGGACCATCAATTATGATTGCTAAACCAAAACTACTTAGCAAAAGAGACACACTCAATTACCTTTCGTCTCAGCTGTGACCCCCACATCACTTGTTTAAGATTTGTATAAATAGTACCAGGGATCCGTTACTCCGATAACTAAGATAGGATAATGATAAACATGGCTCTTTAAACAAAAAAAAAAAAAACTTCCAATAATATCTTACTCGCAGTTTGTTTTATTCACGTTTAAAGGTATGAAACGTTTTAAGAAAAACAAAACGTTTTAGTCTTTACTATGGGGCGAGGGCTCTGTCTCCCTATGTTGAGGTTAGAGGGGCATTGTAATAAAAATAAAAGAAAATTAAAAATTATGGCAATATCTACGATAAATTACTTTTGTTATTCTGTTATCTTAATTTAAAATTAAATTGTTTCTTTTTATAGTTCAAAATTACAATCGATCTAAAATGTAAAACAATAACGCAAAAAGAGTTTGAATTGATTTTTTTTTTTCAGAATTTTTAAGTAAAGTACTGAATTTACTTTTCGAATGATCCTATTCATTCTTAATAGAACAGAACAAAATGGTTGTATGTCTTCTAGTTTGCGAGAAAATGAAAATTGCAGTGATAAATACTTAAAGACAATTTAGTGAATTAAAGTCTCACAATTAAAAAAGAAGTATATTAAGTATTTCCATAGATATAACTTGATTTATAAATAAGATGAAAAAAAAACAGTATTTAAAAAATTATAACACTCCACAGAAAAATTTTTCGTTATTTCTAAATAATATTTTATTTCATTTAAAGTATTATTTTAGAAAATTTACCTGCTTGTATGTTAGGTTTCCTAAAAAAAAAACTGTTATTATTTTTCTAGGCCTAATTTATCTTATCATTTCTAAATTATTTATGATACATGGAGTTTTGCAATTTAATTGATTTTATTTATTTTTTTGATTATTGATATTTATTTTAGGAAAATATTCATTCTTTTTTTCAAAATATGGAAGCATTGAACAATTTACATAGATATGGTAATATTCTACCCCACTAATGTCAACTCTAAATTTAGGTTGTTGTTCGAAAGAAAACCTACTTTCAAAAACCAACATGCAAAATTAAAAAAAAAAGAATAAAATGCACGACTGGTTCGCACGAACTTGCTCTTATGTAAAAGTATTTTAGAATTTAAAATACATTTTATAAATATAAAACATGGACTTAATGAGATTAAAATGTTCAAATGCATAAAATTGCCGCCTGATTTCCAGAAATGTATGAATTTATGCAAACAAAGCTCAAAAATCGTTTTATTATTAAAGTATGTAATTTTTTATTCAAGAAAATTTCTTTAAAATTTTTGAAGAACAAAATTTGGAATGCCAATTTTAAGTACTTAGTAGTATGGATTTAAGGAAATAATTTCAAAAACTAATGGTTCACACGTTTTGAAGATATTGATTTTTAACAAAAAAATGTTGTTTTCAAAAAACCCAAAAAAATATTTTCGAATATTTTTATATATGTATGTACACAATATTATTTACAATTTCAGGGCGCTCCTGCTTAAAAAAAAAGGGTTAAAATCGTTAGAGCTTTTTATGCGAGTAAGATAATCGAAAATAAAAAAAACGGTTCTATGACAGGTACCGTAAATAACATTCTTTCAAAAATTTTGTTGATCATGCTTATAATAGCATATGGATTTGTGGGGGGTACGGTTAGTTTTGGAGCTAAAAAAATTCAATTTCCCCTACAGGGAAGCACCGATGACTTTCAAGTACCGAGCTTAAAGAAAATAGCTCCAGTGGCTTAGGCTGCAGGGAGAGGTACAGACATACAGACACACTGAAACATGTTTTTGTTTACTAAATTTTTCTTAAAATGTTTATAAGAAAATTTGATATGCAAAGTATTTAATGATATACATTTTTAAACATTTTCAAGATATTAGATTTTCGAAAAAAAAAATTTATTATTTTTTTACAATTCCAAAAACTATTTTTTAGATTATATTTTTTCAAATGCAAAAAAGCTCCTGCATACAAATTTTTGGTTAAAATCGTAAGAGCCGTTAATGAGAAATTCGAAATTTCGCACATTCACCCAAAACTAGAGACCCGTACAAAATTAAAGCTTGAAATATTAATTTAAAAATAAAAAGTTCATTTTCAGTGCTTAACTTGGAACGTCAATTTACAAATGGATATAGAATCTTTATTGTGACACGTACTTTCTTTATTATTTGTTGGATATGTAATCCAAATGTAAGTTTCTTTATGCGAAACTACTCCGATGTGAAAGTACTCCAAGATATTTAGCACTTGTATCCCAAGTAACCCTAGATCCACCAATTTGAAGGCTAATGCTTGGTAAGAGGCAAGCCTTCCTTTTACGATTAAAAAATACTGTCTGTGTCTTAGAAGCATTTAATTTGATTTTCCCATCATTGAAATATACCTGTATTTTATTTAAATCAAATTACAGGTTGGTTTATATAAGGTGCGCACCTATCATATAATTTCATTGTAAAATTTTGTGACATTCCTAAAATCTTCGTAAGATTTTATTAAATCTACAAATGCAACCCAAAAACTGTGAACTCTCTACCATTATTCGTTTAGAAAATAGTTTTTTTTTTATTTTTGGGGTCTGTTAATAATTAAAATTTATAAAAATTCCTTCTTCTTCAATGTTAAATATTGTTTTATAAATTTCTATATTCATACTACGCCATTAGAGCACCCAATTTGAAACCCAACAAAAGAGATATGGATGCAGATTAGTTCTGAATCTCTGTATATTCCAAATTGGACTAAAGTATGGCCAGGTTAAGTATTCAATATTCGTGCAGTACCGCTAAGAGAAGAATCTCTCTTGTTTTAGAAGAAGAATGCAAGAATGTTTTTTTTTTAAGAACAGTGTTTATAAAAAAGAGGGGTAAGATAATAAAAGGCATGGAATGTTATGGCATTACTCAAAAGATTAAATTATCCGCACAGAAATAAATTATAAGCCAGGTTGAACGGTTAAAAATTCGAATATAATTCATCCAGGTAAAAGAAATACGACCACAAATCGTAAGAACAGTTTTATATCTAATCCCGAGGCGACAAAGTCAACTATTTTTTCATGTGCAGCTATAGGCTACTTGCTCAGAGCTACATTTCTCATTAACTCATACTCATGAAATTTTTATTTCGAACAAGAATTTTCAAGAAAAAAAGTTTAACTATTTTTCTAAATATCAAAAATATATTTTTTTGACAATTTCTCATAGAGTTACCATAAATGTTAATGAAAAGAAAAATTGTAGATATTGACTAAGCCCTCAGGAAAAAGTATGAAAGCAAAAACTGGGTTGGTACAAGATGTAATTTTAAAAATAGATTTTTCAACAATTCTATGGCATAACTCTTTGTTCTCGAAAACCACTGGAACAATTTTGATATATTTATTTCAATGTTTTCTGAAGCTGTTTTCTATTTCTTGGTAAAAATATATTGCTTTTTTCACAAATCCTTACTAATAGTTTGCATATTAGCTCTTGTCCTGTAAATGGGAGTAGAAATAATATTCTTCTTTAATTTGTTTCGGTTCAAAAACAACAGCTACACATCGTAGGACCAACTTGCTACACCTATCCATCGTATGGCACTTATTGGACAGCTTCTTCATAAAATCAATATTTTATAACTCCTAATTTAAGGTAATTTATTTTGAAGGGTAAAGCTAATTTTAAATATATTCTGCGTATTTCTTTAAGCCCTTAAATAATTCTATTCTAAAATGTATATTTACTAAATCATTATTTGGACCCAAGGACGAAACTAAAGACCAGGAAAGGCCACTGGTATATTGTGGTGAATTGCATATGCTTTATTAAAATTTTCAATTGGTTTCAAAGGACTGAAAGCAAATTTTTAATAAATGGTTCAAAGTAACCTTTTAATAATAAAGGTGTTTACAAATATTTTCATATAAAAACCGTTTTCGAGAGTTCATCTGAATTTTATTGAATTTGATTTCATATTAAAATTGTGGTTATTGATTCCGAGTTATTATATTTTTCGTTAAAATGTAATAATTGTTTGAAATGCAATATTTGTCACTTGAATTTTTTAATGAAATTTTTTCAAAAAAATATGTTTGCTAGATTTTGACCCTCGTACACCTTATAGTTCTTCTTTTTTTTTAAATTTATTAAATATTTTTATAATTGAATTTGATGTTCGCTTTGGAAACGAATACTGTTGGAGTTTATTGCCTTTCTAAATTAATTAATTTTTGGTTTTGTTCTTTTGCGTTCTTTTTTTTCGAGATATACACATGTTGAGAATTTTACAATAAGGGCGGGTACATGTTGAAATGGAATTAAACAAGCTGTGTATGAGGTATTAACAAATTTCTTTCTTTACTTGAAAGAACCATGTATGCCATTATGTATGAAATATGACATCGCTCATATTTCCACCTCGGCTTCTTACGGTCGCAATGATTCGAGGGGTCCAATTTTCAATGACTGAATTTTAGCGATAGCCTGTGTTTTATTCACCTTAAGGTTATCAGTCGATTGTGGTTTACTTGTATAGACCTGCGACTTGTACAGACTTGTGATTGTGACTTCACAAGAAAAAGTCTAGTGGGGTGTTATAAAGCCTTGCCCTCAAATTTTTCATGCAGAGTGTCAATCGTGGCATCTATTGTGTGTCAGGTAGCGCAGCCCTGCAGGATCTACATGTTATTTAGGTCCATATGGTTAAATTCGGGCCATATAAAATTGGCTGTCATCGTTCTGCAAAATGCAGTCGATAAAGTTAGTGATTGGACGCAGAAATGGCGTATCAAATTAAACGAAACAAAATCGACGCATATAAACTTTACAAACAAAAACATAAACAATGTTCCAATATTTATAAACAGTACAGAAGTACCTTACTCCAATACCGCCAAATACCTTGGAATGAATTTGGATGCAAAGCTTAAATGGAAAGAGCACATCAAAAAGAAAAGAGAAGAACTAAACCTAAAGTACAGAAAAATGTACTGGTTACTAGGAAAGAATTCTGACCTATCTATCCAGAACAAACTAATGTTATATAAGCAAGTATTGAAACCCGTTTGGACATATGGCATCCAACTATGGGGCTGTACAAAAAACAAATGCTGAACCTATCCAAAAATTCCAAAGCAAGGTCCTTCGTGGAATAATAAATGCCCCTTGGTATATAAGAAATAGCGATCTACATCGTGACCTTCAAATTGAAATGGTTACAGAAGTGGTTAAGAAACACGCTGTATCACACAATCAGCGACTGCAAAGTCACACTAACTCTGAAATGGAGACCGTATTAAATGTACGAGACAATGTTCGGAGATTAAGAAGAACCAAGCCTCATGAGCTGATGGTCTAAAAGCTATGGGAAAGTGTTATTACATCAAACTTTCCCCAATGCGATTTAAAAATTAAGAAATAAAAATCATTTGTCGATCTTTCATAGATTGGTCCTGATTCACCGGTGCTTTTAGTGCGGTAAGAGTCCCACACTACTCGGTACCGATTCTTACCGAGTGTCTTTTGAAGATTTCCATCGGATAAAAAAAAAAAAAAAAAAAAAAAAAATCGTTCTGTGACAATGACTGGCTTACCGAACGGTAATTTTTTGGGAATACATTGACACCTGGTGAGTTGGTGTCTTCCCATATATGGAAATTTTAGCTGTTTGCGCAGCCATTCCTCTTAACATGCGCCTCGTCACTAAAGATAATTTTTTCGCCAAATTTGGGGTCCTCTTCCAAACTCTTAAAAGCCCATTCAGCGAACAAACGGCCTTGTCTATGTTTATGAACTTTGAGCTTCTGGGTCAGTTGGATCTTTTACGGGTATACGCTCAAGCCCCGATGAAAATTCTCCTATTTGAAGTCTGAGAGACTTAAAACGTAGGTCTCGCAATTTTGTCTGTGCTACTACAGCCTAACAGGGTTTTTGACTACAGCCGATTTTTTAAGACCAACAAAATTTAGAAATTTTAGCAAATATTTTTTTCTCAATGTTCCATAGATCTAGAACAAAAATATTCAAAAAATTTTATTTAGCTAGCTATTGATTAGTTATTTAATTGAACAAACATTTACGAAAAAATGGTTATTAATAGTACGTCCCACACAAGCAATTAAAATTTTTGTTTAAACAGGCTTTCATATTTCCGTCGCAATGTTTATTGTGTTTCATTATTTTACCGTTATTTAGTGTTCTATTAAAGTGTTCTAGTAAAATAGCCAGTTGCAGTCTTCCCCTTAATCAATTTTACCGTCATATTCGAGCTTCACAGAGTATCCATCAGCTTACCCTTGGGCCCAACTTCGGACGTACTTTTAAATTCAGAGATATTCTATAGCCGTACTACACGGATGTG